>CANTUT010000116.1:5000-142500 GCA_947687605.1 Reutealis trisperma
TATTATATAAAATTAATTTATTACATAATAAAAAATTTATTAAAAATTATTTTTGAATTTACTGACGGATTACTAACGAAAAAGATTATTAAATTATTTTTTTAATATATTACTGATAGATTACCGACCGTTTTATATAAAATAATATTTTTTATGTTTATTTTATTGACGGATTGCCAACCGTAAAATTAAAATATTATTTTTTACTAAAATTACTGATGGATTAATGACCGTTTAGTCATAAAATATTATTTTTTATAGTTATTTTACTGACGGATTACTGACCGTCTTTTTAAAATATTATTTTTGCCTGAAAATTACTGATGGATTACCGATCATTTTGTCATAAAATATTACTTTTTTAGTTCCTTTGCTAATGGAATATTGACCGTAATGTTAAAATATTATTTTTGACATAAAATTACTAACGAATCACTGACTGAAAATAATATTTAATTATATTTTAATGATAGATTACTGATAAATTACTGACGGATTGTAGTTTTTAGTGACGGATCATTGACGGAATAGTAATATTTGTGATCTTTTTTCAAACAAAATTACCGACTGCTTTCTATAAAATATTGACTGAATTCTGTTGGTAAATTTACTGACTGAATATTTTTTTCATCGCTAATTATTTGCTGACTATCGTTTTAACGATGGATTGTTTCCGTCCTTAATCCGTCAGTAAATTCATTTACTGATGGATTTTCAATTATTACTGACGGATTTTTCTATCAAAAAATTACTGGATTTTTGTAGTGAGTGTTAGAAGCATAGAATGATGTTTGTCTTCTCCTAGGATTTTATGTAGTTTTTATTTTCTTTTTCTTTTATTTTATTCACTTAGAATTTTGGCACAATCTCCATCCTCCACATCTCCTACCTAGGCCAATAACTTTTCTAGACATTTTTCTTTTCTTTTTTTATTTTTTATTTATTGATGAGTTGGATGGTGAGTCATCACATGATGATGACAATTTTGTTATTTACAAAGTTGCCATTTCCAATACTTAATTATTCTATTATTATTTAATAATATTTTTAATCACTAATTTAGATCCCTAATGTTATCTTTATTCATTTTTCTATCCACTTTCTCCAAACTAAAATTTTAAAAATTATGAAAATTGTGATTCATCGGTTACGTGCATAGCGTACCGATTTTCCTTAGGTATTTTCTATACTCCACTCTAACTTCATTTTTAAGTTTCATCACTTATAATATCATCATATTTTCCTAACTTCTCCAAATAAAATGTAAAAATCTATTTCATAGTCAGAATTTCTCAACTCAATTTAAATGTCTCAATTTTTCGAGCATGTATCATTTTTAGGTCATTAGCTCCTAGTTTCTTATTTTTCTTCTTACACTCTCCATTTTATTTGTTTACCTTATTTCATACTATTAGGGGCTCAATTTCTAGGTCGATACCTGTTCAGCACTTTGATTTTTTGCAATTATCATCTACACTCTTTTGCTCTTACTCTGGTCTCTTCCCTTACAACCTTAACACTCACAGTAACTTACTCATTATCCATGTATAATGTGTTCTTATAGTTCGATTTTTTTTTTAATTTTAACTCTAAGCGAGTACGGATTATATCTATGACGATCGATAATTATTTCACTTGATTAATAAAGTCATTCCAAAATACTTATTTGGATATTATTAATGTCTATTCGGTTAAAAGTTTAAATGATAAGTCTTTGATAACTCCTCCTCTATGTTTATTGAAACTTATATGTTCATTATGATTTTATAAGTTCTAAAAGTGTTTGTCAAAAATTTTATATGTGTTATTTGGAAATTTACACGTGTTCATTGATATTAATTACAAGTTACATTATTGATTTTATTACAATTTGATTGAATCTGTTTTATAAGTTCTTAAAATTTAATCAAGCTCTATATGCGTTTGTTGAAATTTCTTATTTATGAACTATTGAAATTCTTTATATGAATGATTATAATTTCTTATATGAAAATTGTTGATTCATTGCAATCCCTCATATGGGAATTTAGAAGTTTTTGTAGTACTTTATGTTACGTGCTATATAAATCACCTTTATTCAAATTTTGAGTTTTCAAGCCTAAATCCTCTTATCTGGTGCAGGGAACACTAGGCAGTGTACATTGTATTGACTTTAGTTGAGAGGAAATATTATCCTAGCCGCTTGGATTGGCCTGCCTGGCATAAGAAGTGTGGCATTGTTCCACAAGGCCTCTACCATTATTATAGTTTTGATGAGATACATGGATCAAATCCGCATCCATCTATTGTAGACCAGATTTCTGCTAAAGATATAATATTATATTGTATTATTATATGAATGAAGTTTTAAAAGAAAGCGCAAGATGTGTGGCAAATACTAGGGTTAAGCACGAAAATTAAAAATTTTGAATTGAACCAAATAACCGGATTGAAAATATTTATGACTTTTTGAATTTCCCTGAACCGAATTAGATCGAGTAAAATATTTTAGTATAGTTCTGGAAATTAACGTATATTCAGATTGAGAATTGGACCGAATTTAACCGAATTATATCGAATTGGATTGGACCAAAATAATTGAAATTTTTTATTTTTTATTTATAATATATAAATAATATTAATTGAATAATATATAGATAACATAAAAATTATAAGATTATATATGTCATTATAGCAGTTATCAAATTATATCAAGATTATATGAAAATAAAATTTAGATGAATTATAAATCTATAATAAAAATATATATACCTTAACTCAATAGAATATAACTATTAATATTTATAAAATTTACTTAAATATTAGATTCATTAAAATTATATTAATGAAAAATTAGTAATATAATGTGGATTAAGTTTTAATAATACTAAGATATAACCACATATTACCATTAAAAATTTTAAATTCACTATTTATATGTTTTAAAATAAAAACTTTTAATATATGTTATGACTAATCAATGAGTGATAATAAGAAAGTATGATATACTAATAAAATTTATATGATACTAATAAAATTTTGATTAATTAACTTTTGCTGGTATCTAATACTATGATATTGAAAAATATTTTTTTATTAATTAACATTTGTGTCATAAATTATCAATAAGAAAGTATCTGTAATAGATAATTAATAATTTGTATAAAAAGTTAGAAATTAATTGTAAAAAATTATGTATTAACTAGAAGTAGCATATACAATTATATCACAAAAACTATTAATATATAGTTTTGATATATAATTATATACATTAAAATAATGTATTAATTTATTAATATAACCATTTAATAATATATTATAATTATTAATATAATATATTAATTTATTAAACCCAAATTTCATAAAAAAAATAAAACTTAAAATTATATAGTTAGCTATAAGAAATTAGTTATTAAATGCATTTTCGTCGAATCTCTATTTTGGATTGGATTGGAACCAAAATATCCAATCCCCAAATTGTATTGTTTCAAAATTTTCGGAATAATATAATACGGAGATTTTTTATTTCAGTTCTAGTTTTGGTTTTGGTTCTCCAGAAATTAAAATTCTTGAAGTTCAATCCAATTTCGGAGTTTTTAAAATTCTTGAATTGAACCGAACTACACTCAGCCCTAGCAAATACTCTATAAAAAGAGCTGTCACTGCTATAGTCTTGATGAGAAAGCAAGGATAAAATCTATTCTCATCTATCGAAGAAAGATTTTAAAGATAATTTTAAGTATTTTTTATTTGAAAAAAAATATTTTGAAATGTATTTATTAATTATATCTGTATCGAGTTCATATTTAAAGATATTTATTATTTGAAGAAATATTTGAACTATATTACAAGCCATTTATATTTAAATAAAGTTTTTTAAAGTAGAATAAATTATTTGTTATTTGAAATAAGTTTAAGAGTATTGCAAAATTATTTGCTGTTCAATATTTGTTTTCGAGAATGATATATGTTATGTTGTATTTAATATAGGATTATAAATATTTTCAATTGCATTCATATTTAAACCATACTATAAGTTATTTGAATTTATATTTAAAATGTATTACCAGTTATTCATATTGAACTGATATTTTCAAAGCGATATGAATTACGTGTTATATAATTTCCATTTTAGGAAGTACTAATTGTTATTTGAATTTTTTTTCCTTTAAGAAAGGCATATATTTGTTCTCTATTTAAATTATGATTATGAGTACTTTCAAGATTTGATTTGATTTCAAATTTTCCAAGTATTATCTATATATATATAGTGCCTTCCTTGCATATATATATGTTTTCCAAGTGCATTCCTTGTTAATGATCATTGCAAACCTAGCCACGCAATCTATAGTAGTATAGTTTTTACTCATTGAGTTAAAAACTCATCCTTATTACCAACTTTTTTTTACAAGAAGTTAAAAGATAGCCAAATTAAACTTGAGTGCTTATTTCCCTTGAAGTATGCCATAAAGTTAAGAGTAAAGGTTCCTTTGAAAATGTTCATCATTTTTGTTAATACATGTATGAATTTATATACTATCTATATATTTTGTAGTCAATGTAAGATATAGTTGTATAAATGTTATTAATAAGTATTATAAGTCATTATTGAACTTTCCCTTGTACATCAAGGGTGATGGTTTATAAGAAGATTAATACTTAATAATGAAAAAAGAAATTTAGTGTTTTAAGTGAAAATAGTGTGTTGAAGTTGCATAGACCATAAGAAAAGATTACATGTAAAGATAAGGAATATGTATGAATTAATCGATAAATAATATTGATAATCATTAAGAAGTATGCATATAGAATTGCAGTATAAGATGGTTAATGTGATTTAGGTTCTGATCTTGGGCATTGATGATGTGATACTTACAGCTTAGCTTGCTTGATACCATAGTAGATTTGATAATAGATATGGGTTCTATCGGCTTTTGGTAACTTTATGCATACCCATGCTCTAAGATTGTCCATCCTGAAAGTGGGATGTGACATTCATTGTTGCTATGCCATTGTATTCTGAACCCTTGGTGCAAAGTATTCGAGGCACATATGATATTGTTCTTCATTCGGATTCGGATTTAGATTATTTAGGTCGTTATTTTCGAGTTATATGCTAATGTAAATGAGTTATGTGTCAGATTTAAACAGGTAGGTTCAGATCAGGACATGATTTGCCATCTCTACTTGGTTTATAACAATAATAATAATAAGGAAAATTGTTTTATATTAAACTCAAAAGGCTTCTTATATTTGATATTTAATTGACCTAGAATTCATTTTCCAATATTACTTAAATGATATAAATGGAAAAATAAATTTAGTAGATGACATGAGTTAAAATACTACTAATGCTATAAGATGTGAAATAGGACATATAAATAAATTAAAGCTTGGCAACTAAGAAAGAGGAGATGAAACTCACTTTTCTTTTATTTCATATTAAGTTACATATAGATAGATACATAAACAAACTGATATTAGAGGTAGCATGACTAAGCATCATCATTAATGATATTCTTCATTCTTTATTTTATTTCCCATTTTATTTATTTATATTATTGGAAATAAGATTCCATAACTTGCTTCTTATAATGCCATTTGCAGCTTCCTTCAAAGCCTGCAAATAAGATAAACACAATGAAAAATCATTAGCACAATTGTTGCCATATATATGCATTTTATTGTCACAAGCGTGCTGGTGTACATGTAACAGTGTATGAGTATTAATTAATACAGTTGGACTTACGGAGTATATCCAATCAAGATTTTGGCAGCTTTAGGATCTGCAATTTGGGAATAAGCTTCTTGAGAGATTTCAAAAGTTCCTTGGCACTTTGGTGGTGCACAGTAATCAACTATTGTAACTACAACATTGCCACTTATGCAAGGCTTAGGTATAGTTTGATCGAAGGCTCCAATGCACCTAATACTATACGTCTGACCGCATGCAGCCCCTTTATTCCATATTGCGTCACTTGCTCTAGCAACCATCACTCCTTTATCTTGAACTCCAAAACATTCAGTCGCTGCCAATTCAGAGGAACACTAACATTAATTACAAATAACATGCCATATTAATGAGCTTGGATTTACAAATGTTGGAATATGTTACATAAAACTAATTAACTTGTGTTAATTCAATGTTGCATTCCCTTCCCTATGATGGCCATATATTTATTTTGCATAAGAAATATCTAATAGATTATATATATATATATATATATAGTTTTGAGTAATACTCAATTTTAGTATCTTTTAATTTTGAAAATGGCTCTCGTACCACATAATTAAAAACTCATTCATATCTAATGAGTTTTTTAATGTGTAAAGTCAAAATACTCACGTGCATAAGGTGGAAAGTAGTAACCAGTTGTCCCTTGAGCTCCGCCAACTATAGTTGCATTCAATTGAGCGGCATATGCAAATGAGGCAAAGCATCCTACCATGCTTACCATGAGCATAATCACTTGCACAGTTATTCCCATGGCCATGAGTTTCTTTATGTTTGATCTCTGTAAAATGATGTATTAGTTTAATTAACGATTTACGATTCAAGGGTGAAGGGTGTTCTCCCTTTTTATAGAGAGCCAACAACTCATTGGCCATGCATGCACCAATTAAGATGCAAAAAATGAAGCTTCGTAAACCCTTCTATCACAATCAATGGGGACCAATTAAATAATTTTATTAAGGTATTTTCTATGGTTATTTTATTTTTAAATAAAGTAACATACTTTATTTGCGAAAAAAAATAGTTTTTTATAAAAAATAATAATTTTATTCATATTTTTTTTTGTAAATTAAACTATTTTTAACTAATTTTTTTAGTTCCAAAAAAACTTTTAATTTTACGAAATATGACTTTTTTTTTTGCAAAAATAATTTTACGAAAAAGAAAAATAATTTTATAATTAAAAAAAGGCTCTCTTATAAAATAAAAAAAAAAATCATAATCTTCTTTTTTTTTTTTCATAAATTAGACTAATTTTTTATAAATTTTATAGATATATAAATTTAAAATGCTACCTTAATTATTCTAACATTTCTCATTCTTAATTAGTAAAATATAATAGCAGATTAATTTAATTATAATATTTTAAATATTTTAATTATCTTTATTATTTATAACTATCCTATTGGCTGTAAAAAATAAATTTTGTACTTTATTTTAAAATAAAGTAATATAAAAATTTGCCTATATGATACATTTTACAAGAAAATAGTATTTTTTTGAAAAAAGTAATATTTTTTCATAATTACAAAATTATTTTTTCTCATGAAATTATTGTTTTGTTTAAAATAAATTATATTACAAAACAAATTATATTTTCATAAAATTAGAACTCTTTTCACAATTAAGTAAAATTGCGAAAAAATAGTTTAATTTACAAATAAATATAAATAAAATTATAAATTTTTTAAAAAAAATATTTTTTCGCAATAAATTAGGTTACTTAAACAAAACAACTATAGAAAACACATTTCATCAATACTTATACTTGATTGTGAGATAAAAATCATTAAATTTTTTTGAGTGGTTAAATATAATCCAAAATTTTAAATAAACTCCATTTTATTTTTTTCATTGACTAAATGATTATATTACCTATATAATTTTACTAAATTATTATTATTATTAATTATGAATTATTTTTTATAAAAAAATTTCTTTGTTAATATATAAATTTAAATAAATATAATTTTAATTTTTATAATATTACATTTAAGATCATAAAATTATTTAACAAGAAAAAAATATAAAAAATATGGAATATATTTAAAAATCTTAAATTGTATTTAACCATTCCTTTATTTATTTTTATTCATTTCCAATGGTTCGTTCATAGCTTCTTAGTTCAATTTGTAGTTTTTATTTCTTTATAATCATTATGCCATAAAGGATGGGATGACACAAACATTGCATTGTGGTAGGGTTGTTCAAATGGTTGGTTCAGTTCAAAATTAAATCGAACTGAAAAACTAAAAAATTGAAGTTATATTTTATAAAAACCGAATCGAATTGAAAAGTTCGGTTTGGTTCAGTTAATAGATTTAGATATTTTTTATTTTATATATATTTATTATTTATAGAATAATTATATATACAATATTTATCAATAATATATTATATATATCAAATTTATTATATTATTATATATATGCATAATAATATATAATATATTATTTTATATTATATATAAAATATAAAATATTGTTTATATATATATAATATTTACATAAATAGATTAAATTTAGATCAGTTTGGCTCAAACCAAATTTTTTTTGGGTAAAACCAAATCAAACTGAAATTTAATTTGATTCTTTATTTTAAAAACCGAACCAAACCAAAATTCTTAAAAAATTAAACCAAACCAAACCAGATAGTTCGATTTGATTTGTCGGTTTTGGTTTCGTTTTGCTCACCCCTACATTATGGGACCACAATATGTTACTTTCTTATTGATATGTTCGGAAGAGTTATCTTTTTATTTTTTTTTAATTTTTGATTTATTTCAAGTTTCAAGGGACATTTTCTTTCTTAGTTTGATACTAAGTGTTGAAAATATATATATATATATATATATATATATATATATATATATATATATATATATATATATATATATATATATATATATATATATATATATATATATATATATATATATATATATATATATATTTTCTTTTCTAAGAAAAGGTTATAGCATGTAATTTCTTCATGATTTTTTTTAATTTTTCTTTTTAATTTTTTTAAATTTAAAAATCTAAACCAATGTTTAAATGGCTCAATTAAACTTAAATAATTAGCATATTTTTTTACCATATCATTCTAATTAATTAGCATATTGCTTTCTTTGTTTGATGTTGAATGTTGAAACTTAAAAGTTATTCTTGAATTTATTGAATAAATCTTTAATAATTGTTATAGGTCATAGGAAGGTCCATTTTATTAAAATGTTGAAGAAAAAGAAATTGTAGTTTGTGGGGCTTAGGGCCTCTATAGCTACCTTCCTTCCTATTGCTATTGATAAAAGGGGCACTATGTTACTAACTGATCAATAACCTTTTTTTTTTCTTATTTTGCTAAAAGAATCTAACTTATGATTCAGACAATAATTAACAATTTAATAATATGGTTAATACTTGATAATTTAACATATAATGTCAATTAAGAAAATAGTTTTCTTTACCATGAAATTGCACCTATATTATGAGAGCCATTATGAATTAAAATTTAATTTTTGTTTAATTTTAAAATATTTTTAATAAACAAATCTTAAATCTCACCCATACAAAATTTTCTTTTCTTTCTTTCTTTTTTTTTTTTTTTTTTTTTTGAGCATTAGAGTGAGAGAATTAATCTTGAGTCTATTATTCAAGGAAATATACATTTACCGTTATGATGTGTCTTGGTGTACCCTTATAAAATTTCTTATCCACATTAGAAAATCAAACAAATTTATAAATCTAAAAAATCTCTAATTTAATGGTTATATTCCACTATGACTTGTTGATATTCCAACATTGATCTCATAAATAATAATAGTGGCATATGATGACAAAATAAGTAAGAGATTTCGTGAAAAATTGTGTCCTTTTCTTGGTGGAGAATTCCTCTTATATACAAAATACAAGCTAATTTCCAGCCCCTAAAACAGCTATATACAGATCTGTCTATATCTTAATTTAGTACACAATAAAATATTTACAAACATAAAAATCTGCTAGCTTTAAATCACCAGCCACAAGGCTTAAAATCACCCATAAAATCAGCTAATTAAATCAATACAAAAATAGCTATTAAATTAGCATAAAATCAGCTAATTATTCTGACATCCCCCCTCAAATTGTTGCTGGTAAATCTACAAGCATCAATTTGCCAACAAGGAAATTAAGGTGCTAACATGACAAGGATTTGGTGAAGATGTCTGCAAGCTGTAGAGTGGTGGAGATATGGGGCAGGGTAATAACCTGCCGGTCATAGGCCTCTCAAATGGAGTGACAGTCAATCTCAATGTGCTTCATGCACTCATGGTAGACAGTGTTGACAGCAATTTGGATAGCACTAATGTTGTCAGCATGTAACGAAGTTGATTGATCTTATGAAAAACCAAGCTCTGTAAGGAGACCACATAGCCAAATGATCTCAGAACAGGCAGCAGACATGGCGCAACATTCTTCCTTAGTGGATGATTTGGATACATAGTTTTGTTTCTTGCATTTCCAGGAGATAAGAGCATTACCAAGAAACATACACCATCCAGTAGTAGATTTTGTAGTGTCCGGGCAACTAGCCCAATCAGCATCACTATAGGCTTGTAGGTGCAGTGAAGAACCAGTAGGGAAAAATAGGCCACGATTAGGCATTCTAAGGATGTATTGGATGATGCGGTGAACTGCGGATAGATGGAGGTGCCTAGGAGATTATATGAACTTGCTAATAGTGTGAACAACATAAGAGATATCTGGTCAAGTGATGGTTAGATAAATAAGACTACTAACCAGCCTCTAATATAAAGTAGGATCCTTAAGAAGCTCTCCTTCGTCACGTCGATATTTCACATTAATTTCCATTGGAGTTTCAACAAAAGTAGTACCTATGATTCCAGCTAACTGAACGAGATCCTGAATGTACTTGTGTTGATTCAAGAAAATACCTTGAGGCCAATAATGAACCTATAGGCCCAAAAAGTAGGTGAGTTGGCTTAGGTCTTTCATATGGAAAGTAGAGTTCAATAATTTCTAAAGCTTAGAGATTGCCTTTAAATCAGAACTAGTGATCATGATGTCATACACATAAACAAAGAGAACAACTATGCCTTTGGATATCTGTTGGAGAAACAGAGAGGAGTCATATTGACTTTGAGTAAAAGAAAAACTAAGGAGAGTGGATCAAAATTTTTCAAACCATACTCGTGGTGCCCGCTTCAAGCCATATAAAGAGCGTTTTAATTTGCAAACATCATTAGAAGAGGAAGTAGGCATACCATATGGAAGTTTTATGTAAACTTCTTCCTTGAGATCACCATGTAGGAATGCGTTCTTGACATCTATTTGAAGTAAAGTCCATGATTGAGATGTAGCAATTACTAGAATGGTTCGCACAATGGTCATCTTGGCTACCGGTGCGAAGGTCTCTTCATAGTCTAGCCCATACTCTTGCTTGTTCCCAAGAACCACCAACTGAGCCTTGTAATGGTCTATGGATCACTTGGAATGAAGCTTGATAGAAAACACAAATTTCCTACTAAGAGGTTTCACGGATGGAGGTTATGGAACAACATTCCAAGTCTAGTTTTCTTCAAGCGCAAGAAGTTCCATTTCAATAGCTTTTCTCCAACACTCATGCTCCATTGCTTGTTTATAAGATGAGAGAATAGGAATAGAAGATAAGCTGGCTGTCAAGGATATAGGATTTAGGAAACCATACCTATTTGGGGGTTTACTAACTTGAGTACTGTGTTTGCAAGTGGCAGGTGCAGGTGCTGTAACAGGGTCAGCAGCAAGGGAATGAGCTTGAAGGAGAAGGAGGATCTTGATGAGTGGGAAAAAAATATTGAAGTTCTAAAAAAGTTACATTTCTAGAGGTCTGAACACGATGCAGATTAGGATCATAACACAAAAAACCTTTATGATGTACAAAATATCCCAAAAAAGCACATTTAACTGATTGGGCTATGAGTTTGACCAAATAACCAAGTGAAAGAAGAGACATGATTCAATAAGGGAGAAGGCAATCTGTTAATAAGGTGGACAGTGGTGGAGAGAACTTCACACCAAAATCAAGTGGGTACTGATGATTCTAATAACAAGGTGCGTATAACATCGAGAAGATGACAGTTTTTTCTTTTAGCTACCTCATTTTGTTGAGGGGTTGAAGGACATGACCTTTGAGAGATTATTCCATTAGCTTGTAGAAATTCTTGAAATGAATGAGACATATATTCGCCCCTATTGTCAGAACATAGGATTTTAATTTTGGCAGAAAATTGGGTTTGAACATATGCATGAAACTTAAACACAGAAAACACTTCATCTTTAGAATGCCAAAAATAAATCCAAATGAAATGACTATAGTCGTCAATGAAAGTAACAAAATACTTGTAATTAGCATGAGAGATAACTGGTGCCATTCCCCATAGATCACTGTGTATTATTTCAAAAGGTTGGACTACATTAGGTGTGTGAGTAGGAAAAGGCAAAATTTTACTTTTACTGAGTTTATAAGAATTACAATCAAATTGGACAGCATTAATAGAAGTTGACTTTTTATTCCTAAGTAAACTAGAATGTAGCAAATTATGGAGTATGTTAAAGTTTGGATGTCCTAGACGTTTATGCCATGGACAATAATCAACATGAGCAAAATTACAAGTGACAAGAGGAAATGAGAGACATGGAGACAAAGGAAATCGGAGTGGAAAAGCACGTCCTACTTTAGGCCCCCTTGCAATCATCTTCCCTGACTGTTGATCCTGCACAACACAACCAGATTTAGAAAATCCACTTTACAATCATTGTCAACGAACTGACCAACTGAAACAAGATTAGTGGTAAGTCTAGGAGAGACAAAGATATCAGTTAAAGAGGAAGAAATATCACCAGTGGCTGTGATAGGTAAACGGTTCCAGTCAGCAGTATAGATTTCAAGATTTCTAGAATATTTGGTTACATTGGTTAGGGATTGAGTATTATTTGTCATGTGATTGGATGCCCCGGAATCAAAATACCAAGTAGGTGATGTAGAGAAAGGTTTACTTGATAGTCCTAAAGCAGAAAATATAGAGATAATCATCTGTTGAATCCTTTCAAAGGTCACGGTTTGGACAGAAGTAGGAGCACTTTATGTCAGAGGTGCTGTATCCACATAACCATTAGTATTAGAGGAACCAATTGAGGCAACATATGCTGTTTCAGATTTCTTAGGAGGTCGGTTAGGGCATTCCTTGATAATATGGCCATCCTTTTTGCAATAGTTGTAGAATTTTTTGGAACAATTTGAAGCGTAATGACCAAATCCTTTGCAACAAAAACATTGAATATTGCTCATGTTCCTACCTCTTGGCTTATCTTGTGCTATATAAGCCACTGCAACAGTGGCAGATTTTCTTTATTCCATGGCTATTTGAGTGAGAAGTCGCTGCTTCTCTTGAAACAAATCATTGAGACATGCATTTAAGGAGGGAACAGGGTCTCGATTTATGAGATTGGACCTGGTACCTTTAAATTGAGATCTCAATTTCATAAGAAATTGATCCCTTTTCACAATTTCATGGACAGATTGAACAGCACTAAGACCTTCGGGAGGTAAGGTAGCATAGATTATATCAATATATTTAGCCCAAAGATTCATAAAACTAGAAAAAAGAAAACAAAAATAGAGAGACTATCCTGTTGGAGAGTGGACAAGTAATGTTCAAGCTGGAATCTATGAGCTGTGTTTTGCTGACTATAAAGTTTCTTTAGGTAAGTCCACATCTCAACTGCAGTCTTGAAAGGTCGAAGATTCAAGACAATGTTCGGTTCGACAAATCCTAGAATCCACACCATGATCCGAGCATCCTTGACCTCCCACTGGGCATATTCATCCTTGTCTTTGTCAGGAGTAGGTTTGCTGCCATCAACATGATCCCATAAATCTTTGCCTTTGACAAATATCTTGAAGTGGAATGCCCAGGCTGAGTAGTTTTTGCCATTAAAAAGAATTAAGAAGGATTTGTACTTGTCTAAAGTTATAAGGCTGTGATAACTTGATCAAGATAACTGAGAACAAGAGATTGAACTAGGATTATGTAAAGCAAGAGAACAAAAGACACAGGAAAATTTAGAATTCATAATTGCAGCTCTAATACCATGACAAAATAACTAAGAGATTTTGTGAAAAATTTTGTGTCCTTTTCTTGGTGGAGAATTCCTTTTATATACAAAATACAAAATAACTAAGAGATTTTGTGAAAAATTTTGTGTCCTTTTCTTGGTGGAGAATTCCTTTTATATACAAAATACAAGCTGATTTCCAGCCCCTAAAATAGCTATATACAAAACTGTCTATATCTTAATTTAGTATACAATAAAATATTTACAAACATGAAATCTATTGGCTTTAAATCACCAGCCACAAGGCTTAAAATTAGGCATAAAATCAGCTAATTAAATCAGCATAAAAATAGCTAATTAAATTAGCATACAATCAGCTAATTATTCTGACATATGACAGTTGAATTAAATATTTTATGAGATTTATGAATTTGTTTAGTTTCTTAAGAAATATAACTTTATGATATAAAGTTGTATATATTTATTTTTTTGTTAGGTTATATTAAAGTGTGCGTCTATAATTTTATTTATTTTAATATACTATAGTCAAGTATATTTTATTGGTTTATTATATATGTATATATGATTTGATAATAAATTTATATTTATATTATTATATTATTATACTAATGCTAACATGTAATTTCATATAAAAAGAAATAATATGTTCTGTGATAGTATTGTATCATTTTAATTGATAAAATTAAAGTTGGTGATAAAAGTGAAAAAAAAAAAAGATAAAAAAATAGATAAAGTTTTTTTGTCATTAGACCAAAATAAAATTACAAAATTAGAGTTTTTCTTTTTCTTTTTTTTTTGAGATGAAAAATTTAGAGCTTATTAAATTAATTAATTTGAAATTTATAATTTCTATTATTATAATATAACCTCTAGAAATCAATACTCGATAGATTAATTACTTATATTATTTAATAATTTTTTACAATCCCAATTAATTAGGTTATAATAGGCTCAATTAATAATTTTGATAAATTAATTAGATAATATTTTTCTTAAAACCTTTCCATAACTTTGTGATCCCATTGATATTATAAAATAATAATTGCTAAAATATACAAGTATAATTGACTATGATACTTTCTAAAAATCCAATGCTACAATTCCTATATATATATATATATATATATATATATATACTCGCATGATACATTCGCATGTTGTTTGTTATGGTTGATTTTTAAACCTTTCGCTGTAACTATGAAATATAAGAAGTTTTTTTTGTGTTTAAATAAAGACTATTCTTAAGGGATTTTTACACAATCAGAAAAAAAAAAAAAAAAAAAAAAAAAAAAAAACCGAGCCGAAATTTTGTTCCATCAAAATAGCTTCTACTTCTCTTTTTATTTATAAATTTATTTCATTTTATTCTTTGTTTGGGAACCAGCCACTACCTTAAACCTAACAACTCATCAATTAATAAACTAACACATGGCTACAAACCTAAACTCAACAATCTAACAATCAATGAGCTAACACATTGATTTTTTTTTCTTTTTTAAATTTAAAAATCTAAACCAATGTTTAAATAGCTCAATTGAACTTAAGTGACTTTAAATAATAAAAAATTATCATATTATTCTAACTAATTAGCATTTTTTTATATAAAATTATCAAATAATTTTATGTTTTTCTCAAAAGGAGTTTACGATTTTTTTACGCTGTATTTGAAAATTAAGTACTAATTTCATTAACACTATTAATATTTGATCATTAACATATAATATAACAAGTAAATAAAATTTTCAAAAATTAGAAATTGCTAAATTTTAATTTTATTGGTATAAATTGAATTTTTTTCTAATAGATATCTTCTAATTAACATTTGCTGGCATACTAAAAACAAGTATGCATACTTAAAATGAACTAGCCATTGAATAAATGGATACTCCAAAAAGAAGAACTTCCAATTATATTTCAATTCGTCCAATTATATTTCAATTTGTTTCTCAATTGATCAATATACTAATATTATCTAATATTATTTTTTGTCTGTAATATTGGGTAAATAGTACTAAAAATACTAAATTTTAGTATTTTTTCAATGTGATCACAAAAGAAAAATTTTTTGCTAGGAAATACTTAAAGTTTTAAAATTTTTTCATATGAAACTCACTGGTCAGAATTTAGGCTTGAGAAGCATACGTACATGCCTTGTAATCATTCCCAGCACCATGGTCCCATTTTTTTTTCCACGTCATGATGGTCCCTTTTTTTAAAACTAATTTCTATTTTTTTAAATATCCTACCATTAAATAAATAAATAAGAAAAATAAAATAAAACAAAATTATATACCTAAAAATAGCCTTTCTATTCTCCATCACTCCATCTCCCATTCAGCTAAACTCACCAAACCCTTTTTGTTTCCTCTCAAGCCCTCGATCTCCAAAAACCTCAGACCTCCAAAGCTACTCAAGGTTCGAGCTGATGTTGGGTTCGAATCCAAGACTCTCAATTTCGATTCAGGTATTAGTGTTTCCACACTAATGATGGTAGAGCTTGGGTCCAAATCTGCATGAAGCCTGTTGGACTTATGATAATCAATGGTGACCGATGTACATGACTGATATGCAATTATAATCTACGTGAAGCTCATCGGATCTACATGAGACTTGTAAGGTTTAAGCTTTAGGTCTTGTAATGCTAACGGGGCATGGGGATGATGATGGTCTTCTTGGTGATGATAGTGAAGCCTGGTCAGCGTGGAGAAAAAAAAAATTCCAAGCGAATTTTCTCAGTTTTTTCAAATCAATTTTTTTTCATTGAATGATTAATTGACAGTGATGCATTTGTTGATGGGTTTCTCTTCTTCTTTTTTTTTCTTTGATTTTTGTCCCAATTTGTTTATGAATGTAAGATAAAAGAAAGTAATACATGCATGTGTATATTGGGTTGACAATTGGGAAATGACCCATTGACCATGTTCTCTAGAATTCTCTTCAATTCTCTATTAGACACCCCCACTTAGCCACTTGTTTAAGGATGGTAAGGTGTAGTCAGTCTATGATGGACCCTATTTTCTTGAGTGGAGATTCAAATTTCTTATTGCAAAAGTGGGTACCTCCATACTTATGACAGCTCAAGGAACTCCAAACCTTGTGAAAAGCTTCTTTAGGAACATTATCACTACATTGGCATCATTGCTAGGAGATGTAATTGGCTCTACCCATTTAGAAATATAGTCAACTCCAACAAGGATATATTTGTTCCCAAAAGAAGAAGGGAAGGGACTCATGAAATCAATGCCCCACACATCAAAAATCTCTACCTCTTAAATGGTGATAAGTGGCATCTCATTCCTCTTTGAAATATTTCCCGACGTTTGGCAACTATCACAATGAGCAATGAACTTCTTGGTGTCTTGAAATAGAGTAGGCCAAAAGAACCAAATTTCTTGAATTCTAACAACTATCTTAGTGACCCAAAAGTGTTCTGCATATGGTGAATTATGACAATGTTTTAAAAACATTAAGCATCTCTTCTTTAGGGACACACCTTTTAATCAAACCATAGTTACAATTTTTGTAAAGGAAAGGTTCCTCCCATGAATATTGTTTTGTATCAAACATAAACTTCTCCTTTTGTTGATAAGGAAAGTCTGAAAGTATGATCCCGTAAGCTAGATAATTCACCACATCCGCATACGATAGAGTACACACTTGTTCAATAAGCATGATTGATTAATCTGGGAATAGCTCATTGATTTCTTTTTCACCATCCTTGTTCTCAAGTTGCAAATCCTCCAATCGAGATAAGTGGTCTGCCACCAAGTTTTCTGACCCTTTCTTATCCTTTATCTCGATATCAAACTCTTGAAGGAGTAGTACCCATCAAATGAGTCTAGACTTAGCATCTTTCTTGGCAAAAAGGTACCTCAAATCTACATGGTTAGTAAAAATAAAGACCTTTGAGCCAAGAAGATGAGGCCTAAACTTATCCACTACAAAATCCACAGTTAACATTTCCTTCTTTGATGTGGTGTAATTGAGTTAAGCTTTGGCCAATCTTCTACTCGTATAGTAAATCACATGGAGCTTCTTGTATTTTCTTTGTCCTAGACACACCTCAATGCTTGATCACTAGCATTGCATATGATCTCAAAAGGAAGAGACCAATTCGAAGAAGAGATGATAGGGTAGACCCTAATCTTTCTTTTAACATGTTAAAAGCCTACAAACATTTATTATCAAAAACAAAAGAAATATCTTTAATTAATAGGTTAGTCAAAGGTTTAGCAATTAAAGAAAAATCTTAATAAATTACCTATAAAACCCCACATGTCCTAAGAAAGCTTGAATCCCTTGATTGTAGTTAGGGGAGGTAATTTCTCTATTACTTTTGTCTTTGCTCTATCAACCTTTATGCCTTTGCTTGAAATCTTATGTCCTAACACTATCCCCTCATCCACCATGAAATGGCACTTCTCCCAATTAAGAACCAAATTAGTGTCTTTACATCTTTTGAGCACACAATCTAAATTTTCAAGGCATTGCTCAAAAGAATCACCAAACATAGAGAAGTCATCCATAAATGCCTCTATGATGTCCTTAATCATGTCTAAAAAGATAGACATCATACACCTTTGGAAAGTAGCTGGTGCATTGCACAATCCAAAGGGCATGCACCGATAAACAAAGGTACCATAAGGATAAGTGAAGGTTATTTTTTCTTAGTCTTTAGGAAAGATAAAGATCTTATTGTATCCCAAATAACCATCCAAAAAATAGTAGTGAGAGTGGCCTGCTATTCGCTCCAACGTTTGATTAATAAATGGGAAGGGAAAATGATCCTTCCTTACTACTGAATTAAGCTTTCTATAGTCAATGTAAACCCTCCATCCAGTGAATGTCATTTTTGAAATTAGCTCTCCCTCTTCACTTTCTACCATAATCATCCCTCCTTTTTTTGGTATATATTGGACTAGACTTCACAATCTCCTTCTTGATTACCTTTTTCATATTAGGATTTAGTCTTCATTGTCTTTCAGTTGTAGCTCAAATCCATCTTCCATATGAATTTTTGTATAACAATTGAAGGACTAAGTCCCTTAATGTCAAAGATTTGCCACCCAATAGCCTTTATTCTTCTCCGAACCAACTTAACCAACTTCCCTTCTTGCTCATTGGAGAGTTTATTTTATATGATGGTAGGTAGTGTCTCTCTTTCTCCTTAAAAGGTATATCTCAAATGTTTAGGAAGTGGTTTTAGCTCTAATTGAGGTGGTTGAACAATAGAGGGTGGGGTTGGGTTGTCTTCTCACACTAATAGTTTAGGTTTGTGAAATTCATAGTTGGCTCGGGTGTGCTGATTAGCTTGGGTGCCCCACATCTCTTTATCGTTAGTTTTAGATTTTTGGTTTGCATTCGCCACACCCGAGTTAGGTGGCATGCACATGACATAATGGAGTGCTGAAGGTAGCACGCCTGAGCTAGCTGGCACACTCGAGCTACTGACCTGTTCTAAAATTAAATCCTTTTCCCATTCTTCTTACTTAATTTCCACGATGCACTCTTCAATCACTTCAATCCTCATATAAGTCTCCTCTTCTAATGGATATTTCATGGCCTTAGACATGTAAAACTCACCTTCTCATCTCCATCTTTCAAGGTGAGACCCGTATTAAGGAAAGGCCGGCCAAGAATAAGTGAATCTTCATTATCTTCCTCAAAGTCTAAGACCATAAAATCCATTGGAATAATAAACTTTTCAACCTTTATGAGCACATCTTCAATTATTCCAAATTGTCTCTTGATGGATCGGTCTGCAAGTTGCAAAATCATCAAAGTTGGCTTGGCTTCTCCCAATCTGAGTTTCCTGAAAAGAGACAAAGGCATCAAGTTAATTCTAGCTCTAACATCACATACACACCTAGGAAATTCTAAATCCCCAATAATACAAGGGATAGTAAAACTTCTAGGATCTTTTAATTTCATTAGTATTTTTCTTGTGATAATAGAGCTATAATTTTCAGTTCAAGATATTGTTTGGCCTTCATCCCATTTTCATTTGTTCATGATGAGATCCTTCAAGAACTTTGCATATTGAAGCATTTGAGCTAATGCCTTAGCAAATGGAATGTTAATATGCAATTTCTTAAATATCTCTAGGGATTTAGAGAATTGTTGCTCATCCTTTTGCTTCTTCAACCTTTGAGGAAATGGCACTTGAGGAACAAAGGGAAGAGGAGGCTCGATGTAACAACCCGATTTTCTGAAGTTTATGAATTTCCATTTTAATAAGAAATTTGTTTATTTTTTGATAAATTTAGGAAATGAAAATATTCTACGAAATTAAGTGCTAAGAACAATTTTGGTTTAATATGATAAATTTTATTAAAAATGAGTATGGAAAAGATGAAATTATCATTAATAAAGATATTTGTGATAAAAATAAAACAAAATATAATTCAAGAAAATATTTTGTATAAACTTGATGTTATTTTGATTTAGAAATTAGTTTTGTTAATAATAATAATAATGATAATAATAAAGATGGAGATGATAATATTAATAATATTAATTATAGTAGAAAAATAATTATAGAATATATTATGAAAATTGTGTTGGAATTTATATATATATATATATATATATATATATATATATATATATATATATATATATATATATATATATATATATATAATGAGGAAAAAATATGTGTATGTAAAGAAAAAATTAAGAAAAAAAATAGGAGCAGCAGATCAGGGAGAGAGAGAGAACATGACAGAATGGGAGAAAGAGAGAGTAGATAGGATCTAATCTGACCGGCGGTGGACTACACCGCCATTGTCCAAACATTCCTCGAGCTCCGACGACTAAGGTAGAACCAGCAGCTGTGAAAAGGGGCAGCAGACGATGGCGCATGTGCAAAGCAATGCTTCACTGGTGCTGAAGATTCAAACTGTGATTTCCAGTGATTCTAGCAATGGATGAAGGCAATTCTGGTGGTTATGGAACGGTCTCATCATGGACTTCAAGTTGGTAACTAAATTGTTGGCTAAGGATGACTAGAGAAGGAGATTAGAAGTCGAGCCACCGAATATTCTAAGGTGTTTCCAATAGAAAGGGGGAGCATCGCGTCGAGTGGTGGCAGATCCGAGTTCCTGACATCGAGACAAACAAAGCGGCACCAAGCTTGCTTCTGCCTGCCATCTTCAGTGATAGTATGGCGCCAGACGACCTTGGCATATGGATCCATGCACCGCCGGTGATACTCTAGCAGGTCGTTCTTCATGTGTACAATCCAATTATGAAGTTAGATTGCGAGAATTCGATTCCGGTGAGCCTAGAACGCATCTCTGTTAAGTTGATTCCAATGGTTAAATACTTGAAAAATTATTAATTTGTTTATATTTAGTTGTTTTTAGTGTTAATTTGATAGATAAAATTTGTTACTAAATTGTATAAAATTATTGAAAATGAAATAAAATTATTGAGGATTTTCTTTTAATTATATAGTTGATTATTTGTAAATTATATGAATTTTCTTGTAAATTATTAGTAAATATATATATAGTTAACTATTACATATATAATATTAAAATAATTTTATTAAACAAATGAAACAATATTATAGGAATTTTATGAATTGTTAATAATAATTGTATATAGTTTATTATCGGTTTGATTAAGTAATAAGAGAGTTATTTGTGTATTTTTCTCAAATATATATATATATATATATATATATATATATATATATATATATATATATATATATATATATATATATATATATATATATATATATATATATATATTAGTTAATATATGATTGTAATATATATGATTAAATTAATTTAAAGTATTTCCACTAATTTATATAATATGAGATATTAGTTATATAACTAGTGAATTTCCTTATATACAGTGAAATTGTGTTTTTATATGAATTTTTAAGCTATCTTAATCGAATATTAAGATGAGATAATTTTATAAATATGTTAGTAATTCTATTAATGAGATTAATGAATTAAATAAATATTAAGATGAGATGGCGGATGGGATTAGTTGTTATATTGGAAATCCGGGCTGGACTATAGAATTGTTATACTTGTTGAGTTGAGATGTTTGCTGGCTTTCAAGGGGAATTAGTCCAATTTTACGAGAAATGATGCCAAATTTTTGTTAGAATTATAAGAAATATATAGGAATAATTTGTAAAGGATTTAATTGATAAAGATTCCATGAATAGATTATAAGAATAACAAATAAAGGATTGAATCGTAGTTAATATGTGATTTGGGATTCTATGTGTAGGCGGGAATGAGTCGAGGAAAAGATGAGTTGCGTGTAAAGTGAGATGGGTTGAACTTAGCTAGAAGAACATAGCAAGAAGGGGTAAGTAATTACTATCCTTTTATCTATTGCGATTTTGGGATAGGAAACTGTATTATCGTTAAACTACCCTGTATGAAAATTTACATCCATTTGATTTGCCTAATTTCTATGAGAATCCCAAATAATAAGTTCATAAAAGTTTCTTTCATGTGCTTATTGCAAATATATATATGATTATTATATTTCTTTTTGATAATATGATTGAACTATATATATATGTTTATTATGATTTTAAAAGTTATAAAGTATTTACGAAAATAGTCATTAATGAGTTTATGTTGACTTTATAAGTGTTGAATAAATTTGCTATTGATGAGTGTTGAAGTATTTTATATGAATATTTGCAGTCTCTTGTATAAGCATTTAAATTTGTTAAATTTTCTTATAAAAGATGTGATATTTTATTGCTTTTCCCTATATGGGAAATGATATGCTAGTGCATTGTTATATGTTTTATAAAGTTACTTTATTTGGTTTTCAAAGTTTCAAGCAAAGATCTCCCTTATTTGATGTAGGGAACACCAAGCAATGTGCACTATATCAACTCCAGCTAGGAGAAGGAATTATCCTAGCCACTTGTGTGAGGCATTGCCCGAGCACCGGTCCGATTTGCTAAGTGTGATTAAAATGCTTATTTGGGTTTGTACTCACGATGGAACCGTTAGGTTCAGATTGGTTGATTTTGAAAAAGAGTCGCCACCTTAATTTTATTTTATTTAGAAAAAAATTAAGGAAAAAACCCAAATTGACTCCAATTAATATCCTGAAGAAAAAGATCACTAGCCTCAAAACCAAAGAGGACTTGGGGACTAGGTTTTTGGTTTATTTAGAAAAATGATTAGTTTGGCAAATTTAATACAAGATGACTTAAAATGAATTTCATGAATAGTTTACATAATGCATGAACAATTATACAATACATGAATAAACAAATAAATAAATATTCATCCAAAGCGATAAAGTAATAAAGTAAAGGAATCAACTTTACAATTCAAAACCAAAAGAGGGGATACTTCCTCTAGCAATTATGGGTTTTAGGGAAGTCACACATTCCCCAAAATAATTTCAAAGCAATTACTTAAAGAAAAATACTACAAAAGAATTTCAAAATCAATATTATAATGAAGAAAACAAACTAAAAGCCAATATCACAAAGAAAAGAGCTAATTCATAAAGTGGCATACAAGAGAATGATTACATTTTGTTTAAATTGGATTTGATGCTTTAAACAAGTACACCTATATGTCCCTTTCAATGGGAATCAAAATCCACGTAGTTCGCCTTTCTTGCGAAAGGGTTAGTTTAGCCTAGCCATTTTACCATGTTTCAGTTCATTGATTGAAATGTGGGTTGATTGATTAAATTAGATTGCTTGATTACCAAGTTGTTAATTAGGTCAGGTTTTAATTAAAAAGTCGATGCAATAATTCAAATTGTTTACCTAGTTGACTAAATTAGATTCTAATCAATATGCCTCAAAATAATGAAAGAAAATGATAAAACATGCCAAGCAAAGAAATAATAGATGAAAAGAATAAACTAAGCAATCCTAAGAAAATGAAACAAAACAAAACAAAACAAATAGAACAAAAGAAGAAAATAAATACCTTACGAGGCTAGGGGACGTAGGGCGGATGAAGCGGATGACCATATCGCAATTCAACCTTCTCGGCTCGGCGGAATGACAACCTTCCAACGGCTACTCAAACAGCACTATTGGGACCTCCTCAAACTGCTTTGAGGAAAGCTACCCCAAAACGACCACCCAAATAAACTTTTAAACTAAAAAGTTCATTCCTTTCGGACCAAACTTGTAAAGATGATTCACTTGATGTAAAGGCTAATCAAGCAAACTAAGAGGTTAAGAGAAATTATTGCTTTGAAATCAATTAATTTGATTAAACAATTCTCAGTGTCGAAATGAGGTAGGAAGGTGTAGCTTTTATAGAGAGAGAGTTGGGAGCAAAAATGGTAAACTTTTAATATGGGATTAGCTTTCCAACGCACAAAACCGCATATGAGGCTTTGGGAACCACACATGGAGGCTTCTGGAAAGCATGAAAGGCATATAAGCATAGTGTAACTACACAGGACCTGTGCGGTTTCGCATAGAGCCTATGCAATATGCGGTCCCTGTGCCTTCGTACGCCCTTTTTTACTTCATTCTTACCCGTTTCATATTTGATTTAAGCTCGGTTTGATTATCTGGATTCATAATCGAGTGCCAGTTGTTTGGAGGTGCAAATTTGAGGGTTCATAGCTGCCCTCTCATTAGAATTGGCTTGACCAAAGGCGATTATGCTGATAGTGAACCCGGGGATAGAGAAAATGAACCAAAGGGATGTCTAAGTCAAGATTAAGACATGTTTAAGTGAAAGGCATGATTTTTTTTTATAGGCAATGGATAGATAGAAAAAGAAGCCATAGAAATGTTTAGGTGATCGTTACTAAACATTTATAGGTGAAGTTTCAAAAGAATATTGATAAAAGGGCAAAGATAGGAACCACAAGAATGCCTAGGTGATCATTACTAGACATTTATGGGTAAAATGAGATATTTTCAATGGCTATCAGTCAGGCCTTATTGTTGGATGCGAGAATGGTCTTGGTGAATTTCAATTAAGACTATCTGTTCAGCCCTAATGTTAGAAGATAAAAAATGTTTCAATCAAGGCAATCTGTCTGGCCTTAATGTTAGAAGTCAAAATGATCTGGAATAAATCTCAATCAAAGTTATCTATCCAGCCTTAATGTTTAGAGAATTAAAATCAAGGCTATATGTTTGGCCTTAATGTTGGAAGTAAAAATGACTTGGGGAAAATCTTAATCAAGGCTATCTATTTGGTCTTAATGTTTAGAGAATTAAAATCAAGGCTACCTGTTTGACCTTAATGTTGGAAGCAGAGTTGATTTGGGAAAAATCTCAATCAAGGCTATCTATTCAGCCTTAATATTTAGAGAATTAAAATCAAGACTATATGTCCAGGCTTAATGTTGGAGAATTTAAATCAAGGCTATCTATTCAGCCTTAATGTTGGAGAATTTAAATCAAGGCTATTTGTCTGGCCTTAATATTGGAGATAAAGAAAATCTGGTAAAAGTAATGGTTTCAGTCTATTTTGGAAAGTCTAGCTTGATGTCTGGTCAGTTTTGAGACATTTCTGATAGGAATGATGACGACCCTGTTTGATAGGAATCGACGAAGAGATGATATTGTCTGGCAGGAATGATGACTACTCTATCTGGTAGGAATCGGCTAAAAGATAATCCATTTTGATTTAGAAGTCTGACTTACAACTTGTTCTATTATGAAAGCCATCTGACTACGCAATGATTAGATACCTTGAACCTGTAAAGGGTCAGTTTGGTAAGAGAGTGCTAAGTTTCTGGGAGAAAGATGCCCCTACTTTGGAAGGTAGCTTGGTTATTTGGTCTTTGGTTATTCGGTCTAGGAAGAAGTCACTTTGGGAGGTTTAAGCCAGGTATGGCTAGGAAAGATCGGGCTAGGTTTAGGTAAGTTCAGCTTGGGAGAAGGTTTAGTTTAAGGATAAATTGGAAAGCTTGATTAGAAAGGTCAAGTCCTTGGAGACGATTAAGTCGAAAGGCTAGGTTAAGTTTAGGGAAGGTCAATTTGTTGGGCTTGTCTCCAAAAAGTTCATTATGGAGTCTTTGGATAGGTCTGGCAATTGGCTTGGTTAGGTATGGCCTTCTGGTTTGGCTTTAGGGGAGATCATTTTAGAAGGCTAGGTCAGGTTAGGCCTTAGTTAGAATCATTTGGAAGCTCATTTTGGTTTGGCCATGTAAGATATTAGATTAGATACTTGGTCAAGTCATGGCCTTCTAGTGAGTTCATTCGAAAGGTTTGGTCAGATTTTGCCTTAAGACTGTGTCAGAGAAATCATACTGGGATGCTAGATCTAAGAGGCTAATCTTAGCTTAGAGGGAAAGGTCAGGCTAGGAAATCCAGCGAGGGAAACCTTAGTCAGATTTGGCCTTGGAGGAGATCTTGGGCTTCATGATGAAGGATTTTTGGGAGTGGGTTTCATGATGAAGGCTTTTGATCGTGTGCTTCATGGTGAAGGCTTTTTGGACTGGGCTTCTTTGGTAAAGGCTTTTAGGTGTTGAGAATAGTTTTCTATGAGGGTGCTTTGGATGGTTGGCTTTGGCTAGGGGCTTCATGATAAAGGCTTTATGACAAAGGCTTTTGGTTATAAGGGTATCGCATGCTCATGGTTAAGGATTTGCCTTTTGACTTGATTGCATTAGAATGGTTTGCAAGCCTTAAAAGACTTTGATCTCAGGGATTATGTGTTTTGCCAATGAGGCTTAATCTTTCAAAGATAATGAGATGTTTGCCAAAGAGGCATGAGATAGGCCTTGATTGGTTCAAATCCTTCTTAATCAACTTGAGGCTAATAGGCTTTAGGGGATATGCCTCGACTAGAATCAAAGATGATGAGTCTTGAGAGACTTAGGATTTTTAGTTCTGCCCATGATGAGATTTTGCCAAGAAAGGGTGGTATGTGGCTCGAACTTGAAATGATGGTATGATTTGCCAATAAAGCTAAGGATGGAAAGGTTTGAGAATAGTTTGAAGGTAGGCTGAAACTTCTGAAAAGAATCATAGAGGTTGTATGGCTTTGGTTTTTGTAGCATGAATCATGGAAAAGAGAAAGTTAAGCTATCTTGTTGTTTGAGATTGAAGAGACTCTTAGAGTGACACTTAATTGATTTGACTTGATGTAGATGACATACTAATTGAAAGAAAAAGCCCTTGGTAATGGCTAAGGGGCAAATGAGAAAGAAAACTTAAGGATTATGCCCCCAGTGAGCGATAAGGACGTGACAGACTAGAGATTTAGCTTTTTGAGCTAAATAATAGGATGGATTAACAATAGATGATGACGTTCTGGAAAGAAATGCCCCTATTATAGGATAAGAGCATAGAAGATAGTATATCCTTAGAGAATAAACCTCTAATGAGGAAGGACGACTTTGGAGACATGAGACGAAATAGATTGATTGAAGATGACAACTTTGGACATGAGGAAAGATGACTTGGATGAGCTTTCTCTCTCACTCTCTCTCTCTCATTCAGCTCTAACTTTTGCCTAAACCGCCCTTTTGGGTTTTCAACTTAGCAAGCTTATATTAATAAAATTTGGGAGAAAATATTCCATTATGATCTAGGCTGCTGCCTTTTTTCATTTTGAAGGGCTTTAACCTTTTGAATTCTGGATTTGCCAAAGGTCTTCTCTGAACTTATTGCCCTTTGTTGAGGTACATCATTTAATTACCCAATGTGCAACAGGTAATTACATTTACTTGCTCTTTATGCTTCAAATATTTGATCATTTGACCTTCTTTGGTTTGGTGCAATTGTTGATGGCACCTTAAATTCTAACATGTACTAATTGTGGTGGATTTGACTGTTTGTTCATTTCTCTCTCTTTTTCTCTTTTTTTTTTCTTTTTTTGCCTTTTTTTTTTTTTGGTAAGCTCATCCATGTCGGACCAAAAAGGAAGATAAGAAAATAAATGCACTAATAAGAAAATGTAGATGCATTACTATAAAGAAACTTTATTACAAGATGACTAAAAGGGGACTAACATGGTTGGCAAAATACAAAATAAAATAAAATAGAATGACAGACTCTGACTCAAACTTAACCACAAACTTTGATTTGGAATTCAACCTCAGACAAGTCAGATTAGCTAGGCTTGAACTTCTCCATGTTATACCACTCAGGGTTGAGGTAAGCTAAGGTTGAGTCAGATCTAGATTCCTCATCACTGTTTAGGTTAGTGGTGGGGAATTCAGCTTGAAATGATTTACTTTGGATACAATCTTCAACCTTTGATTTGATGCAGTTGCAACCAAAGCTCTGAAGGTGGGTAGGTATTGTATTAACAAGTGGGCTTGATAGGTCGGAAGTAGATTCTTGACAATGATATCTACTTGTTCTTGCTCATTTGGCCTGTTTGCCATTTGAGCAGCTTTAGCCCTCCACCTAGTAAGGAACATGGAGAAGGACTCATTTGGAAGTTGCTTCATGGTTTCCAAATCACGCCTAGTGACATTTACTTCAGTGTTGTAATGATGTTGTCTAATAAAAACATGACAACTATCGTTCCATGTTCTTTTTTGGCTCTTGTCCAATGAAAGAAACCATCTCCTAGCAGCTCTAGTTAGTAATTCTTGAAACATTTAAGCAAGGAGCTCATCATTAAGTCCCATACGTTTCATTACTCCCATATACATCTTTAGATGAGTTTTGGGGCATGTGGTTCCATCAAATCTATCCAACTCAGGCATTCTAAATTTAAGAGGAAGCTTGGAATTAAGGAACAAGATCAAGCTATCCATATCAACTAAATCATTATAGTGCTTCAGGGATTTGATGGTTTTCTCCATAGCTTCAAGTTTATCCATAAGCAATTTGGTATCCTGAGAGAAAACTTTCCCACTTTGAAAAGGATTTATGAGAGAGGAAGATCAAGAGTGGGTAGTGGTGTTTAGGGCTTGAGTATTGGTAAGTTTTCCAAGATAGGTTTGGTTCAAATTATGGTTGAGATTATTGAGGTTTGCTTGGTTAATCAATGCTCGAACTTCCTCAATGATGCCTTGCCTTTGTTCCTTCATGTTTTCCTCAAATTAGATCTGTTAAGTAGCTAGGATAGCTTGAAAATGCTCTTCATGCTTCTTAAGAAGGCTAGTCATAAGTGTGGTCAGGGCATCTATGTCAAGCGGGTTGGCCATTGGTACTTTATGAACCAAATCAAAGAATTGAGGTAAGTGTTTGGTGAAAAGGCAAAAATATGGGCATGTGAACTTTGAGCAAAAAAGACTCCCTTTAATGTTATGAGCTAACTACATTTAGGCTTTTGAGAATTTCCTAAGGTTTCATAGGTCAAGGTCTTAAGCTTAAGGTATCGGGTTGGACCAAAGGTACTGGACTTAGGGTAGTATATTGGGCCAAAGGTATTGGGCTTAGGATAGTGTATTAGGCCAAAGATATTAGACTTAGGATATTGTGTTAGGTCAAAGGTATTAAGCACATGGTAGTGTGTTGGGCTAAATGTATTGGGCTTAGGATAGCGTGTTAGGCCAAAGGTATTAGGCTTAGGGATGACGGTGTCTTGTGGCTACTCAAACGGCACTATTGGGACCTCCTCAGACTACTTTGAGGAAAGCTACCCCAAAATGACCACCCAAATAAACTTTTAAACTAAAAAGTTTGTTCCTTTCGGACCAAACTTGTGGAGATGGTTTACTTAATGTAAAGGCTAATCAAGCAAACCAAGAGGTTAAGGGAAATTATTGCTTTGAAATCAATTAATTTGATTAAGCAATTCTTAGTGTCGAAATGAGGTAGGAAGGTGTAGCTTTTATAAGGAGAGAGTTGGGAGCAAAAATGGTGAACTTTTAATATGAGATTTGCTTCCCAACGCACAAAACTACATAGGAGGCTTTGGGAACCACACACGAAAGCTTCTGAAACACACAGAAGGCACGTGAGCACAGTGTAACTGCACAAGACCTGTGCGGTTCCGCACAAAGCCTATAGGATTCCGCACAGAGCCTATGCAGTTCTACACAGCCTTTATGCAATTCCACATAAGGTCTGTGCTGTCATGAACGCCCTTTGTGGTCCTTGTGCCTTCGTACGCCCTTTTTTACTTTTTTCTTACCTGTTTTAGAGCCAATTTAAGCTCGGTTTGATTCTGTGGGTTCATCGAGTGCTAGTTGTTTGGAGGTGTAAATTTGAGGGTTCATAGCTTGGCTTGGCCCTCTTAGCGTAAAATGTATGGTATTGCTCTATAAGAAGAGCCTCTACCATTACTGCAGTTCTGTTAAGATGCATGGATCAAATCCGCATCTATCTATTATAGACCATATTTTTGCTAATTATATGATTTCATATTATTTTACATATGGTGTTGTACAAGGTTGTACAAGATGTATGGCAAATGCTCCGCAAGAACAGCTGTCGTTATTGTAATGTTAATGAGAAAATAAGGATAAAATCCTCTCTCATCTATTGTAAAAGATTTTAAAGATAATTACTAGATAAAAGAAGTTTGAAACGTATTTCATAAGTTGTATTTACAATTGTATTTGAATTGAATTTCAAGTTATTAGTTATTTAAAGAAAGTATTTAAAATATATTATCAGTTATATGAAATCCTATTTAAAATGTGTTACTATTTATTTGAAAGTATATTTGAAACTATGGTTAGTTACTTGAATTTGTATTTAAAGTGTATTGCAATTAATTTTATATTTAAATGAAAATTTTCAAATTTAATAAAGTATTTGTTATACAGACTCGACCATCAAAAGTATAATGAGTTATTGATATTTGATAATTAATTTCAAGAATAATATATGTTATATGATATTTAATGTAAAATTTTAAATACTTCTAAGATATTTGTTTTAAATCTCCAACAAGACTATTGATAATTACGGTCAACTATTTTCTCTATCGACTAGTATGTATATATAAGTCAACCAAGTGTTTTCTTGGTTTAGTTACCATTAAACACCAAGCCACATGATCTAGTGTAACCTAATTTTACTCACTAAATCATAAACTCACCCCTCATTTCCCAAATTTTTCTACAGGAAATTAAATAGTGATCAGTTCAAACTAAAGCATGAGTCTTGCTTGGAGATGGCATATTTGTTATAGTAGATATTTCTTTGAAGATGGTTGTTATGTTATTTATATGCACGTACATGTATGTGATAGCTAGTTGCTCTATAGAAATTAATGTTTTAGTTGTATTAATATGTAATATAATTTGTTTATGTAAGGAAGAGAAATATGTATGAATTAATCGATAAATATTGTTAATGATCATTAAGAAAAATGCATATAGAATTGTATTATGGGATGGTTAATGTGATTCAGGTTATGATCTTGGAAGTTATTGATGAAATTATTATAGTTTGGTTGCTTGATACCATAATGGTTTTTATAGCAGGTAAAGGGTTCTACGGTTTTCGATACCCTTATGGCCCCCCATGCCCTAGGACCGTCCATCCCAAAAGTGGGATGTGACACTCGGCTTTGGATTTTGGTTCTCATTTTTCTTTTGAATCATCCATCACTTTGTCATCAACCTCACCCTTTTCCTTCTCATATTTGTTCTTCTCCAATGGTGGCGCCAACTCCTTTCCACTTTGCAAAGTGATTGCTTTCATCTCCCTTAGATTGGAGTCAATATTACTTGGGAGATTTCATTAATTTCTGTTAGAGAGTGCATTGCCAAGTTGTCTAACCTAAACTTTCAAGTTATGAATGGAAGCAACATGATTCTTTGCAATCTGATCGAACTTGGCTTCTATTCTTCTTTAATTCTTATCTTGGCTAGCCATTTTGCTATTTAAAGTCTCCATAAACTTATTCATTTTATATTCAAAGCTGGCCAGTTGATCTTGTGGTAGTTGTTGTTGAAATCCAGGTGGTTCTTATTGCATTGTATTATTGAAATTTGAAGTTCCTATATTATTACCACCCCAAGCAAAATTAGGAAGATTCTGCCACCCTAGATTATGTGTTGGAGTAAGAATTGTTGCTTTGTCTTCCTTGAAATTGATTTCCCATGTAGTTGACTTTCTCAACTTGATTTCCTAAGTAACAATCATTACTAACATGACCAATATCACTATAAAATTCATAATTACTTCGAACTACTACAACTGGAGTTTGGTTGGCACTCAAGGGACTGATTTATTTGATCAAATTGGCCATATGAGCCTGTAATAAAGTGAGTGGATCAACAATTAGAACCCCCCCCCCCCCCCCCCGCGTTGTTCCTTGACTTATGGTTGCTTGAGTCACTCGGAAGGCCATAGACTGTTATTTGTGGCCATCTCCTCTAAAAGCTCAAGTGCATCCTCAATTGTCTTCCTCATCAAAGATCCCTTAGCTGCTGCATCAATGGTGCTTCGAGTGTAGGAATTGCATCCATTATAGAATGTTTGGATCAACAACTCATAAGGAAGATGATGATGTGGGCAACTCCTTTGAAGTTCCTTAAACCTCTCCCAAGCTTCATATAGTGATTCCCTTTCTATTTGCTGAAAGTTGGTGATCTCATTGATAATCCTTGTAGTTTTTGCCAATAGGAAGTATGATGAGCAAGTTGTTCCCATGTGGTGATTAAACCCAATGGAAGCGAATTCAACCAAGTTTTAGCTTTATCAACCAAGGTTAAAGGGAATAAACGAAGTCGCACCACATCATTTGAAACTCCATTATATTTGAAAGTGTTGTAAATTTCTAAGAAATTAGCTATATGAGTATTCGGGTCCTTATTAGCTAATCCATCGAATTGCACACTCGATTTAATCATTTGGAGTAGAGTTAGCTTGATCTCAAAAATATTGGCCTGAACCGTTGGCGTAGCAATCCCATAGTGTGTACCATTCAAGTTTGGCATAGAGAACTCCAACAAAGTTCTTTGATTTGCTTGTTGGTCCCCTTACTGAGCTTGATCCTCAACTCAATAATCACCAAGAGGAATCACATCATATAAATTCACCATCTTAGTTTCTGCTCTTTTTTTTTATTCTTTTTGTCGGTTCTTTCAAATTGCGTGAGTTCAGGAATATATGCTATGAGCTTAGATTTTGAACATCAAGTGTTGTGCATAAACCTGAATTAAAACCTAATAATTCCAAAACAAACAATAACTCAAAACACCAAATTAATTCTGTACTATAAAAAGGAAAATAAATAAAATAAATTGCTTTAAATCAAATGAATTCGAACAACTGTTTGACGTTTAATAATATTCCCCGGCGATAGTACCAAAAACTTGTTGGGCACAATCCGCAAGTGCATGGATGTCAACAAATAGTATAATGATGAGAGGATGTCATACCCACAGAGACTATGTTAATCCACCAAGTAATTTTCTTGCCTTTATTTAAAGTGAAAATTAATAACTTACAAAATAGGAAACTTTTAAATTATTATGAGAACAGATTCAGGTAAAGAAAATAACAATCAGAATTTAGAGGTTAGGAATTAACAACTATCCACACTCAATCAATCAACCATCCACAAATTCAATATTATGATATAATCTGGATTATTCAATGGTTTTGACAAACTCTCTCGATCATTTAATCAAGTAATCTCAACTTTCACAACCTAAAATTAATCCAATTAACTCATGTTCTAACTGAATTATTCCTAGGTTACTAAAATTGATTTTATGCAAACTCTAGAAATAATTAATCAACAATCATAATCTCTTATCCCTTGGCAATTAAATTGATGTTTGTAATTCTATTGAATTATTCTCTCTTGATGAATAATATAACATAGATCAAGAACTATACTAGCCAAATAAATTCAAGCATTAAGCATGAGAAACACTACATACCATGAAATATTGAATTTAATGGATGATTAAAGAAATTGTGACTCAAGTCATTAACTCCAAACTAAGAAATTTAGTTACACATAATGAAATTAAAATTAAAGTACCAAAAGATAGATGGAGAATCCATGGACAAAGTTAGAGAAATAGAATCAAAGTCTCTCAATCTTCAATTCCACTCTTCAATCTTAAATCGTTAATGCCCAAATCTCTTCTAGGGCTTCTCTCCCCCTTTTTCTATTCCTTGTAGACCTATTTATAGAAAATTGCCAACTTTATCTTCTGTCCAATTGAACCGGCCTAAAATTGGAATCAAAATTCGAACACAATTAAAACAGATCACCACGGGTGTCCAACTAAACCGGCCTAAAATTGGAATCAAAATTCAAACACAATTAAAACAGATCACCACGGGTGTGCTAGTGGCTCGCACTGCTAGCTTTCAGCTTCCAAATCCTTCTTGTGTTCACATATTGTACCCTTCCAAGTTAGCACTACATCTTTGCCTTTTTCTTTCCTACTTTCAATAAAGTCAAAATGCCTACAAAATAGCTCAAAAACCTTCCTCAAATCCATTTAAAACAAAACATTAAAAATAAGCATTATAAAACAAAAAAATACGCCAATTCCTAATTCAAATAGACTAAAAATTGCCAGAAAATTAGCACACATCAACTAACAATCTAGTAGACTTATTTAATAAGTTCTTACTTAATTTGAGCTGCATTATTCCATCAATCAGTATACACCGTTTTAAAATATTGTCCTTATCAGGAAAGCGAATTAGTATAAGATTTTACTTTTTTTCCTTAGTCAAGTTTTTGATTCACATGATTTTTTTGGACAAAAGTTTTAATGAGTCAATCTAGACAATAATAGAACAATGCATAAAATGTATCCTTTCCCTTTGCTATATTTTTTCCTGCTGAATTTTTTAGTAAGGTTTTTAACGAGTTATATTCATGACACAAGTAATATACAAGGGGGAGCATTATAAATGATCTATTACAAGTGGATATTTGTCACGCCCCGAACCCGAGGGCACGTGACCGGCACTAGGATACGGAAAATGCACGTGGCTACCAGTGCTCGTAGTAAGCCTAACCCAAACCACAAGACAAAAAGCCCAAAAACGCACAATTGAAAAGCTCAACTGAAAAGGGCTATGGGCCTAAATAAGGTAATCAGAACCAAAAGAATCACAACATAATATAATTATCAAATTGGCCCAACATCATTTATTCCATATATTCCATAAAGTGATAAATTACAGAAAGGTTCTGCTTAACCCAAAGATTACAGCTCTTAAAATACATAACTGAAATAATACACAAAATACAATTACAAAGTGTAACATTGTGGAGTTCTAGAGTCACAATTACAAATGTACATACTTTATATACATGTTTGATTACTCAACAATATAAACTACTGCCGAAGAGAGACTGGCAGTCTACTCAATTACAATTCCTTCACCAGCTCATTCCCTGACCTGAAAGCAACAAGATGAACAGGAATGAGCGTTCGACTCAGTGTATGATACCAGCTAATATATTAAACTGGTATCCCTCAAACAGACTGCAATTCACATGCTATGCAGTATGTCATAGAGATAAACAATTCATCCAATCAAGCAAGGATGGGGTATGGTCCACAGTACCACACTGATACTCAGTACTCAATATGGGGAGCCGATCCCCCTACTCTGGCTCTCTGAATCCAATAATCTGTCTCTTATAACCAAGGGGCCCGGCCGTCACTGGTCTGTACCACGTAGCCCTGACCCGACTGACAGCGGCCTTGGCGATGAGCAGGCCCGGCCAGCATCCATCAGTCATAGCTCATCTTCTAAATCCATCATTATCCAAATCATAGCCATAATAATCCCATAATCCTAGGTGGTACTGTATCCTCCCGACCTCCATCCATCAATCACAACCATAGTATGGCACAGAATACACAATATCAATTCATCATTCACAGTCACATGTTACATGCTTATATATGCAGTAGTAGTGCATAATATACATATATATATACACACAGCAATGCATATGAAGTGGAAATAGGATAATATATCAGTGAGTATCACTCACCTAACTGTCAACGCTTCCGACCGGCTTCCCTCAGAAGAGTAGCCTTGGAACTAGGAAGACGCCAGACACTGACACCTCACAACAGAGAACATCATGATAAGAATTACACTTAACCCCAGAACAGACTCGACAACCTAACAAATATTCTAAGAACTACTAAACATAAAATAACTCATATAACAACTGAAATACAAGGGTTTCGGGTTAACCTTCATAAATTTTGAACATACAGACATCGAGGATCGTGCCAGAACGTTGAAACAGAATCACTACACCTTCCCACGCGCCGCCGCCGGCCGGCCACGCGCCTCCGCCGGCCGGCCACGCGCCGCCGCCGGTGGTGGCGAATCAGGGGAAACTCCACACCAGCAAGTTCACCTCAACCCCAGGAGCACAAAAACGGTTACCACTCGCCGGCACTTGCCCTCCAGCCACCGAAAAATGTCTCCAAAGTCACGGTTTGGTATTTTTTGATCTCCTCCTCCGGTGGTCCTCAGGGGGCAAGGCAGGTACCAAAATGAAGCTCTCATCCTCAGGAGTTGAACGAGACCGGCCATGCTTGATTTGGCCGCCGAAAATGGCCAAAAAATTGAATTGAAGTCGCGGTGGCCGGCGGTCCTTCTCTCCTCATGTACACCGCCGTGCCGCCGCCGATCATCGAGCTGCCACCTCCCTCGAGGTCGCCGGTCCATCCTCTACCCAGCGGTGGTGGCGGTGCTTGCCACCGCCCGCCGGAACGCAGCCCACTCTCTCTCTCTCTCTCTCGGCCTCTCCCTTTCTCTCTCCTCTCTCCTGCTGCTTTGTTGTCCCGTTTCTGTTTCACCCAAAACTCATCGTTTTGGCTAACTGCCCAATCACAGCTTCCTTTCCTCTTCTTCCTTTTAATTTTCGTCCAACACCGTTATGTTATATATATGTATACTAAACCATATAATATACATATACTATATACATATATTTATATAAACATAATCCTACACACACACACACACACACATATATATATATATATATATATATATATATATATATATATATATATATATATATATATATATATATATATATATATATATATATATAATAATACTAATAATAATAATGATTATAACAATAATAATAGTGATAATAATAATAATAATAATAATAATAATAATAAACAATAATTCATAATTTACATATTAATAATAATTTACAACATATACTTATGAATATATATATCAATTACATTATTAACAATAACTATAATAATTATAACGGAAATCTAAATATCCGATAAAATACTATAATCAAACTTATAATATAAATTAATACCTTTATTAATACTCAAATATCAAAATATAATCCAAAATACAATTCTCCAAAAATCCACATTAACATTATCATAATAGTATAATATTGTAATATTATATCAAAATTGCCATTAATAATACATATTCAAATAATATGAATATTTATAATTTAATAAAATATAATTCCAATTCTTACTTTAATAAGGAAAATAATAAAATAATATATTTCCGTACGAAAATAGAATTTTATAAAATAAATAAAAATTCGGGTTATTTCAATATTACTTAAACATCCTTGAATATATATTTTATAGAGATTATAGTATAAGGTTATTTCAATAATATTGTATACATCAAAATCCTAGCTATTCTTCTATATATAAGAGAAGCTAGAGTCAATCTAATAATAAGTGTTTTGAGCACCTTTTCTCTTTATATATTTTTTTTCTATCTCTTTTATTGTCTTTACTTTTTTATTTTATTATTTTTTATTATTATATTTGATCTGCTGTGTTAATAAGCTGATTTATAATATTTTGTATATATTTTAAAATATGAATTATTATTTGTGGATGAGAAATAGTAATTACTCTATTATGTAAAACCTCTGTGGGCGAACATTTAGTTTATTTGATGTGGGTACTTACTTTCCAACAAAGATAAAGACACTAATCATCTCAATTTTAGTACTTATTGAAATTCTAAACCACTCATTAAATGGACGTTCACTAGTGAAATGCTAGCAAATTAAATAATTGGAAATCAGTTAATTGGGCTCCAATTAGGGGTTTCAAATTCATATTGACAATTTCAATTTCATTAAATAAAAGTTGGTCAATAAGAACTCCAGTTTTATTTAGCATTATCGTTTATATATATATATATATATATATATATATATATATATATATATATATATATATATATATATATAAAAGGGAGAATAAACAAAATTACTTAAGAGTCCCGACTAAATTCCTTTTAATTGAGCATTAATAATGAATAGTGCAGTCATTTATTAATTAAATAATATAATTATCTAATTATATTTAATTTAAATAAGAAAAGAATGAATTCAATTAAAATAAGAAAAAATAAAATAATTATTATTTAATATATATCTAAGTATATTTAATATTCTATTATATTTAATTTAAATAAGAAAATAATGAATCCTATTAGAGCAAAGAAAGAATAAAATAATTATTATTTAATACATAATTAATTATATTTAATTCACATTAATTTTTAAGTTTGTATTGTCGTATTAGTACTACTAATTTAGCTTATTAATTTGATAAATTATTAATTTGAAAAATTAGTTAATGGTTTAATTTATCATATTCACTAGAAATCAGTTAATTAGACTCCAGTTAGGGGTTCCAAATTCATATTCACATTTATATAGTTAATTTCAATTTCATTAAATAAAAGTTGGTCAGTAAGAACTTCAGTTTTATTTAGCATTATCGTTAATATATAGTTAATTTCAATTTCATTAAATAAAAGTTGGTCAGTAAGAACTTCAGTTTTATTTAGCATTATCGTTAATATATATGTGTGAAAGAGGGGAATAAGCAAATTTACATAAAAGTTCTAGCTAAATTCTTTCTAGTTGTGTATTTATGATGAGACCATATGGTGATTTATTTATGAAATAATATAAATATTTAATTATATTTAATTTAAATAAAGAATGATAAATTCAATTAGAATAAGGAAAAATTAAATTAATAATATCTATTTATATTTAATTTAAATAAGGAAAGATAAATTAAATTATAATAAGGAAAAAATAAAATAATTATAATTTAATATATAATTAATATTTAATTTAAATAAAAAAATAATGAATTCATTTAGAATAAGAAAATAATAAAATGATTATTATTTAATATATAATTAATTATATTGCAAATTTATAATTATATAATTATTATAATTTAATAATTTAATTATCAAATTATATTAATTTAATTTAGTTTGTTTTAAATAATGAATAAGCGAAATCAATTAGAATAATGAAAAAATAAAATAATTATTATTTGGTATATAATTAATTATATTTAATTTAAATAAAAAATAATTCAATTAGAATAATTTATATTTTTTATATTTCTTTGAATATTAAAAAGTTTTTTTAAGCAAGATTCTTAATATTTTAAAAAACATTAAGAAGTCAAAACTTCTTAATATTCAAAAATATAAAAAATAATTTAGAAGTTATAGAAATTCTAATTTGGCTTTGATTGTTTGAATACTAATAAGCTAGAAAAATTTTTATTTTGACTTTTATTCTGTAAATTATAATTTTGTCCCACTATAAATTTTAAAATTATTTGTTTTAATCATTAGTAATAATTTATATGTACTCAAAAAAATAGTAATTTGTATAAATGAATTCAATCGGAATAATTTATATTTTTTTATGTTATTCTAAATATTAAGAAATAAGAGAAAGTCTAATTTGACTTTGATTATTCAAATATTAACATGTTAGAAAAATACTAATTTGACTTTGAAAAATGATATTGTAGATTATAAAAATTATTTTTGGTTCAATAAAAAAATGCAGCAGAAAAAAAAGGTTTACTCATTGAGAGTTTATTTAATAATAATGAGCAAATATTATTGCATTATCAAATATCAAAGTTTTTATTTATAATGGTATATTATTCTCTAAAAAAATCAATTTGTTTGAAATTTTTTAGACACTTAACTTTAATATTTATTTTTTAAATTTTTTATGGTGTAGATGAGATTCAACTATTAATATTAAAATACTAGACTTAAATTCATTTTTTTTTCTTTCAAGTTTCAACTATCAATAATGAAGATTAGTACTATTTAAATTAATCCAAATATATCAAAATTTCATGAGTTAGAGATTTGTGAGTGATGAGAACCAAGAATAACCTCATGTAAAGGGTTTTTGTTTTCCCTATATATAAGTAAAGGAAAAGATATAACTTCAGGACCTAATCATTATTTCATTTTCTCTCTTGATATTCTCTCTCAAAAACTAGTACTAACTTAGACATCAGAGACTCTCCCGATGGCCAACCTCGGGTCTTTGATCATATCTTTCCTCTCATGCAAGTCTCAAAGACCCCTCTAGCATGTATGAGACAATTCTATACAAATCAAATCAGCTCCGTCTGTGGAGAACGTCATACAAAGTCATGTCCCTAACTCAATATTTTTATCAGATTCAACATTTTCAATCATCCAAAATTTTTTGATCACTAACACTGATCCGACAAATTAGGTCCATCATCTTCAACAAAAAATGAAAAAATTATATAAAAAATGCAACATAAAAAGGAAAATGGCAATTCAAAGAGAGAAAAGGAGCAAAGAAAGAAAGCTTGGCTGCCTCGCCGATCTGTACACTTTCAATAAGAGGTGATCGTCATTGTTGCTACCACCATGAAGATAGGCAGCTGATCAGCCATCCCCCACAAGCTAGCTATGAAACATCATCAAATGAAGGTGCACGCTCCACTTCAAGTTTTGCCGACTGAAAATTTCATATTTCGGCCATTCAAGAGCTTTGTTCCCCAAAATTTTTACATGGTTGAGATCTTTTCTTTGTCAGCTTCTGGGGACAAAAGCCTCGACCTCATAACCATTGCCAGTAGAGTGCTTGGCTAGTTGACTACCAAAGCTCAAAATGGACAAAATTCTACATTTTATACGTACATCACAAATTTGAAGTTAGATCACCGAAATTCCATTCTGAACGCATGTTGGAATGTTATAAATCAATCAACAAACTATAAAAAAATTACTTATTTAGCTCCACATTGAATTATATAGATCTAGAAATTATTTTGAGCAATCTCTAAGCCCGGTCACGCCATTCTAAATAAGTTTCGTCTGCTCGGATGCAAGCATTGGTTGATCTTGAATGGTGTAGTTATCATGCCTTACATTTTTCATGCTTTAATGTAAATTTTACAATATTATTTTTTGAAATAAAATGCAATTAAATAAATGAAAGTCCTTTGAATGAGTCAAGATAGCCTACTAAGACTAGCTTAAAAACAGTAAGGCTAGACACTAAAAACCTATTGAGACTAGCTTGAAAGACTGACGAGGCCCATTTCAAGAAAGTGAAAATGCCAAATTGAGTCCAAACGAAAGCCCCATAGGAAAAATACCAAGTGAACTCTAAATAGAAGTCCAAGAGGCAAAAGACCTAGCAAATTCTAGGCAAAAGTCCGAGATGCAAAAGACCTAGTAGGTCCAGGTAAAAGTCCAAAAGGCACCAAAGACTTAGTTCAGCTAGACAAAAAACTCTTGATTGACAAGGCATCAAAGACGTCTACGCAAGATAAATTCTTAATAGTCCTTAACTGATGAGGTATATTTTATTGAAAGACCTTATATCAAGACAATTTATTATTGTTATCTAAATTTTGTATATGAAACAGGATTTCTCAAGCTCTGTCAGTGAAGCAAGCTTCTAAGTCCTCAAAAAACTCTATCAAGTAGTCAGGGGCTTTGTCAATTATTTAAGCCTGATTGGCGAAGCCTACCCGATGAACACCTCTGATGGCCTAACCATCACCAATCAGCAAATCCTATTAGACGAAGGTGTCAGATAGCAAAGTAAACTGCCCAATCAGAGAAACATATCAAACTGTAGATTATCTACTCCCTGAGCTCACTCTTTAAAGGACTTAATCGGATTAGGAAGCAAGGGGCTTCTAATGAGGACTAAAAATGACCTCACATAGGGGGTCCCCATTTTCCCCTATATATAGGTAAAGGGAAGGATATAACTTCATGACCTATTCATTATTTCATTTTCTCTCTTAATTTTCTGTCTCTTAAATTAGTATTGACTTAGGCATCAGAGACTCTTCTAGGGTCAACTCCTAGTCTCTGATCGTATCTTTCTTATCATCTAGGTCTCAAGGACTCCTCTAGCATGTATGAAACAATTCTAGACTCATCAATGAGTATAATTTTTTCTTTAATAATTTTAAAAGTTTATCATTTATTTATAAAAATACTAATGTGATTATAATTTATGAAATTATTAATTACAATGACATGATGTTAAAGGGTGGCAAAAAATGTTTGTGATAAAAAATAAAAAGATTCAGACAATCATCAAAAGTGGGTTTAAAAGAAACAACGAGAAAAACATTTCAAGTAAATAACCAAATGATATATATAGATAAATACTTTAATACGTTATATTTATATAGTAATATATTTTTTAAAATTTGACTCTTGTACAAAATACATAACTAAAATTTATCCTATCGAATTAGAAGAGAAACAAAGATATGGCAAATGCAATAATAATAATGCTAAATATGTTAACATGTATTTGCTTTTCATATTATTAACAAGTATTTGTTTTATGTCATAGATATATATTAAAAGTTTGAGTATTTAATGGAGTGATGAATGTTCGTATAACTCTATATGAAAATACTTGAATATTGATAGATGTGCAGCTGACGAATGTAAAAATCTATAGATTTGTACTTTCATAATATTTTACATTATGTTAATATAAAGTTTAGTTAATCATATATTTATTATATCACTTCTTATTTTAAAATTTTATTATATCTTATTTTTTATTTATCATAGAAAAAAAGAAAGAGACCATCGCGAATTCTACAAGAAATTGATTGGCATGAAGGGAAAAGAATATTATTTTCTTATAAGATTAATTAAATAAGATCATCTAAAAGATGAAATTAAAGTTTTCATTACAAAAAATATTCAAGATGTGTCAAGATAGAAATAAAAATAATAATATTGAAGAGAAAGAAAACGATAAAGAAGCTCTATTACTAAAGAAAAAGATCAAGATCGAAGATTAAAATTTTATAATTATAGTATGATTGTTTCATCTTATAGGAATAATTATTAACTTTTCTTAAAAAATAATAGTAGACTAGTTTATTTGTTTAAATACAATTTTAATTTCCAAAAATAATAGTTAATTTGTTATTTTATGATGATATATTACATTTTAGTTCCTTATCTTTTGATTTTAACATCAAAATTGCAAAAATATAAGTTGTCATAATAGAACAAATTAATAATATTTTTATTAATTTATATGGTTAGAATTAATAATTTATTGCAAGTATGTTTATAATACAATATTAATTAGCAATTTTTTTTTCAAATACAAGTAAATGGGAAATTAGTAAATAATTTTGAAAGTTTATTTTTAAATAAAATTATTACTTTATATTTTTTAATAAACGGATCCAACAGAATAAAAATAATATTAATAATAAATAAAATGTTTATTCTTTCACTTAACCAAATAATACAAAATTTCTTTTTTTAATAAAAAAAGAAAAGAATCAGTAATCTTTACACTTGCTAATATACGATTAAGCTCAATATATATATATATATATATTTTTTGCATGCTATGTTTATTAACAGCAAAAAATTAATTTATAGTTATTTTTTAATTTTCTCTCTATTTACTAAGTAAATAAAAACTAATCTAAAATTCAAACTATTGAATTTTTTTAAGAAATAAAGCTATTAAAAATTTTAAATTATTAAATTATCAGATAAATTTCAACTTATATTAAAAAAAACTTTATTCACAAAATAAAGAGACAAAAGTATGACATTTAAAAAATAAATATAGATAAATAAATTCTATATGTAGTAGTTCTTAGAGATTACAAACGAGAGGGAAAAAAAAAAAAGTCAAGTCAAGATAGTGGTTCATTACTGCAAATGAATAGGTGAGAACTGCCAATGGGAGCAATTGCTTGGACTTGAGATCGATGAGGAAAGAGAGATCATTGAGGGAGAAAGAGCGAAAAGAATCAATAGTTGAGCGTGAGAATTATTTTTACTTGGTAATTTCTAAACAACGAAACGTCGTAGTTTTGAAGACAAATAACATATTGTAGTCTTCTCTTATCTTATTAAAATGGTGTAGTGTTTTTTTTTTTTTTTTTTTTGAAATGCTTTAATATTTTTAGACTAAAATGTTGTAGTTTTATACTTCACAATTCTGATTACTGTATCAAGATTTTAAATAAAAGTTTTACGTATCGTATCAATATCAAATTAGTATAACAGAATCGAACTAAATTTGACTGAATCAGACTGAATCGGCTGTAGTAATTGTGAATTTATAAAAATAATTAGCAAAATGATTTGAATAAACAAGAAATAGATTGTAACGTCTAAAATATAGAGCTTCATGTCCCCATCGATGGTAGACATAACTTGTTTATTTTATATAATTTTTATTTAAAAGCCAGGTTATTATTCTAGCATTTTTTTTTTTTTTGTATTTAATAAAGAAGGAGGAGAAAGAAAAAATATATATATTTTTTTATAAATTTTTAATATTATAAATAATTAGTATTTTAATTCATTAATTTTATATAACAAATAATTATAAATATGGCTGAAAAATAATTCTTAAAGTAATAATATTTTTTATATTAATTTAAGAATATTTGAATTTTTAAAAAAAATTATTAGAAGAGGTAATTTTTTAATATTTTTATTAAATATAAATTAATTAAATGAATTAATTACATTAAATACAATTTAATTAACTTAATTATATTATTTTATGTTATTATATAATATTAACTAAGATTAAGTAAAATAATTATATTATATTATTTTATAAAACAATTTAATAAAAATTATACAAACTATGTTGTATATAAAATATATAAAAACTATAAAAAATAAATGCAAGAAATTAAGGATTCGTGAAAACTAGTTTTCAAAATCTCTCAATCAGCTCATCTAATTGAAAGTAAAAGATTTTTTATTGAGATGAAATTTAAAGTAGATGAACTTGCCAATAACCATTAAGTAAATCCCTAACTATAAAAGCAGACTAAATTTCAAAATTCCAATTAAAACCCAAATCACTAAAAATCACAAGAATATGATAATTTATATACAAGCCATGTCAGAGAAATCAAGCATTTGATGGGACTGTAGTTGATTTAGTTAAGAATTAAAAAGGTTAAATACTAATTTGATAAGTTTTAACAGTTAGGATGGATTTGAAAAATTAACCAAAAGTTAGGATAGCTAAGATTATTAAGCTAATTTAAAGCGATTAAGCACTGAAAATATTAATTTAAGTGTTGAATAGTGTTATTAAACACCACCTTAATTTGAAAATGTTTAGTTTATAATAAAACTAGCTCTGCTTCGCCTCTCATTTCCTTGACAACCACCACAAAGATGGTTAAATTCACTTCAATACTTTCAAATTAATGTAATTGCTTTGAATTTTACTATTGAAATTAAAATGATAAATTATTGAACAAATATATTATGGACGATCATAAATTTGCAAGTTAAAGAGTGAATAGAGTACATAACATGTACAGTTCACCATTGGTGGTGAATAGTGGCGACCGCCTATTGTCGATGTTGAAAACTTTGACAGAGAAAGGGAATGAAATAATTAGGAACTATTAGTTTTGAATTTTCCATCATTTTCTATATGTAGTAGTTCTTAACATATGAGAGGGAAAAAAAAAAAAAGTCAAGTCAAGGTGGTGGTTCATTACCGCAGATGAATATGTGGTGACCGCCGATGGGAGCAATTGTTTGGACTTGAGATCGATAAGGAGAGAGAGATCAGTGAGGGAGAAAGAGCGCAAAGAATCTATACTTAAGCGTGAGAATTATTTTTACTTGGTAATTTCTAAACAACAAATCGTCATAATTTTGAAGACAAATATTGTAGTCTTCCCTTATCTTATTAAAATGATGTAGTGTTTGATATTTCTTTTTTTTTTTTTTTGAAATGCTTTAATATTTTTAGACTAAAATGTATTAGTTTCATACTTCACAATTTTGATGACTGTATCAAGATTTTAAATAAAAGTTTTATGTATCGTATTAGCATCGAAATTAGTATAATAGAATTGGATTAAATTTGACTGAACCAGACTGAATCGGCTGTAGTAATTGTGAATTTATAAAAATAATTAGTAAACTAATTTGAATCAACAAGAAATAGATTGTAACGTATAAAATATAATGTATTAAATTATTAAATTTCATGATTGTATTGCTTGATAATGATCGTATCGGTATATATCGGTTGATTTAGTATCGATTGAATAATAATTCTATTAACGCCTAAATAACATATCAAACTCCTAAAAAATTTATACGAAATGGTTGATAAGTAATGTAACTCAGCTGTATGTTTTGTTTCATTGTTAGGCATGGTCAGAATATGAGTTCTAGTTATTCTATGATACTTACAATGATCATGGTGCAAATTAGAACCATGTAAGCTTCAATTCTACTATAACTAGTGCTGCGAAATGGATTATTTAGTTTATTCTACTATGATTGTTACTGTGAAATGGATTTTATTGGTGGTTTGGTTTAATAAGTAATTCTTTATATTACTTAATTATTTAATTGTTTGATTTCATTTATTGCTTGCAGCAACATTTTGGAAGAATTACTTGCGAGCAAGCATATATTGTTGAAGACAAATAAAATATTGTAGTTTTCCCGTATCTTATTAAAATGGTGTAGTGTTTGATATTTCTTTTTTTTTTTTTTGAAATTCTTTAATATTTTTAGACTAAAATGTTGTACTTTAATACTTCACAATTCTGATGACTATATCAAGATTTTAAATAAAAGTTTTACATATCGTATTAGTATCCAAATTATTATAACAAAATCATACTGAATCGGTTATAGTGATTGTAAATTTACAAAAATAATTACTAAACTAATTTGAATCAATAAGAAATAAATTGTAACGTCTAAAATATAATGTATTAAATTATTACATCTCATGACTATATTGCTTGATAATAGCCGTATCGGTATATATCGTTTAATTCAGTATCGATTGAATGCTAATTCCATTAATGCCTAAATAATGTATCAGACTCCTAAAAAATTCATACAAACGGTCGATACGTAATGTATCTCTACTATATGTTTTGTTTCATTGTTAGGCATGGTCAAACTATTAATTCTAATTATTCTATGATGCTTACAATGATCATGGTGCAAATTGGAACCATGTAAGCTTTAATTCTACTATAATTAGTGCTACAAAATGGATTATTTTGTTTATTCTACTATCATTGTTGCTGTGAAATAGATTTTATTGGTGGTTTCATTTAATAAGCAATTCTTTATATTACTTAATTGTTTAATTGTTTGATTTCGTTTGTTGCTTGCAGCATCATTTTAGAAGAATTACTTGCGAGCAAGCATATTTTGTTGAACAACTCAACAAATACGAGAACTACTTGCAACTCCCACCTAATTAACGTTCTTTTGAAAGATTAAAAAACTGAAAGAATGGGAACTATAAATTCTTTTAATTTTAGCAAATGCAACAATAGCTGAGGAAGAAAACGTATTAGGTAACTCTAGTTTGAAAGACAACATTGGTTTTTCATTATTGGATTGGATTGATAAAAGCTTATGTCTTAATATATAAAATCAGAATGATAGAAGCCTATTAACACTCGTTGATACTGCAATAAGGGTAGAGCCTAGATTCGGAGTTGATAATGGAATTTTTTATTTTTGTATACTATTTTTAAAAAATATATAACAATATATACCACTTTTTAAAAATAATATCAGCATATGCCTTTTTTATTATTAAAAAAATTGCTGACACAAAAACTAGTATTTAAAATATTGATTTTTTAATTTGGAGGAACCTAGTATTTTAAATACCAAATTGAACTGCCACGTGGCCAGAAAAAGGTAAAATTGGCATTTATAATATCAGTTTTCCCTTTAGAGCTTCATGTCCCTTCATTGCTAGACATAACTTGTTTATTTTATTTAATTTTTATTTAAAAGCCAAGTTTTTGATTTCGCATTTATTTTTATTTTTAATTTTTTAGTATTTCGTAAAGAAGGAGGAGAAAGAAAATTTTTTTTAATAATATAAATAATCAGTATTTTATTTCATTAATTATTTTTAGTAATTTTTATATAATAAATAATTATATATATGGCTGAAAAATAATTCTTAAAGTAATAATATTTTTTATATTAATTTAAGAATATTTGAATTTTTAAAAAGTTTTTATTAAAAGAGGTATTTTTTTAATATTTATATTAAATATAAATTAATTAACTGAATTAATTACATTAAATATAATTTAATTAACTAAATTATATTATTTTATGTTATTATATAATATTAACTAAATTACATCATATAATTAACTAAGATTAACTAAAATAATTATATTATTTTATTTTATAAAACAATTCAATAAAAATTATACAAACTATGTTGTACATAAAATATATAAAAACTATAAAAAATAAATGTAAGCAATTAAAGATTCAGGAAAACCAATTTTCAAAGTCTTTCAATCAACTCATCTAATTGAAAGTAAAAGATTTTGTGTTGAGATGGAATTCAAAGCATATGAGCTTGCCAATAACAATTAAGTAAATCCCTAATTATAAATGCAAAATAACTTTCAAAACTCTAATTAAAACCCAAATCACAAAAAATCACGGGAATATGGTATTTTTTGTGCAAGCCATGTCAGAGAAATCAAGTATTTGATGGGATTGTGGTATGTTTAGTTAAGAATTAAGAAGGTCAAGTTCTAATTTGATAAGTTTTGAAAGATAGGATGGATTTGAAAAATTGACCAAAGGTCAAGATAGGTGAGATCATTAAGCCAATTTAAAATGACTAAGCACTGAAAATTTTAACTTAAGTGTGGAATGGTGTTATTAAATACCACCTTAATTTGAAGATGTTTAGTTTACAATATAACTAGCTCTGCTCCGCCTCGTATTGCCCTAACAACCACCACAAAGATGGTTAAATTCACTTCAATAATTTCAAAATAATATTATTACTTCAAATTTTACTATTGAAATTAAAATGACAAATTATTGAATAAATATATTGAACAAATATATTATGGGCGATCAGAAATTTGCAAGTTAAAGAGTGCATAGAGTATATAATGTGTGTAGTTCACCATTGGAGGAGAACAATAGCGACCGCCAATGTTTATCATACTTGAAAATCTTTGATGGAGAAAGGGAATGAAATAATTAGGAACTGTTAGTTTTGAATTTTCCGTTGTTTTCTATATGCAGTAATTCTTAGAGATTACATACGAGAGAGAAAAAAAAAAAAGTCAAGTCAAGTCAAGTCAAGGTGGTGGTTAACTACCGCAGATTAATAAGTGGGGACCGCTGAGGGGAGTAATTGGTCGGACTTGAGATCAGTGAGGAGAGAGAGATCAGTGAGGGAGAGAGAGCGAAAAGATTCTATACTTGAGCGCAATAATTATTTTTAATTGGTAATTTCTAGCCAACGAAAAGTCATAGTTTTGAGGACAAGTAAAATATTATAGTCTTCCCTTATCATATTAAAATGGCACAGTGTTTTGTTTTTTTTTTTTTTTTTTTTTTGAAATGCTTTAATATTTTTCAATCAAATTGTTGTCATTTCATAGTTCACAATTCTGATGTCTGTATCAAGGTTTTAAATAAAAGTTTTACATATCGTATTAATAAGTGTTGAAAACACTATATTTTGGCCCTTATTTTTAATGTATTTTATCCTCCAATTGAGTTTAATCTGTTTGTTTTAATGCTTTCACAGTTCTTTTAGTTGATCCAATGTCAAAGGATGCCATGATCCGAATGTGTCACAGGATGGTGAAAGATCCAAGCCAAAATGCTGATTTTTGGAAGAATATGGGCTGCCATAAGTTGAGCCACGGCTAGGATTCTAGCCGTGTGACAAGAGCAAGGTGGCAAATTATCCAATAGTCTCCGACGAGTGGAGGCATGGCTAAGGTCTCACCCGTGGGAAGTTACATTTTTTTTATTCTTTCGTTGCCACGGCTGAAACCCTAGCCATGCATCCAGTGGTGTGCATTATAAATTTCAGAAATATAAAACCAGATCTGACAGCATTTTTGAAGGGAGTCGCCTAGGGATTAGAGAGAGAATAGTAAGGGAAAGAAGACATTGAAGATTGCAGATCAAAGAACAGGATTTCTCTACACTTAATTCATGAATTGTTTAGGATTTCTTACTTCTTTAATTCTTTCTTTAGTTTCAATGTGTGATAGGAACTAATTCTTTCCAATTTGGGTATTGATGAACCCTAGAACCTTTTATATAGATTGAATTACTTTTTATTCAATTAAATCATTCCTTGAGTTGTTTTATCTTTATGATCATTATTGCTTAAATACCAATTGATAATTGCATGCTTATTAATTGGGGATTGTTTTCATATAATTGACTAGAGATAGCTTTATGTGAATTGATCACTCATAGGGATTGAGGGTTGATTGGGGCACTAGAGATAGGCTTACAAAACTTCTTTGGTAGATAGTTTCTTGAATCTAAAGCATGACCTAATTGAGTTTGCTTGAGAAGAGATTCCTTGCATTCCTCTTGAGAAATAGGGATTTAATTACTCAAGAGTGATTTTTATCTAATTTAGTGAAATGTCAATTCAACTTATGGAATGAATTTGATTGATGTGTAGTTCATGATATACAATTAAGGGCTAGAGGGATTCAATACCTGAATGGGCCTTTATCCCTGATTTCATCTCTTTTTTCCTTCTTGTTATTTTACTTAAATTAGATTTTAGTTTAGTTTGAATATAATTATAATCATTCTCATCAACACTAATTTGATTAACTAGATATTAGCAGACATTTGAGCTAGTACTTACCTAAAGTCTCCAGTGGAACGATAACTCACTCACTACTATATTGCTTGTGCGATCTGTGCACTTGCAGAATACGCATTAAGTTTTTGGCACCGTTTCCAGGGACTTTTAGAGTAATATTAGCAATAGAGTTGAAATTAGTGATTTAGTTTTTATTTTTATTTGTTATTTAATTTTTGTTTTGTTTTTCTTTGCAAAATTCTCTTTTCAGTTACCCTTTTCTGTTTATGACCAAAGCTAGTTCCTCCAATCTACTTGAATTTCATCCAGAGCTAGAGAAAACATTAAGACAAAAGCGAAAGGAGGAATGGGAACTAGCCTTGGTAGGAGAGGTAGCAAACCTAGAAGACATTGATTTAGAAGAAGAGATTGAAATAATGGCAGAAAACCAGCCAAAAATCATGCAAGAATATGCAAGGCCCACTCTTAATAGGGTCAACTCAAGTATATGAAGGCCTACAGTTGCTGCAAACAATTTTGAAATCAAGCCGAATGTGATACAAATGGTGCAGCAGACTTGCTAATTTAATGGCTTCCCAGATGAAGATCCTAACGCTCATCTTGAGAATTTTTTGGAGATTTGTGACACATTTAAGATCAATAATGTCTCAGATGATGCAATTAGGCTACGTTTGTTTCTCTTTTCACTCCGGGACAAACCAAAGAAATGGCTCAAGTCTTTCTTAGCCGGCACTTTTACTATATGGACTTAATTGGCAGAGAAATTCTTAGAGAAATACTTTCCACCATCCAAGACCGCTAAGTTGAGGAACGATATAACTTCCTTCCTTCAATAAGATGGTGAGACTTTTTATGATGCGTGGGAAAGATTTAAAGACTCGTTGAGGAGGTGTCCACATCATGGCCTTCCACTATGGCACCAGATTCAAACCTTTTACAACGGTTTGAGCTATATAAGCAAGCAGTCTATCAATGCGGCAGCCGGTGGTTCCAATCAACAACAAGACACCTGAAGAGATAAGGGACTTGATTAAAGACATAGCTCTCACAAACTATTAGTGGCAAGTCCCTAGAGATTAGAGAAGAATTAGAGGGGTTGGTTCACATCAGGTGGACCCAATTGTCGCATTGACCGCTCAGCTTAAAGCCATGAACAAAAAAATGGATTCCTTGACTGCATCTTCATCTGAAAGACAAGCTCAAGTTATGTGTTGTGATTAGTGTGGGGGAGGACACCAAAGTCAAGATTGCCAAAGTGGCAATAATTTTGCCAAGCCGAAGCAGATAGATTATATAGGAAATGCTCCGAGACAGCAGAATAACCCCTACAGCAACACGTATAATTCAGGGTGGAGGAATCACCCTAATTTCTCCTGGGGTGATCAGTCTAACCCAAGACCTCCACCTGGATTTCAGCAACAGCCTCAATACCAGTAAGCTCCACCTAAGAAGACTTCTTTAGCGGAGATGACGGAGAAATTTATTGAGTCTTCCGACCAAAGGCACAAGGCAGCTGAGACAGCACTTAGGAATCAACAGGCCTCCATTCATAATTTAGAGAATCATATGGGCCAGATTGCTAAAATGCCTAGTGACCGACTACAAGGAAGTTTTCCTAGTAACACCGAGGCAAATCTAAAAGAACAGCTGAAAGCAATGACTATGAGGAGTGGCAAGCACGTTGAGGGGGCTATTAAGAAAAACCAAGAAAAAGTGGTTGGGGAAGAGGCATAGGGTGCCATTGACAAAGAAGCTGAAAAGGAAGTTGCAGGGAGGGAGAAGGCAATAGTGGAGAAAGAGAGAAAAGAAGCAACACAAGAGCTTACCCCTACGGTAAAGGAGTATCAGCCTCGAGTGCTAATCCGGTTCGTTTGCATAGGGTGCCAAATGGATGCTCAGTTTGGTAAGTTTTGTGAATTATTTAAACAACTTCATATTAACATACCATTTGCCAAGGCTTTATCACAAATGCCCAAATATGCTAATTTTTTAAAAGAGCTACTTTATAACAAAAGAAAGATTGAAGAGATATCATTTATGCATTTATCGAAAAAAAGCTCAGCAATTTTTCAAAAAAGGTTACCTAAGAAGTTGAAAGACCCTGGTAGTTTTAATATTCCATGTTTCATAGGTAACCTTTCAATTGAAAATGCCTTAGCTGACTTGGGGGCTAGCATTAGTGTTATGCCCTACAAGATGTTTAAAGAATTAGATATTAGAGAACCCAAACCAACACATATGACTATTCAGCTAGCTGATAAGTATGTGGTACATCCTCGAGAGATTTTGGAAAATGTGTTAGTAAAAGTCGGGGAATTTATTTTCCCCAATGACTTTATCATCATTGATATGGATGAGGACGCGGATGTTCCACTTATCCTTGGTAGGCCATTCTTAAATACAGCCCATGCCCTGTCCATGATGGCACATTGATTTTGAGAGTATAGAGTGAAAAAATTATCTTTCATATTGCTAATGCTATGAAGTACCCACTTGAACTTGATGAGACAGATTCATGCGATGATGTTGTTGAGCATGAAACCGTCAATTTTATTACTAACATTGTTTCCAAGGATCCCCTTGAGTTGTGTTTGGTGTAAGAAAATGTTGAGGATCAGGAAGCAAAAGAGCAGTTGGCTTATTTGAAGGCAAACAAGTCACTTAAGAGTCGAGCATTTTAACTAATTGAAATGCCCAAGGAAGAAAAGATGAGGCCATCCATAGTAGACCCACTTGTTCTGGAACTTAAACTCCTCCCATAGCACTTTGAGTATGGATTCTTGGAAGAGGGAAAGAAGTTACTCATAATTTTGAATGCTAGCCTATCTTGCCAGCAAAAAGCTAAATTGATAGAAATGCTAAAAAAGTACAAGAAGGTAATAGCTTGGAAGATAGCAGACATTAAGGGTATTAGTCCATCTCTCTGCACTCATAAAATACTTATAGAGGATGAGTTTAAAGTATTTATGCAGCTACAGAGGAGACTAAACTCATAGATGAAGGAGGTAGTGAAGGCTGAGGTGGTCAAATTACTTGATGCGAGAATCATTTATCCAATTTCAAACAGCTCTTGGGTGAGCCCGATTCCAGTAATACCAAAGAAAGAAGGAATGGCTGTAGTGCCTAATGAGAATAATGAACTCATCCCTATAAGAGCGGTCACCAGATGGAAGGTCTATATTGACTACCAGAAGCTAAATGATGCAACCATAAAAGATCATTTTCCATTACCCTTCATCGACCAAATGTTAGAAAGGTTGTCTGGATATGAATACTACTATTTTTTGGATGGTCATTCGGGTTACTTTCAGATCCCTATTGCTCTGGAAGACTAAGAAAAGACAACCTCTACCTGTCCCTATGGTACTTTTGCATATAGGAAGATGCCATTTGGTTTGTGTAATGCACTAGCCACCTTCCAACAGTGCATGATGGTAATTTTTGATGAGCTAATTGAAGATAACATGGAGATTTTCATGGATGACTTTTCAGTCCATGGGGACTCCTTTGATGACTATCTACTGAATTTAGAGAGAGTTTTAGTTTGGTGTGAAGAGACCCATCTTGTGCTCAATTGGGAGAAGTGTCACTTTATGGTTAGTGAAGGCATAGTTTTAGGGCACAAGATTTCACACAAGGGTATTGAGGTGGATCGAGCAGAAATTGAAACTACTGAAAAATTGTCACCTCCTACAACTGTGAAGGCGATTAGAAGCTTTTTGGGGCATGCTGGGTTTTACCGAAGGTTTATCAAAGACTTCTCAAAAATTGCTCGCCCTTTGACAAGGTTGCTTAAGAAGGACACTAAATTTATCTTTGATGGAGAGTGTCTAAAAGCCTTTAATGTTTTAAAAGAGAAGTTGATACATGCTCCGATCATGGTGGCCCCTAATTGGAATCTTCCCTTTGAGTTGATGTGTAATGCGAGCGACTTTACAGTCGAGGCAGTTTCAGGCCAAAGGAAGGAGAAACATTTTTAGCCTATCTATTATGCCAACAAAACACTAAATGAGGCCCAAGCTAACTACACCACTATAGAAAAAGAGCTACTAGCTGTTGTTTTTGCTTTTGACAAGTTTCGTTCATATATGATCTTGTCAAAAGTAGTGGTTTACACGAATCACTTGGCTTTGAGATACTTGTTCTCAAAAACTGATGCAAAGTCGAGATTGATATGATGGGTGTTATTGCTGCAAGAATTTGATTTGGAGATACATGACAAGAAAGGAGCAGAAAACCTTATAGCAGATCATTTGTCCAGATTGGAGAACCTAAACTTGCAGCAGCTAAAAGAAAAGGATATTAATGACAACTTCCCTGATGAGCAGCTCTACACTATAGTAAGTTTGGTAAGTGGTTCTAATCTTAATCCCGAATTTCCTTGGTTTGCAGATTTTGCAAATTTTCTTGTTGCTAAGGAACTTCCAAAAGATTTTTCATATCAACAAAAGAAGAAATTCTTTTCTGACCTGAGATATTACTTTTGGGAGGATCCCTTTCATTTTAGAATTTATGCTGACAGGATAATCAGGAGATATGTGGGATGCCCCAAGAATATGAGCATTCTAGAGAAATGTCACAGTGGGCCAGCTGGAGGACATTATGGACCTAGCAGGACTACTCAGAAAGTTCTGGAGTTGGGATTCTATTGGCCAACTTTTTTCAAGGATAGCTATAACTTTATGCAATAATGTGATCGTTGCCAAAGAGTAGGTAACATCTCATCTCATGATAAGATGCCCCAAAATGGTATTCTTAAGTGTGAGGTTTTTTATGTATGGGGCATCGACTTCATGGGACCTTTCCTAAGTTCTTTTGGCAATAAATACATTTTAGTAGCTGTTGATTATGTGTCCAAATGGGTAGAGGCTCAAGCTTTACCCACAAATGATGCTAGGGTGGTAGTGAAGTTCCTAAAGAAACTCTTCTTTAGGTTTGGCACTCCAAAAGCCATTATAAGCGATAGAGGGACTCACTTTTGTAACAACCAATTAGAAAAAGTGCTAAAAGATTAGGTGTTACACACAAGCTTGCTACTGTCTATCATCTGCAGACAAGTGGTCAGGTAGAAAACTCAAATAGAGAACTCAAGAGAATTCTTGAGAAATCAATAGAGCGCTCTAGGAAGGATTGGTCAGAAAAGCTTGATAGCACTCTATGGGCTTATAAGACTACCTATAAAATCCCTTTGGATACCACACCATACAGATTAGTCTATGGAAAGGCTTGTCATTTGCCGATTGAGATTGAGCATAAGGCCTATTGGGCTATAAAGCAAGTTAACCTTGATTTAGATGTTGTAGGTACCAAAAGAAATTTGCAGGTTTATGAGCTCGATGAATGGCGATTGGCGGCCTATGACAATGCAAGGATGTACAGGGAGAGAACCAAAAGATGGCATGATTCTCGAATTAAGCAAGGGAGAGACTTCAAAGCAGGAGATCAGGTATTGCTCTATAACTCTAGGCTAAGGCTTTTCCCTGGAAAATTAAAGTCTCGGTGGCCAGGTCCATTTGTTGTTAAAAATATCTTCCCCTATGGAACAGTTGAATTAAGTCATCATGAGAATGGTGATTTTAAAGTAAATTGTCAAAGACTTAAAATATATTTTGGGGGAGAATTGAATCAAGTGACAAAGATTGAGTATCTCTAGGATTCAGGGTGAGCAATCACCCTAAATGTCCAGCTAAGATGATGTTAAAAAAGTGCTAGGTGGGAGGCAACCCACTGTTTTAATTAAGCTTTATTTTTCTGTCTTGAGTTGTTTTAAATAATATATATATATATATATATATATATATATATATATATATATATATATATATATATATATATATATATATATATATATATTATTTTAAGTTCTTCAATTTTATTTTTTATCTTTTTATCTTTGTTTAGTTTTTGTTGCTCATTGGTTGCATTAGATTTGTCATATAGTTTTTGAGGGAGGAAAAGATTAATTGAGAAATGCATAACCTACCTACCCCTTCATGAAATTGTCATTCATTGTCAGCTTTTAATAAGAGAACTACGTAGATAGACTATGCTTTGAACTGAATTTGTTGCTCTCACCTAGTTGAAAGTAGGATTGCAAGTATGAGTTATAAGAATCCTAAAGGCCATAGCTCCAAAAACAAAAGGGATTCCTCTCCTCTATCCATGACCCCTGAACAAGTAATAGCTTTTTATGCTTATAGTAGGGCATACCCAGCTATGAATGAGTGTACTTTTTCCCTAGAGGAGATAGTTGCAATGGAAAACGAGACCAAAAAGGCTGATAATGCACAAACTGATATTGCAAAAAGCGATTTCACAGAGCAAGAACCACCAAAAGCGGAGAGCAATGAACCTCTAAAGGTGAAAAGGGGAAGAGGAAGGCCTAGGAAGGAGAAGTGAGGAGCCAGCTTGACCTAGTTTAGATTACACTGGAATGAACTTTACTAAATAATTGTAATTCTAGGCTAGGCATTCCATCTATCTTTCTTGTATGAGCAATTAGCTATCTTTCATGTTTTTTTTTCTTAGCCTAATTTGGGTCTGTAAAACAGATAATGACATGGCATAGACTATGAAATAGACTGACATAGAAATTTGATAACAGGGCAATTTTTCTATATCTTTCTTCTTCCCCTTATATGTTTTTCTTTATATTCATTTTCAAACACATTGGGGACAATGTGTTATTTAAGTGTGGCGGAGGAGAGAGAGATCAGTGAGGGAGAGAGAGCGAAAAGATTCTATACTTGAGCGCAATAATTATTTTTAATTGGTAATTTGTAGCCAACGAAAAGTCATAGTTTTGAAGACAAATAAAATATTATAGTCTTCCCTTATCATATTAAAATGGTATAGTGTTTGATTTTTTTTTTTAAATGCTTTAATATTTTTCGATAAAAATGTTGTAGTTTCATAGTTCACAATTCTGATGTCTGTATCAAGGTTTTAAATAAAAGTTTTACATATCATATTAATATCGAAATTAGTACAACGGAATCGGACTGAATTTGACTAAATCAGACTGAATCGGCTATAGTTACTATAAATTTACAAAAATAATTAGCAAACTTATCTAAATTAACAATAAATATATTGTAACGTCTAAAATATAATATATTAAATTATTACATTTCACGAATGTATCGCTTGAGAGTAGCTGCATCGGAATATATCGGCAGATTTAGTATCGATTAAATACTAATTTCATTAATGCCTAAATAACGTATCAGACTCCTAAAGAGTTCATATGAAACGATCGATATGTTTTGTTTCATTGTTAGGCATGTTCACTCTATGAGTTCTAATTATTCTATGATGCTTATATTGATCATGGTGCAAATTGGAACCTTGTAAGCCTCAATTCTACTATAACTAGTGCTGTGAAATGGATTATTTTGTTTATTCTACTATGATTGTTGTTGTGAAATGGATTTTATTGATAGTTTGGTTTAATAAGCAATTCTTTATATTACTTAATTGTTTAATTGTTTGATTTTATTTGTTGCTAGCAGCGTCATTTTGAAAAAATTACTTGAGAGCAAGCATATATTGTTGAACTATTCAACAAATACAAGAAGTACTTGCAACTCCTTGTTGATTAACATTCTCTTGAAAGATTAAGAAAGCTGATAGAACAGGAATCTCAAGATATTTTAATTTTAGCAAACGTTGCAATAGCTATGGAAAAAGAGGTATTAGATAACTCTAGTTTGAAAGGCAACATTGGTTTTTCATTATTGGATTAGATTGATGAAATCTTATGTCTCAATATATAGAATCATAATGATAGAGGCTTATTAACACTCGTTAATGCTACAATAAAGGTGGAGGCTAGATTTAGAGCTGAAAATGGAATTTTTGATATTGGTATATTATTTTTAAAAAATTTATAACAATATATACCACTTTTTAAAAATAACATCAGCATATTCCTTTTTTCTTATTAAAAAAATTGCTAATATAAAAATAGGTATTTAAAATATTGATTTTTTAATTTAGAGAAACTTGGTATTTTAAATACTAAATTCAACTGCCACGTGGCCAGAAAAAGGTAAAACTGACATTTATAATATCAGTTTTCCCTTTATAGCTTCATATCCCATCATTGCTAGACATGATTTGTTTATTTTATTTACCCTTTATAGCTTCATATCCCATCATTGCTAGACATGATTTGTTTATTTTATTTAATTTTTATTTAAAAACCAGGTTTTTGTTTTTGCATTTTCTTTTTTTGTAATTAATAAAGGAGGAGAAAGAAAAAATATATTTTATATAAATTTTTAATATTATAAATAATTAGTATTTTATTTCATTAATTATTTTTTGTAATTTTTATATAATAAATAATTATAAATATGGTTGAAAAATAATTCTTAAAGTAATAATATTTTTTATATTAATTTAAGAATATTTGAATTTTTAAAAAGTTTTTATTAAAAGAGGTAATTTTTTTAATATTTATATTAAATATAAATTAATTAACTAAATTAATTACATTAAATATAATTTAATTAACTTAATTATATTATTTAATGTTATTATATAATATTAACTAAATTACATCATATGATTAACAAAGATTAACTAAAATAGTTATATTATTTTATTTTATAAAACAATTCAATAAAAATTATACAAACTATGTTGTATATAAAATATATAAAAACTATAAAAAAATAAATGTAAGCAATTAAGGATTCGCATTTCAAAGTTTCTCAATTAACTCATCTAATTGAAAGTAAAAGATTTTTTGTTGAGATAGAATTTACAGCAGATGAAGCTGTCAATAACAATTAAGTAAATCTCTAAACATAAATACAGAATAAGTTTCAAAACTCCAATTAAAACGCAAATCACTAAAAATCACAGGAATATGATATTTTTTATGCAAGCTACGCCAAAGAAATCAAGTATTTGATGGGGCTATGGTAGATTTACTACATAATTAAAAAAGTCAAGTACTAATTTGATAAGCTTTAAAGATTAGGATGGATTTGAAAAATTGACAAAAGGTCAGGATAGCTGAGATCATTAATCCAATTTAAAACAATTAAGCACTGAAATTTTAACTTAACTGTTGAATGGTATTATCAAACACTACCTTAATTTGAAGATGTTTAGTTTACAATACAACTAGCTCTACTCCGCATTGCATTGCCTTGACAACCACCATAAAGATAGTTAAATTCACTTCAGTACTTTCAAATTAATACTATTGCTTCGAATTTTACTATTGAAATTAAAATGACAAATTATTGAATAAATATATTGAACAAATATATTATGGGCAAATAGAAATTTGCAAGTTAAAGAGTGAATAGAGTACATAATATGCATAGTTTTACATTAGAGGTGAATAGTGGCGACTTCCTATTGTCAATATTGCTCATACTTAAAAAATTTTTACGGAGAAAGTGAATGAAATAATAAGGAACTGCTAGTTTTGAATTTTTCATCATTTTCTATATGTAGTAGTTCTTAGATATTACAAATGAGAGAGAAAAAAAAAAAAAGTCAAGTCCAAGTGGTGGTTCATTACCGCAAATGAATCGATGGGGACTGCCGATGTGAGAAATTGGTCAGACTTGAGATTAGTGATGAGAGAGAGATCAGTGAGAGAGAGAGAGCAAAAATAATCTATACTTGAGTGTGAGAATTATTTTCACTTGGTAATTTCTAAACAATGAAATGTCATAGTTTTGAAGGCAAATAAAATATTATAGTCTTTCCTTATCTTATTAAATGGTGTAGTGTTTGATTTTTTTTTTTAAATGCTTTAATATTTTTAGACTAAAATGTTGTAGTTTCATGCTTCACAATTCTTATAGTTGTATTAAGATTTTAAATAAAAGTTTTACATATCGTATCAATATCGAAATTAGTATAATGGAATTAGACTGAATCAGACTGAATTTGCTATAGTGACTGTGAATTTACAAAAATAATTAGCAAACTGATCTAATTTAATAAGAAATAGATTGTAACATCTGAAATATAATGTATTAAAATATTACATTTCACGACTATATCACTTGATAATGGCCATATCGATATATATCGGCTGATTCAGTATCAATTGAATACTAATTCCATTAACACCAAAATAACGTGTCGGACTGTCAAACAATTCATATGAAAAGATTGATACAAAATGTATCTAGGCTATATGTTTTGTTTCATTCTTAAGCATGGTTAGACCATAATTTCCAGTTATTCTATGATGCTTACAATTAGTATGGTACAAATTGGAACCATGTAAGCTTTAATTCTATTATAACTAGTACTACGAAATGGATTATTTTATTTATTTTACTATGATTATTGCTGTGAAATGGATTTTATTGGTGGTTTGGTTTAATAAGCAATTCTTTATATTACTTAAATGTTAATTGTTTGATTTTGTTTGTTGCTTGCAGCATCATTTTGGAAGAATTACTTGCGAGCAAGCATATATTGTTGAATTACTCAATAAATATGAGAACTACTTGCAACTCCCACCTGATTAACATTCTTTCAATGAGGAGAGAGATATCAATGAGGGAAAGGGAGCGAAAAGAATCTATACTTGAGTGCGAGAATTATTTTTACTTGGTAATTTCTAGACAACGAAACGTCATAGTTTTGAAGACAAATAAAATGTTGTTATCTTCCTTTATCTTATTAAAATGGTGTAGTGTTTGATTTTTATTTTTTTTTTTTGAAATGCTTTAATATTTTTAGACTAGAATGTTATAGTTTCATACTTCACAATTTTGATGGCTGTGTCAAGGTTTTAAATAATAGTTTCACGTATCATATCAGTGTCAAAATTAATACAATTTATAATTTCTAGACAATGAAACATTGCAATTTTGAAGACAAATAAAACATTGTAGTCTTGGTTTATCTTATTAAACCAGTATAGTGTTTGATATTTCTTTTCTTTTTTTTTTTTTTTGCTGAAAAAGCTTTTAAGATTTTTATTGATGTGAGTTGAATGGATTCCGAGCCTCTACTGAGTGTTGACCAAACTAGTTGAACCTGCAGGACAATGAGATGAGAGTCCAGGCAATCTACCTAAGCGAACACTCCAATACTTAAGTTAGTATGTAATCTGATGGAGAGAGAATATATCTTTTATATATTTTGGAAAATGTACCTTGCCCCTCTTGTTTGAGGGTTTTTATAACAGGGGACTTGGGGAACAAGTCCCTGAAATTTTGGCTAGTTAAGTCATGGGAGAGTAGAGGACGTGTTTCCTAAAATCTCAGGAATGGAGGTCGTAGAGGTGGAGAAGTGTCTATGCGCAGATTATTCACCATGATGAGATGAGATTTGCTAGGCGACTTGGGGCTGGAGCCTGTAGGAGAAAGGTTTAGCCATATCTGGAAAAGAAGGGTGAGCCACAGCTCGCCTTGAGTGGGTATTTTAGGATGATCTATATCACATGTCCCCCCCACCAGTGTTGAGTCTACAACTTGACGGACTGTTTGACTCCACAGTTTTGGTGGGAAGTGTTGCTTTTTAAATTTTGAAATAATGGCAGTTGCAGAGTCTCTTCCTACCAACCTGACACGTGTTGGATATGGAAAGGCCCAGAGACTTTTCGGCTGCTCCCCTCATTGCTATAAATAGGATCTAACAGTTACCTGGGTCTCATTTTTGCGCTCCTCTATTGCCCAGTGCTCTCAAGAATTTTCACATTACTAGTGTCCTCTACCATTTCTGTTCCAATCCCCGGTGATTTCTTTCATCTTTTCCGTTCAATCACAATAAGTTTTCTTTTTCTTTCTTCTCTTACTTTCTACTATTTTTGTTTGAGCTCTCTTCTTCCACCATGAATGACGTTGAGGGTTCCCAGAATATGTCCATACCTTCAACTAGTGAGGTTACTAGTGTGTTAGACAGGTCCCAGACCCTTTCTCCAGACCAGGTATACGTATATGAGTTTGTTCCCCTTCTACAAATTGCGGCTTCCTCTGCCCAATCTAATAAATTAGAGGTAGATCACTAAAAAGGTAAATACATAGCCAAAAAGGCTCCTGTTGGCTAACCTAAATATAAAAATTCTAAAGTGTCTGATCCCCCAAAAGAGGGTAAGGAGACCGAACCAAGAAGGGGGGTAGAAGGGTTTACCTATGCATTAGCAACAATACAGCTAAAAGCTATTAGGATCAGGTTTAAAATTCCTGCCTAGTATACCCTTAGGCTTCCTGAGCCTGGAACCTTCGCCAACCAACTTTTAGGGGATCAAGACAGGATGGTCTACCATGAGGTCCTTGAATTGGGTCTAAGGTTCCTCGTAGATGCTCTGTATTCCTCCATACTAAGGGAGTATCATCTCCCAATGTGCCAATTGCATCCTAACTCCTAGAAACTACTACTAGAACTTAGGATTTTAGCAGAGAGGCAAGGTGACACTTTAAGTGGTAAAGTGGTGAGGGAGTTGTACCCCTTGGTGGCGAGGAAGGGGTTCGACCACTTTAGTTTCCAAAGTGAGAGAAGGATCTTCACTTTACTGTCCTCGCTGAAGAACTGGAACAGAAATTTTTTCATTGTTCACTATAAAGATGGCTAAGGCGATCTTCCAAACTCATGGGTGGACAGCCCTACCATTAGTCTTGTCAGTCGACTACCATCCTTATCTCCCCAGGAAGTAGAAATGGTTAAGTTTCTAGGAGGGTTGGGACCAATCTCAAGTTCCCAACTCCTTAAGGAGCATTTCACTGTTGACCTCGTAAGGTGAGTGGTAGCAAGGCTTCTTGAGGCGAACTTGGACCTCACCGAGCCTACCTCGAGTATAATGTCCAAATGATCATTATGTTTATTAAGGTTCTAGATTTTGCTTCAATAATATCCCAAGCTTTGAAGGTTTAGGATATTATTGTATCAGAGCCTCAAGATGTACAAAAGGAGGCTGGTGCTAGCGAGTCGATAAGAAGGAATGCCTCGGAGGGCTCGTCTGAGCCTGCTACAAAGAGGGTCCAATCATTTGTAAATGAACCTTCATTGTGTGAACTCACAAAGTTCTATCAAGCAGTGGAGCAGAAGCATGGTACAGGGGCTGCTGTATGCAACCCTAACATTGCCATTGATGTGATGAAGGCAATGCTCCTTCCTGCATATAATCATATAGTGGCTGAGCTATATAATGCCCAGTTAGCAAGAATGACTTATGGCCATATATTTCAGGTATATAGATCGTCTTTCTTTTTCTTTTTTATATATATATATATCCTTCGGCTATTGATGCAAACTGCTCAATGCATCTATGAGCTTCACCAACGAATAAGGATCTAAAAGGAAGACATGAAGGAGAATTGGATCCACCGCAAATAGGAGTTGGAAAAGAAGTTCACCGAGAAACTAGCTAGGGCGAAGGAGGGCCATAAGAAGGCTATGGCTGAAGAGAGAGCAAAGTTCACTGCGCAGAAATGCAGCTTTGAGGAGAACTGTCTGCAGCACGAGCTGAGTTATAGGAGATGAAAGAGGAGATCTAAGGCCTGAAGGAGAATAATAACAAACTTGGTGAGGAGCTTTAGAAGGCGAAGGAGGATCAAGCTAGAGATGCTGAACAAGTCGCTAGCAAACTTATCGATTATCAAGATACGGTATTGAGTGAGGTACGAAAGAAATATCCCAAGCTCAATTTTGATTTCATCGAGCAAATTTATCTTGACGAGGGAGATGAAGGGAATGTAATCTTTAAACAGCCCAAGGCTTTTAGTGATTAGGGTTCTTCTCCTCTTAGGACCAAGGAAGTCATACCTCCTCTTTCTGTAGCCGATTATGGTGTTGATGTAACCGAACATAATAATCAATAAAATAATTATCATTTCTTGAACTTGGTCTCTTTTTTTTTTTATTATGCCAACTTTCAATTAGTCAATTGTACTAAGGGCGACCTTTATATGGTGAACTGGCGATTTGCTTAGCAAAGGAGGTCTTAGGCAAATCATATAGTTACTTGTCCCCTTTATTTGTAAATCAGAAATGGCATACTTTATATGAACAAATGGATTGTTCAATTAGTCAATTACACTAGGGGCGATCTTTATATGGCGACCTAGTGATTTTCTTTGCAAAAAGGGTCTTGAGCGGACCATATAGTCACCTATCCCCTTTATTTGTAAATTAGAAACAGTGAACTTCAATGTTTGTTTGTCCGTTTATTTATAGAGAGAATAATTATGTGTTTATAGCTTTTAAACAAATGGCTTATTAGCAAACTTTAAATATTTCATATCGTCCAAATTGAATATAATAATAAAATGGAAAACATGTGAAAAATCCAAAAAGGTAGTTCGGTACATAAATATCACTGATAATAGAACCTGAGGTTGTCTGAATTCTAAGATCGAGGAAGAACTCTTCCTTAGCGATCTTGTAGCTTGTAAGCTCCTAAACTAATGACCTTGGCGATCTTGTAAGGACCTTCCCAATTGGGTTGCAATTTGCTAACTCCAGTGTTTCCTTTGACTATCTTGGTTTTTTGTAATACTAGATCGCCTTCTTGAAAACTCTGCTATTTCATTCGATGATTATGATATCGAGCTACTCGTTGTTTGTATGCTGTGATCCTTTGGGAGGCTAGGTCTCATTTCTCCTCCAGGAGATCTAGATTAATCTGAAGTTCCTCATTCTGGTTGACCTCTTGAGAATGCTCAGTTCTGTAACTAGGAAGGTTGATTTGCACTAGTACAATAGCTTCCGAACCATAGGTAAGGGAGAATGGTATTTCCCCTATTGGTTCCCTCGGTGTAGTTCGGTAGCTCCACAATACATTGTACAGCTCATCCGCCTATCTGCCTTTATTATCTTCCAATCTTTTCTTAACCCCTTGTAAAATGATGTTGTTCGCCACTTTTGTCTGCTCATTAGAATGGGATGGGCAACTGAGGTGAACTTTAGATTGATGTGCAAATCTTTGCAAAAGGACCTGAATTTGGCAGAGTCGAATTGTCTCCCATTGTCTGAGATTATGGCTTGAGGGATGCCGAACTTGCAAATGACAAATCTAAATAAAAAGTTAGTGATATTTTTCTGGGTGATCCTCGCTAATGGTTCTGCTTCAATCCATTTGGTGAAGTGATCTATGGCGACTACCAAAAACTTCAACTGGCAAATTACTTAAGGGAAAGGCCCTAAAATGTCTATGCCCCACTGTTGAAAGGGCCAGGCGCACCCTACAAGGGAAAGTTTGGTAAAAGGCTGTCTAGGAACTAACGAGTGTTCTTGGCATTATTTACAATGGCTCACCAGCTCTACTGCATCTTTTTTTATGGTAGGCCAAAAATAGCCTTACAACAAGACCTTTCTTATTAGGTTAGAGCTAGCTTCATGAGCCCCATAAATATCTTGATGGATCTCCCTTAGGACATAGTTTCCTTTCTCCGTGGAGATGCATTTTAACTAGGGGTGGGTTCTGGATCACCTAAGAAGATCACCCTTGTACCAACTGTACTGTCTAGATTTCCTTACCACCTGCCTAGCCTCCTTGTCATCCTTTAGCAAACACCCTTCAAACAAGTACTGGACTATAGGTTCCATCCATATGCTTTGCCACTCCACTATAAATAATGGTAGAACTTCCATAGTAGGCGATCTCTGCACTACCAAGGGAACATTTTTGGAAAGGTTTGTTCTTCCTGTAGCTACAAATTTGGCGATCTTATCTACCCTAGCATTTTGCTCCCTTGAAATCTGCTTCAACTCCCAACTACCTCCCAACTGATTTCCTTCCTTTAAGGCTGTTTATGCAATCTCCATATATCTTTTCAGTACAGACTCCTTTGCTATATAATTGCCAATTGTCGGGTTAATCACTAGTTGGGAGTCACTATGAATCACAAGGTAGTCCATCTTAATTTCCTGAGCTATGGAGATGCCTGTCAATAAGGCTTTATACTCTGCGACATTGTTGGAGATCGTAAAATCCAACTTCATGACATATTCAATGACAAATTTGTGAGGGCCTTTCTGTACCACCCCGACTCCTGATCCCTCTAAACTTATAGCCCCATCAATATACATCTGCCATGATTGCCTCAACTCATTTGACTCTTTGTCAAAAGGTGTGAGTTCACTATAAAATTAGCAAGGATCTGCCCCTTCATGGCATGTCTTAGTTCATATTTTATGCCGAGACTGCCTATCCATACCACCTATTTGAATATCATTCTCGATGTTTCAGGTTTCTACAAAATTTTTCTTAATGGAATATCGATTCAGACAATTACCTAATGGGCTTCACAATAGTGCCTCAACTTCTGTGTTGCCATGAATAATGTTAGAGCATGTTGGATACTAAAGTTCAGCATCCCAAAGGACCCTACTCATATAATAAATTGGTTGTTGCTCGTCGTCCTCTTCTTTGATCATAATGGCCACTATGGTTTCGGCCATTGTGGCCAGGTATATGTACAAATCTTCTCCTGACACAGGGCGACTGAGGAGTCGAGGAGATGCCAAGAATGTCTTGAGCTCGTCAAATGATTGCTGGCATTCGGTAGTCCATTCAAACTTTTTCAGATTCTTTAATGTTCTAAAGAATGGCTGACATTTTCTAGCAGAGTAAAAGATGAATCGTCCAAGAGCAGTAAGTCGGCCATTCAACTTTTGCACCTCTTTGATACTAGCAGGAGGATTCATGTCTAGGATCACCTTAATCTTGTTTGGATTTGCTTTAATACCTCTCTGGGATACCATGTAACCTAAGAACTTTCCCGTCGGGATGCCGAACACACACTTCTCAGAGTTCAACTTTAGATTATAAGTCTGCATTATCTCCAGGATCGCCTCTATATCTTTGGAATGTTCGCTAATTCTCCTACTTTTGACGATCATATCATCTACATATACCTCTATAGTTTTTCCGATTTGCTGTTTGAACATCTAATTTACTAATATCTGATAAGTGGCACTAACGTTCTTCAATCCAAACGGCATCATTCTATAATAGAATATTCCCTAGTCCATTACAAATTTTGTCTTTTCTTTGTCTAACTTGTGCATCCAGATCTGGTGGTAACCAACTTTGGCATCTAAGAATGAGCAGATCTTATGTTCGGCAGTAGAATCTACCAGCTGGTTAATACTCGGCAGGGGGTAATTATCTTTAGGACAAGCATAATTCAGATCTGTAAAATCAACACACATTCTCACTACAAGAAAATCACAGTTTACCGACAAAATTTACCGACAGAAATAATTTCGTTAGTAAATTTATTAAATTACTGACAGAATACCGACGACACATGAAAATTTTCTTTTTTTTTTTAATTACCAACAAACTACTGACGGTTTACTAACAAAAAATTACCGACTATCAAATTTCGTCGCTAAATAAGGTGCAAAATAATGGCACAAAAACTTAGCAACAATTTACTGACCAAAATTTTGATCAGTAAATTTACCGACAAAAATTTTAGTCGGTAAATTAAAAAGCAAAATTTTTTTTAATTCAATTATAAAAGCTTTCTAATTTACCGACAATATTATTCCGTCGGTAAATTTACCGACCAAATTTTTGGTTGGTAAATTAAAAAAATTTTGAAATTACTGACTAAAATTTTGGTCGATAAATTTACCGACCAAAAGTTTAGTAGGTAAATTAAAAGGCAAAATTTTCTTTAATTTAATTATAAAAGCTTTCTAATTTATCGACAATATTATTCCGTCGGTAAATTTACCAACCAAATTTTTGGTTAGTAAATTAAAAAAAATTTGAAATTACTGACTAAAATTTTGGTTAGTCGGTAAATTAAAAGGCAAACTTTTCTTTAATTCAATTATAAAAGCTTTCTAATTTACCGACAATATTATTTCGTCGGTAAATTTATAGACCAATTTTTCAATCGATAAATTAGATAACAAAATATTTTTTAATTTATAGAAAAAAATTTTAAAATTACCTATTAAAATTTGGGTCAGTAAATTTATCGACCAAAATTTTAGTCGGTAAATTAAAAGGCAAAATTTTTTTAATTTAATTACAAAAACTTTCTAATTTACCGATAATATTATTCAGTCAGTAAATTAGAAAACAAAATATTTGTTAATTTACCAAAAAAATTTTTGAAATTACTAACTAAAATTTGGGTCAGTAAATTTACCCATCAAAATTTTAGTCAGTAAATTAAAAGGCAAAATTTTTTTTAATTCAATTACAAAAGCTTTCTAATTTACCGACAATATTATTCAATCGGTAAATTAGAAAACAAAATATTTGTTAATTTACCAAAAAAAATTTTAAAATTACCGACTAAAATTTTGGTCAGTAAATTTACCGACCAAAATTTTAGTCGGTAATTTCAAAACCAATTTTTTTTTTAATTCAATTACAAAAGTTTTCTAATTTACTAACAACATTATTCAATTGATAAATTGAAAAACAAAATATTTTTTAATTGACCAACAAAAAATTTAAGTCGATAAATTAAAAAGCAAAATTTTCTTTGATTTAATTAAAAACTTTTCTATTTACCGACAAAAATTTTTGTCACTAAATTTACCGACTAAAATTTCAGTCGGTAAATTAGAAAGAATTTTTTTTAATTTACCGACAAAATAATCTGTCAGTAAATATAAATTTTGGAGGAAAATTTCTCTCCAAATTTTCATTTGATGTTTAAAAAAAATTACCGATAGAAATTTAGTCGGTAATCAGTCGGTAAATAAAAATTTTGGAGGAAAATTTTCCTCGAAAATTTTCATTTATTTTTAAAAAATAAAAAATAAATTACCAACAGAAATTTAGTCAGTAATCTGTCGGTAAATGAAAATTTTGGAGGGAAATTTCCCCCCAAATTTTCATTTGAAAAATTTACCGATGGAAATTTAGTCAGTAATTAGTCGACAAATGGCGTAAAAAAAAATATAAAGGGCTCCTCCTCATCATTTTTTCCCACACTTCTTCTCTTTTCCTTTTCTTATCTTTTTTTTTTCTTATCTTTCTCTCAATTTTTTCTCTCCATTTCTCACAAATAAAATTTTTTTTTTTTTTCTTTCTCTTTTAACTATTTCTTCATTTTCTTTTTCATCACTTAATATTTTTATACTCTTTAATACTTATATATCTTTGTTTCATATTCTATTTTTTCTATTTTATTTCTTAAATTTCAAACCCTTCAATACAAAAAATCTAATAAATTTATTTCAATTTTTTCATTTTTTAGTTTTTATAATTTATTATTTATATTTCTTAAATTGTTTATAGCAAAAAAAATTGTTAATGTGATTTTTTAAAAAATAATTATTTGCTATCTTAAATTTATTTTTTTATTAAATTTTTTATATAAATTTAGTAAACAAAAAAATAAATTTAATAAATTATTTATCTTACCTTTTCGTTTTTACTCTTATTATTTTCTCTCTTAATTTTAGCTTCATTTCATTCTTTTTATAGTTTTGAAATATAATTTTAATTTATTTGTTTAATTTAGTCATTTTTTATATTTTTTAAACTTCCTAATTTATTTTATAACTTTTTATTACTTAATTTTCATATTCACTCTAAAAAATTTTTTTTTTAAATTATTATTCTTATTTTTTGAAGAATATGTATTTAAAAAAAAAATAGAATTTTACCGACGGATTACCGATAAAATATTTTATTTTTTAAAAATTAATTTACAAAATTACCGACGTATTACCGATAAAATATTTACTTTTGAAAAATATTTATTTAAACTTTACCAATGAATTACCAACTATTTTTTTATTTTTAAAAAAATAAAAATTTACCGACAGATTATCGACTAAAAATTTAGTCGGTAAATTGTCTCCCCAAAAAAAACTCCGACAATATAAAGTTATTTTATTGATAACATAAAAATAATTTACTGACCAAAATTTCGTCGGTAATTACCAACAGTTTGGTATTCAATCGGTAAATTGTGTTACCGACAAGTTAAATACTGATTAAATTTTTTGGTCGGTAAATAGTCGCTATATATATTACCGACTAAAAAAACATAATTTACCTATAAAATTTTTAGTTGGTAAATTGTATTTTTTTTGTAGTGTCTGAATAAACTATTAGGCTTTTTTACCAACACCACATTGGCTAACCATTTACAGTAATGTACCTCCCTTATGACTCCTGCATCCAACAGCTTCTGTACCTCTCCTGTTATAAAGATTTGCTTCTTGGGTGCATGTTTCCTTTTCTTCTTAATGATTGGTTTAATAGAGGGATCAATGCTAAAACGATGGGTGATTACTTCATCACTTACATCCACTAAGTCTGTGGTATCCCAAGCAAAGGACACTTGATTTCCTCTTAACACTTCTTTGTCAAACCTCGTTTGCTAACAAGGTCCCTATCTAGATCACTTTCCCCTATTTGATCTCAATATTCACAACTTATCTCCATGGTTCTGCTTTCTCTTTTTCTACCAAACCGTCTGTCGCCTCCACCTTCATAATAGGAAATACACCCTTCAAAGCCATACAGTAGGCTTTTCTTATTATCTCTTGACATCCCCTGACCACTACTACTCCCTTAGGAGTTGGTATCTTCATCATTAAGTATCAGATGCTCGTAGCAGTGCCAGTTGCATACAAGATTGGGCGCCTAATGATGGCATTGTATGCAAAAGGTAAATCTGCTACTATGAACTTAGCCTTGAACTCCTTGGAGACTTCGCCATCACCCAATTCAACCTCTAACATCATCGATCCTTCTACCAGTACTGCATTGCCACCTAGTCCCACCAAGGGCGTAGATACTGATTTAAGGCTTTTTTCTGTTAACCCCATCATTTTCAACACTGTTAGGGTGATCATGTTGACTGCACTACCTTTGTCTACCAACATTTGCTGAACTAGATAATTGTTCAGATGCCCTGATATTACTAAGGCATCGTTATGTGGCATGATGACCGTTCCCCTATCCTTTTTTGAAAAGTTACCAAATGGAATATATTTTCTATAGTGGCAGTTGTATTGACTGAATACACATCGAATATGACCCTCTCTCTGCTGGTAGAGCTATCCCCACCCGAACTTCCTCCAAATATCATACGGATTTCACTTGCATGATCTCTCTTTTGCTTTTTTTTGTTTAGGCTCCAGGGGTGTGGTTTTGTCTAAAGTATCATCCTTCGAACCTCTATCTACTTCTCAATGCAGGAATCGCCTAATCCCTAATACTCCCTTCTGGATTAATTTTTCAAGTTCTTCCTTCAAATGCCAGTATTCATCTGTGTCATGGCTCTTTTCTCTATGAAATTGGCAATACTTGTTATCTCGTCATTCAGCGGAGGTACTACTCCTTTTCTTAAGCCACTAAACCTTCTCTCCGGACTTTTTTATCCACATCAACACATGGCTCTTGGCAGCTACCAATGGGGTAAAATGCCGAGCCCTTATGTCTAATCCATATCCCCTTCTACTGTCGCGACCATCATAATTATTCCTCTAGTGGCCTTGGTGATCTCCTTAAGTCTTTACTAAGCTTCCCTCCTTTGCCCTTTGTCTTTGGGAGAAATCTCTCATTCCATCATTAATGCAAATGTGGGTCTATGCCATAGCCATCAAAGCAGAGATGGATGGTGGAGGGTTGGAGAGCAACTCTTTCCTTAAGTTTGAATTAGAGGTACTGTTCAGCATGGCTGTGTAGGCGATGTCTCTATTCAATTCTTTGATCTGGATTGCCTCTTTATTAAAGCATTCAATGTACTTCTGTAAACTTTCTCCCTCCCTCTAAACAACAGTTAGGAGATCAGTGGAAATTTTTTTGGGAGTTATGGAAGCAATAAACCTTGCCTAAAAAAGGTTTGATAATTGGGAGAATGATGTGATGGATTTGGGTGGTAATGTCTGGTACTAGTCCTAAGCTAAGCCTTTTAGGATAGTGGGGAAGAGCTTGCACAGTACTAAGTCTTGGTATGTTTGTGCATTTATTAGGGTTTGGTATTTGTGTATATGGCTTTTTGGGTAAGTGAAACCATCATAAGATTCTAAGTGGGATGGAATTCGGAACTTAGGAGGGTAGGTGGACATTACTATGTTGTCAAAAAGGGGGGAGTCCGTTCTCAAGGTGAAGTCCATCTCATTAACTTTAATTCTGATTTTTGATATGACTTCTTGAACTTTTCTTTCCAAATGGGTAGGGCTTTCATTGTTGTCAGGTTCCTCGTCTAACCATTGCTCTCTTGGATTGTCTTATAGTAGACTTTATGAGTTTTGGGTTGTGGGCACTTGGTTGTGATCATCAGAGGTAACTATCTGTTTTCCTTTATTTAAAGTCTTTGACCCTACTGGAGGGGTTGCTTTGGTGGTACTGGGGTAGGCATTTGGTGGGCTATAAGTTGTTTGAGCTCTTTCAATTGGGATGTGAATTCTGTGAAGGCGGTGATTAGTGTTTGGGTTAAGGCAAGATTTTGTATATCTGGGGGGAAGCATTAAGGTTTAGGATGGCCAATAGGACTGGATTGTGTGGATTATCTTAGACTTCAAGGTGCAGAGGAAAAAGATTTAACCTGAGGTCCAGGCTATCATTGTTTAGTTATAGGTGATTCATGGGGAAAGTTTAGGAGGTGTGACTATAAGTGTGAGGGTAGGTGTTCCACGCTCACCGCACTAAATGATGTGAGTTGAATGGATTCCGAGCATCTACTGAGTGGTGACCGAACTGGTATGAAAGTCCAGACGATATACCTGGGCGAACAATCCGATGCTTAAGTTAGTATGTAATCTGATGGAGAGAGAATATATCTTTTATATATTTTGAAAAATGTACCTTGCCCCTCTTGTTTGAGGGTATTTATAGCGAGAGACTTGGGGAACAAGTCCCTGAAATTTTCATAGGATAGTGGAGGACGTGTTTCCTAAAATCTCAAGAATGGAGGTCATGGAGGTGAAGAAGTGTCCATGTGCAGATTTTTTGCCATGATGAGATGAGGTTCTCCAGGCAACTTAGGGCTGGAGCCTATAGGAGAAAGGTTCAACCATATCAAGAAAAGAAGGGCGAGCCACAGCTCGCCTTAGGTGAGTATTTTAAGATGATCTGTATCATTTATATCATAACATTATAGTTTCATGCTTCACAATTCTAATGGTTGTATCAAGGTTTTAAATAAAATTTTTACGTATCATATCAATATTAAAATTAGTATAATGGAATCAGTCTGAATTTGATTGAATACTGTCGTTACTATGAATTCACAAAAGTAATTAGCAGGCTGATCTAAATCAATAAGAAATAGATTGTAACATCTAAAATGTAATACATTAAATTAATACATTACATAAAAAATAAAATTAAAAAAAAACAATATTAAAATCTGGCTATCAAATATTGGAGTAACTTCTATGGTATGATCTAGGCCATTCATGTGACATTTTGACCTTTTTGCTCCTAATTAGAGCTGGCACCCTTTTAAGTTAGGAGGCTAATTTTGTCTTTTCACATTTTTTTTTTAAAAAAAAGGGAAAAAGGAGGACAGCTCAACACACAAAAACAAAGGCCTGCTCTCTTAGTCTCTACACATCCACACAGAGAGAGGCCTCTCTCCTTTCCTTATCCATTTCTCTCTTTCTCTCGATTTCCCTAACCCTAACAACTGATGCTACTCACTCCATTATGCTCTCTCATGCTACCAATCACCTCATCTCCCTATAAAAACACCATTCTCTGCTCTCTCCTCTCACCGGCACACACAGGGCAATATTAGTTTTTCATTATTGGATTGGATCGATGAAAGCTTGTGTCTTAATATATAGAATCAAAATGATAGAGGCCTATTAACACTTGTTGATGCTGCAATAAGGGTCAAGGCTAGATTTGGAGTTGACAATGGAATTTTTGATATTCGTATATTATTTTTAAAAAATATATAACAATATATACCACTTTTTAAAAATAATATTAGCATATGTCTTTTTTCTTATTAAAAAATTAATGACACAAAAACTGGTATTTAATATATCAATTTTTTAATTTGGAAGAACCCGGCATTTGAAATACCAAATTTAACTTCCATGTGGCTGGAAAAAGGTTGGCATTTATAATATCTGTTTTCTATATTTATTTTGAATCAAAAGATACCTTTATTTTATATTTATGTTGGAATGAATAGTCAAATTAACATAAATTTAAAAAAAAATTCTATTTTTTATTCATTCTATTACTTGCTAAACTAAAACTCACACTAATACACACAAGCACAAAATCCAAATATAACACAATATCCATGAGCTCCACTATTTATTTTAGAAACAATATATTTCTTTACACATATTTTAGTACATTGCATGATTGTGCAATTACAAATAGTCAAAGTAGATTTAAGTATTTTGTTTGTAAAATTTCATAAATGCTCAATTTTCTCAAATTTGAAAAGTTTTATTTAAATTGGATAGAAAGATGAAGAGATAACATCAAAAAGTAATATCAAATATAACAAGAAAAAGAAAGTGTGGATTGTACCAAAAAAATAATTTCTAAACACATTGTCACAAAATGGATTGCCACCTCACAAGTTACAATTAAAAGTTAATTTACCCATAATATTGCTCAATAGAACCAGGATGGTGTGCAAAAAATTCAATAGAAATGTTATACATACAGAAATAACAATAGGACAACATATAGGAAAACAAGTCCTATTGCCAAGGATACCATTGCCACTAGCTGTAAATGAGAGATATCTTTCTTATTTTAAAATAAAACAGTTCCCTGTATTTTTTTTTTTATTTTGCAATGACTATTAACAAAGTACAATGACAAACAATACCTAATTTAAAGGTGTATTTACTATGGACAATTATAGTCAAGAGCATCTACTATAAAAGTATTGTTCAAAAGTGAATAGCCAAATAAAAAGAAAGCAACTTACACTAAGAATATAGTTTATAAAAAAGTTTTATTGTCTAACAGATGCCATCATCTAAAAAATAATATCATATAATATTCATTTAAACTATTTATATGTCATATAGCATTTATAGTAATATTTAAAATATAAATATTTATAAATTAAATTATGTTTTGAAATAAGTCGTAACGAGTCATAATGAATTCGCATGTTTGAAAAGAAAAACTAGTGTGTGTCTATATATATTTGATACATATTGCTTGCTTCATAAGAAATTTGGGTTGAGTTATTTATAATAATATATATATTTTTGCCTCGAAATTAGCATTTTAATCCACAATTAGCTAGTATATTGTATAAAATTTATTTATAAATTAAGCCAATGGTTGATTTATAATATGGGAGGATATAATACATTACCATCGAAACATTATTTTTAAACGCATTAATTTGATGTAATTATATAATGATCAAACATTTACTACGAAAGAGAATTATTTTGATCCTAAAATTAATGCTATGTTTGTATGGTCCACCATCTATGATATAATGATTTCAAAAGTGATTTGGGATAAAAATATTTAATTTTATTGATTTCAAAGTATGAAAAGTTCATCTAATTAAGATACTATTCATTTATCAACCTAGCATATGCATTTAGTCAGCAAATCAACTCTCTTGAGTCGAGAACTTGTGTGGTAAGATATTAGTTTAGCTTCGGGACTCATTCTTAAATGTTGCCTTCGTAATACTTAAATACTAACCAGTTCTTCTACTCTTTTGTTAGATTAAAACACTAATTTTCATCTAGCTAGACTCATTGACTTGATTTATTGGTCACTGAGTGAACAACTATAACAAACCATCATTTATTGATATGTAGGACGAGGCATGTTAGAGTTAAGTACGTCAAAGCAGTGTCTCCCTATAATAGTAGCTAAATGCATGCATGGTGCCAGATAGGCCAAAACTGGAGAGGTTGTCTATGATAAAGTTAAGTTGCTTGATCTTCACCTTGAGATGTTGCCACCTATGCATCTACTTTAATCAACAGTGAAATTAGTGGATATAGAGAAAGAGGCTGACCACCATAGTAGGTTACTCTACAATTTCTTATCTCTTTTCTCTTATAAAAATCTCGCTGTAAAACTAGGAAGAAACTCAATTTTCTTTCTCAAGATTCTTAATCTTTATGCTTCTAACTTAAACATCAGAGGATTGTTACCAAAGCTAAAGGCTTGGCCCTTTAATGCTATTATTTATCTTGCCGGCTCAAATTCATTTCAAGAAGAGTTCAATCCAATATCTTAAACTCTGATCACAATGAAAAAACACTGAAAAATTACTTCAAACCTATTCAAAGACATAAATTTTAAAGTTGTGCATAAAAGTAATGATTTTATCTCGAGTAGAATGTATTAATGAATTTAACTAATTGGTCCCTATTGAACGTGAAAGGAAAGATCCATTAAATTATACTTTTACACCTTGATGTATGGTTTGTATGGAATTGTTGACTTTTTTTCCCTAGCAATTTAGCTCTAATTGATATTTAAATTTAAAAATTTTTAACTTTAAAAATAATTATAATATTACTGAATCAAAAGTTCATTAGCGAGATATTGACTCTCTATAAAAAGAGGATGCTCCTTTCATTATGAATCATAAAGTGCTAATTAAGCTCAAATAGAGAAATCAGATATAATGAAAATCACGAGGATGACTATGCAAGTAATACTAATGATAGCATGCCTTGCCTCAATTGCATATGCCAATGTGCATGGTGCACAAGGGACTGCCACTCGCTACTCTGGACCTTATGTTCGTAAGTACGCAACTATATACACATGTACACGAATTGGTTATATAGAACAGTATAAGAAACATGCGATTTAGCAACGAATTGTGTAAATAATATATTTGCTTTTTCTTTTATACATAAAAAAAAAAAAAAAATACTATACCAACATCCTCCAAAAAATATGTTATGGTTATTGTTTAATTAACGTATATTTCATTTTGGTAGCTTCCCAGTGTTTTGGATATGAAGATAAGGGAGAAATGATTGCTCAAGCAAGTGATTCCCTATGGAACAATGGAGCTGCATGTGGTCAAATGTACATTGTGAGGTGCATTGGAGCCTTCAACCAAAGCGTATCGCAACCTTGTAAGAATAACAGTAATGTTTTGGTAACAATAGTTGATTATTGTCCACCAACCAAGTGCCAAGGAACTCTGGATCTCTCTAAAGAAGCCTTCTCCGAAATTGCAGATCCTAATGTTGATAAAATCAATATTGCATTTTCTCTGTAAGTTTAATATTTAATTATGTGAATTAATATATATTGTTAATTATGGCTGATATGGTTATCAATGTCTGTCTAGTTTGCAGGGTGTAAGCGACGCTGCAGATGACATTATTAAAAGGTGCAAATTACATGATCTACATATATATACAAATAAATAAGAAGGGGAACAAATAAAGAATGAAGATTATATATAGGTAAGATGCATAGTGATGTGCTTATGTATGTCTCGGTGTAAGATCACCTTGATTATGTAAATTTTTCTATATCTATAATACGTCGATCCCCTCTTTCTTATAGTTGAGTTGCTCTGATTTTCTATACTTCACATTTTTAAGAAATGTATTTCACATTGAATAAATAAAAAACATATAAAAAATTTATAAGTAAGTAAATGTTAACTTAACACAAGTCAATTAATTTTATATAAATAGTTTCGACACTCGTTTACTTATAACCCGCATAACTACAAGCTCATAGTATTAATTTAATTTAATTATGTGATTTTGAATTGGATGAGTTATATATATTGGGAAACTACTAACATGCAGAGATAGTGAGGAAGACGACAATTTGCAGCAATCAATATAGCTCATAGCTGTATATGTATGAATAATTGAAAAGGTATGACGAAATGAGTTGTTTGAGATCTGTCTTTTAACAGTTATTGAGGCATAAGTGGCATGATCATAGCAAGGGAAAGAAATAAAAAAGTGAAAAGAAAAAGACACGAAAAAGCAATGTTTCAATCCAGGATTTGAATTCTATATCTTGATCGGACAAGAAGACGATGGAGATATATGTCCAACTTTCGTAGCCTCCATCAGTGGTTTAAGTATAACTAGTCGTGGCTCTCTCTTTTAGCGAATTTTTTTATTTAATTTATATTTTTTAAAAATATTTTTTATCATATATAAATAATTATTGTACTGTACATATGGAGTAGTTAAAAATAATAAAAAGATTTTATATATATTGGTTTTTATAAATTTTAAATTGAGACCTAATAAAATATAATTATGAATTTTTTTTTATAAGGTGGCTCCATATAAGCTTAGTTTTTCATGAGTTAACTTCATAAAAACTTATTCCCTCCTTTTAAAATATTTGTTCATTTAAAATTTTAACATATTAATTAAAAAATATTAAATTATCATAATTATAAGATAAAATATTAAAATATTATTTATTGATTTTGATGTAGATAAAAAATAATTAATGTAAATGTTTGTGGAGGAATAAATGGAGGGTAAATTTGAAAAAAAAAATAATAAATACATTCTTGAAATCTTTAAATGGTAAATAAATTGAAAAAAAAATATAAAATTATGAATATTTTAGAATAGAGAAAATAATTTTTAAGATAGTTATTGGATATATGGGAAAAAACTTTTTAGTTTTCAATGTGACTTTTTATCATACATACTGATATAGAAAAGTGCTAAATATTTTTTTTTTCTACCTTCTCTTATTTCTTCTCTCTTCTCATTATAACATATAAACTAAATTTTTAAATAATATATATTTATAAAATTTAATACAGCTTATATGTCATCATGAAAATGAAAAAGATAATAAAAAAAGATAAAAAAGAGAAGACATTTAGCACTCCTCATTGGTATATTCAAAATAAAATTTGTAAAAAAGCTCAAAACTCAATTCTAAACACAATCTCTGAACCATGGTTTATCAGAAGCAATTAATTTTTTTTATAAAATAAACAGTAACTTAAAAAGTAATTTTTAAAAATGGATTAAAATTCAATCACACACTAAGGCTATGTTTAGTTTACCGAAGAATATACAAAAAATAAAATAATTATTCTTGAGAAATAGAATAGGATAAGAATATAATAATTATTACAATTTCATAATATGGTTCATAGTATAGAATTACTATTCTATTCACATAAATGATTATAATATTCTTATAAATTAATTTCACTATTAATATTAAAATTAAATCTAATTTTACCAAATTTTATTCAAAAAATAATTTGAATGCATAATACATAAAATTTTTATTTGACTTAAAATTTAAAAAATGAAAATCTAAAAAAAATAAAAGTAATAGTAGTGAGTTTAGACTTGTCGTTATTTTTTAAAGATAAAAATGAAAATAATATATTCTATTGTTTAAAGAATACTAATTCTTTAATTTTTTGTGAAATATATATTTCATAAAAATTGTGAAATTGTTATTTTATAAAATTAGAGTGCGTTTAATAGACCGTAATGAGTTGTAATATAATATAATTAAATAAATTTATAATATAAAATTATACTAAAAATTAATTTGGTTACATTACATTACATTTTATTACAGTCTACCAAATGTACCCTTATTATTTTTTTACTTAAAATTTGAACTAAAACTTAAAATAATTATTTTACAGAAAATAATTATTTTATTTCTTATTTATTTTATGAGCCAAACATAGCTTAAGTCGTTTGAAATGCATATGTTTTTGTTAAATTCAATAAGTTAGCTTCAGAGTTGTTTTTACAATATTAATTTGTAGAGGCGACAAATAGATGAGGAAATCACCATAATATCTTTGACGTTTTACATATGGATTCAAAATTAGTGTTTTAAGTTTCCAAATTAATTTTAATGAAAAAGTGTTAGATCTTGAGGAATTAAAGTGTTGTATAATATAATTGTTGAAAGACTAAAATACATATTATATTTTAAAAATTTAGATATGAAAGTGTTATACAAATTAAAATATCAAAAAGTAAAATGAAAATATTAATTTTGAGATAATAAGAATAAAAGTGCTAATTATGTAATACCTTTTAAAAGATATTAAAGTAAGTCACCCATATATTTTTTGGGCTTTAGTCAGAACAAATTTGAATAGTATGATGTTGGGTTGGATATTAAAATAAAGTTGGTAGACCAACGAATAATCTAGAAGAAATTACAATACATACATTTTTTTTAGTTTTTTTACTTTTTCATCCCCAATTTTGACTTTTTATTTTTATTTTTTTGCTTTTTTTTTTATGCTTTTTTTAGTTTTATTTTAATATTGTTACGCTTTTTGCCATTTGCACCATATTTTTACTTTTTTGCCTATTCATTTAGATTTTTCTTTTTATTTCTTCTTTTTCTATATATCTCATTCATGAAATGCTATTATTAATTAGTTTAGTAATTCAAAACTGTTTATATTTATGCTATTAATTAATAATATAATAATCACATATTTGAATGATAAAATAAGAAATTATTTTTTAATTTAAAGCAATATTTAATATACTAATATACTAAATAATTATAAATTTTGGGTAGAAAATTTTTGCTCCAAGCTAGAGTTTCTTATACTAAATGAAGAATAAGATTGAGGGTGTTAAGTCTCCAAAAAAGATGAAAGAATTTATTTTTGGTATATACTTCTGATATATCTAAAATATGCCTAAAATATACTCGTGATATACTTAAAATAAACCTAAAATATACTCTTTACTGTGAAAACTGAAAATCATTTGTTAATTTTTTTTAATCTCTTAAAAATTTAATTTAACTCTTAAATTCTTTAAAAAATATTCATATATTCTAATTAATATTGTCGTCCATACTTGACGATGAATCGCATTTAAAAAAAAAAAAGTGTTAATGACATTTTTTCAAAGAAAAAAGTTTGAGTGTGTTAAGTATCTAAGTAATACGTAAATATTTATATACTTAAGATATACCTGTAATATACTCATTATATACTTGATATACCTAAAATATACTCGTTATATATTTAAGGTATATTGTTTATTGCAAAAACCATTTGTTATTTTTTAAGAATATAATTTTTTTTATCTAATATATAGTTGATGTATTTTTGTTATATACTTATATTTTTGTAATACTCAATATCCAAAAATATTTGAAAACATATATCAAATAAATACAAGTTAATCAAATTTAATAAAATATATACTTATGATATACCTATGATATACTCTAGATGTACTGTTTCCTGGGTATGCTGAAAAATATCTCTATTTCATTGGTTTTTATAAATTTCATATCTGAAACTCAATTTTCGCATTTTAAAACTTTCAAGTTCCTAAAAAAACCACATAATATCCACACTTTTGAAGATTTTTAATATAATAATAATTAAAAGATCACAAAATTTTAATGAAACATATTTATAAAATTCAAATTACCTTTCAAACTATTGAAAAAGTGAATATTTTATCAATTAATCTAATTGAATTTTCAAAAAACTGCAAATCTAAATCTATTTTGTTTAAAACTTAATAGTACCTTATAAAAATTAATTTTGATGATGATTCTCACTATAAACAAATTTGAAAATCAAAATATTTAAGATTTTTCTAATCACCTGTGGTAATCATCAACATCAATACCATAACCTAACATCATGCAAAACAAACAAATAGATGTAAAAATTTGATAATGAAGTAAAAAATAATAATAAAAATAACAACAAAAATAGCAAAAAAATAAAAAGGATTTCTATAAGACAAATCAAAGCAAAAAACATAGACAAAATTAAAAAAAGATATATTTTTTATTTAATTTTTTTTGTCCATTATATTTTTAAAGTAAATTTAATATGATTTTAATTTAAAAAAAAACTGATAATAATAACAATGGCTTTATTATGTGTCATTTTTTCATGAAGCCTCCTAACAAATGATTTTTTGCTGAAAATTTGAATAGCATGGAAAAGTTAAAAACAAAGGCACTTAGACGTTTTTGTAATAATCTGAAAGTGAACGAATAATTGTAAGTTGGTTACTTTTTTTAGGTATTTCTGCAGAAATTCCAATAATTTAATAGTAAACATATATATAGGGTTTAAACAAAAAATTTATACTCAGATTTCTCTTTCCATATTAAAAAATAAATAAACAAATAAATAAAATTACCCATCAAGATTGGGTGAAAAATAAAATTTAAGATAAATTTAGATTGATTGGCAGATTTATTTACTAAAAAAAATTATAATATGATTAATTTGTTTAATAATATAAATTTGACTCTAATTTGTTTAACAATTTAACTTTTTTTTATAAATTTATTTTTGATTGAGATTCAAACTCGATATTCTAAAATTTTGAAAATAAAATAATTTTAACAATTAATTTAAATTATGTGTATTAGGTATTCTTATATCTTATTGTATTTAAGTTTTATATTATAAAATAGTTATTGTTATTAAATTAAATTAAATATTCATAGTTTATATACAAAAAAGTAACTTAAAAAGTAATTAATTTTTTTTATAAAATAAAAAGTAACTTAAAAAGTAATTTTTAAAAATGGATTAAAATTCAATCACACACTAAGGCTATGTTTAGTTTACAGAAGAATATATAAAAAATAAAATAATTATTCTTAAAAAATAGAATAGGGTAAGAATATAATAATTATAACAATTTCATAATTTGGTTCATAGTATAAAATAATTATTCTATTCACATAAATGATATAATATCTTTATAAATTAATTTCACTATTAATATTAAAATTAAATCTAATTTTACCAAATTTTATTCAAAAAATAATTTAAATGCATAATACATAAAATTTTTATTTGACTTAAAATTTAAAAAATGAAAATCTAAAAAAAAAAAAAAGCAATAGTAGTGAGTTTAGACTTTTCAGTATTTTTTAAGAATAAAAATGAAAATAATATATTCCATTATTTAAAGAATACTAATTGTTTAATTTTTTTGTGAAATATATATTTTATAAAAATTGTAAAATTATTATTTTATGAAATTAAAGTGCGTTTGATAAATCGTAATAAATTATAATATAATATAATTAAATAAATTTATAATATAAAATTATACTAAAAATTAATTTGATTACATTACATTACATTATATTTTATTATAATCTACCAAATATAATCTTACTATTTTTTTACTTAAAATTTAAACTAAAACTTAAAATAATTATTTTACAAAAAATAACTATTTTATTTCTTATTTATTTTACGAGCCAAACATAACTTAGGCGTTTGAAATGCATATGCCTTTGTTAAATTCAATAAGTCAGCTTCAGAGCTGTCTTTGTTAAATTCATTAAGTCAGCTTCAGAGCTGTTTTTATAATATTAATTTATAGAGGCGACAAATAGACGAGGAAATCACCATAATATCTTTTACGTTTTACATATGGATTCAAAATTAGTGTTTTAAGTTCCCAAATTAATTTTAATGAAAAAGTGTTAGATCCTGAGGAATTAAAGTGTTGTATAATATAATTATTGAAAGACTAAAATACATATTATATTTTAAAAATTTAGATATGAAAGTTTTATACAAATTAAAATATCAAAAATTAAAATGAAAATATTAATTTTGAGATAATAAGAATAAAAGTGCTCATTATGTTATGCCTTTTAAAAGATATTAAAGTAAGTCGCCCATATATTTTTTGGGCTTTAGTCAGAACAAATTTGAATAGTATGATGTTAGGTTGGTACACCAATGAATAATCTAATAGTATATATATATATGGTTTAAACAAAAAATTTATATTCAGATTTCTCTCTCCATATTAAAAAATAAATAAATAAATAAAATTATCCATCAAGATTGGGTGAAAAATAAAATTTTAGATAAATTTAGATTGATTGGCAGATTTATTTACTAAAAAAAATTCTAGTATGATTAATTTGTTTAATAATATAAATTTGACTCTAATTTGTTTAACAATTTAATTTTTTTTTATAAATTTATTTTTGATTGAGATTCAAATCGATATTCTAAAATTTTGAAAATAAAATAATTTTAACAATTAATTTAAATTATGTGTATTAGTTATTCTTATATCTTATTGTATTTAAATTTTATATTATAAAATAGTTATTGTTATTAAATTAAATTAAATATTCATAGTGTATATAAAGAAGATAAATCAATATTATACTTGAATTGTTTTTTATCTCATAAATTCATTTTTTATTTTAATTTGAAATATAGTCAAATGCTTTATAATTCACATGTTTAAGTAAAATAATATTTTAAAAGTTATTATGCAAAATATATATATATATATATATATATATATATATATATATATATATATATATTGGGTGATTCTATCTTGATAGATGGTGATAAGTGATGCGGTAGGCGTGGATAACATAAAGATATAAATTTTATAATATTTAGACATATAAGATCTTTTTATATGGATCCGTTTGATTCGCTTGGAAAGCACGCAGTTTCTCTCGGTTGAACGGGAAATTTTTGGTGGGTGTAGGTTTCAAAATTCTGTGGGCACTAATTACTATTTTTTTATTATTAATATGTTAGTTGATATTGCTCAATGCAATGCAGTAGAAAGAAGTCAATTTCAAATCCAGCCCCACATTACCTCGGTCTGGCTCAACATTGGGCCTATTCGTCAGCAGATTGGGTTTGCTGGCAGTCTAATTTTGTACTTATCTTTCATGATTAAACTATAAAAATTAAATTTAAATTTTGGTAGTATATCTCTTTAAAAAAAATATACTGATTTAGGAAAAAAAAATTAATTGCTTAATATAAGAATAGGCTAAAAATAAATTATAGATAATAAAATTAGTGCTACACATTATTATTATATCTTCTGGTTAGCCTATTTATTTTATTTAATGAGTATTGTTTATATTGACATAATGATACGATTATGCTCTAAAAATTTATAAATGTAAAGATGTATATAACTTATTCAATTCGATTTGAAATTTGACTTTTTTAATTTGAAATAAATTAAAAAATATATATATTCCTAAAAGTAATAAAAAAAAAATGCAACTTGACTCAATGCACAACCTACAAAATTCACTTGCATTTGATCTAATTCTAACATTCTTTCTAATTATTAACTTGATACATAAATCAACTAGAGGTGAGTAGGGGTCGCAGGCATCCTGACCAAACTTGAATCTCTGAACCGAAAATATCTATTGACCATTTGATTTTTCTCCAAACTGAATCGTTTTGAATTTTTTATTTGTTATATTTTCGAAAATTAGTAATTATCCGTACCGAAAACCATACTGAACCATCCTAAAACAGAAGAATTAAAACTAAAACCGATTATATATATATATATATATATATATATATATATATATATATATATATATATATATATATATATATATATATATATATATATATATATTAGCAACACCTTCTAAGAAAATTCAATAATATATAGGTAAAATAAGGTTGAACTCGACCTTAATTAAGGTCAAATTCAAACTTAATAGTTAGTTATTGTGAGGCCTTGCCCGAGCACTTGTCCGATACGCCGAGGAATCGAAATACTCTTTGGAAGAAATTCCACGATTGGAACTCGCTGTAAGTTTAAAAATTTGATTTATGTAATTTGGAAGTTGTGAAAGTGAGTCGCCACTTCAATTTAATTGTTTTAATTGGGAAAATTAAAAAAAAATCCAAATTAATTGACTCAAAAAATATTTGGTTTTATCCCAACGGAAAAGCACTAATCTACAAGTGACCAAAAAGAGCTTGGGGATCAGGTTTTGATAATTACACAATTGAAAAAATATAATTTTCTTCAGTTTGGCTAAAAATTGCAAAATAACTCTTAAGAAGGAATTTTCGTATATATATAAACATAAATAAAATGATGTATTAAACAGATATATATGACAAGATGAAATGATAATTATAGATAAATAAACAAAAATAAATCCTACTTAATTATTACAAAGCCAAAATGATTGAAATAAAGAGGATATTTCCTCTAGCCCTTATAGATACTAAGAAAAGCACACATTTCTCAACTATATTAAAGAAATGAAAAGTACAGATTTGGAAATAAATAACAAATATAAAAGGAAAAATGTTATTAAAAATGATTTTGGAGTTGATGCCTTAGAGACGGCAGCCTGCGTATCCTATAGAATAGGAATCAAACTCCACGCAATTCTTCTTTTTTGCGAATGAGGGGTTTTGAAAAAGTGTTAGTTTGTTTATTAATTTAATTTTGATCTTTAAACTAATAAATTTTAGATATTTTCTGTTTAAACTTAAAGAGAATTCTAGATCTGATTTTAGAATCTTGAAAATGGTAAGAAGATTATACCTTTGCTTTCCTTAACTTTCGGATGAGCGAAACGAGCTTAGCTCCAGATCTCAACTCCACCTTGGATTCAAAACCCTGAATTTGAACCTTAATAGCAAAAGGTTAGCAAAATAGCATAATGAATGTAAATTAAAAAGAAATTGAAACAACAACTTTTGTATCAAATTTTAAGTAGAACTTAAACACAACAAGCAGAGCAATATAAGAGAGTTTTTGCCTTGGAATTCCCCTCCAAATGAGCTGGAAGGAGGCTCTATTTATAGAGCTATTGAAGAGAGTGCCGGTGGCACCCGTAGTGCGTCGGCCAGCTGGGCGGCACATTGGGCGTGCCGCCCTTGCCGCTGGTAGGTTGGGCATGCCGCCCAGTCGCCGACATGTCGGGGGTGCCGCCTAAAGCGGTGGTGCTCCGCCAAACAGCTAGTCCAATCTGTTTTCGCACATTTTTTGTTGTTTCTAGTCCATTGCATATTCGATTTGAGCCTGGTTTGATTCTATGAGTTTGTGACTGAAAAGCAATCAACTGGAAGTAAAAGATTTAGAAAATTTATTTTTCAACAGAGTGCTGTCCCCTCGACCCTTACCCGCTAACTGACTAGCGGGACCGCCGTATGCATAGCGTATTATTTTTAGTAGGTGTCAAGTTACAGCCGAATCATAAGGGTGTAAATCTGAGGGTTCATAGTTATCAATCAATTTTAGATACTATAAACTTATAATTTTTATAATAATTACTATAAAATGGTAAATCTAATTTACAACATGTTATGAGCGCTTTATAATGATAGATCATATGTATAAAATAAATATTTTTACTTAAAAATATTTGCTATTAAAGTTAATTACATCTTATTAAAATTCAGTTCAACATTAATAACATCGAATAATAAAAATATATACTTTAAAAAACTAAATTATTAATCTATTTTGAAATAATATAAATTATTGTTTTGTTATATGACATGTAATTTTTTTAAATATATATATTATATAACCATTATAAAACAAATTATTAACTATTTCAAAAAATAAATTAAATTAAATTAATCATCAAAATTAATTATTAAAGTTGAATTTTGACCTTAATAAAGCAGAATTCGATCTTAATAATTAATTATCAATCAACTTTAGATACTGTAAATTTATAATTTTTATACTAATTACTAAGAAATGGTAAATTTAATTTATAGTATGTTATGAGAACTTTACAATGATAGATTATATGTATAAACCTTTTTACAAAAAAATATTAGTAATTAAAATTGAGTTCAACCTTAATAAGATTGAATTCAATTTTATTATTAAAATTCAGTTTCACATTAATAATATTGAATAATAACATATACCTTAAAAATAAATTATTAATCTATTTCAAAATAATATAAATTATTACTTTACCAAATGATATATACAATTTGTTTAAATATATATCACATAACCCATTATTAAAGAAATTATTAATTATTTTAAAAAATTAAGTTAAATTAAATATCAAAATTAATTATTAAGGTTGAATTCGACCTTAATAAGATAGAATTCAATCTTAATAAAGTCAAATTTAATTACTGTATGCTATGAGAATTTAACAACAATAGATCATATGCATAGACCTTTTTACTAAAAGATATTAGCATTAAAGTTGAGTTCAACTTTAATAGTTGAGTACTTTAATAAGGTTGAATTCAACCTTATTATTGAAATTGAGTTCCATATAATAACATTGAATAATAGTAACAAATACTTTAAAAAATTAATAATTTATTTTGAAATAATATAAATTATTACTTTATTAAATGGTATATAAAATTTGTTTAAATATACATCACATAACTCACTATTAAATAAACTACAAATTATTAATTATTTTTAAAAATAAAATAAATTAAATTAAATATCAAAATTAATTATTAATGTTTCGACCTTAATAACGTAGAATTCCACTATAATAATTAGTTAACAATTAACTTTAAATACTGTAAATTTTTTTATAATAATTACTATGAAAGGGTAAATTTAATTTATAGTATGCTAAAAGAGTTTTACAATGACAAGTCATATGTATAGACCTTTTTACTAAAAGTTATTAACCATTAAAGTTGAGTTCAACCTTAATAAAGTTAAATTTAATATTGTTATTAAAATTCAGTTCCACATTAATAACATTGAATAATAATAACATATACTTTAGAAAAAATTATCAATCTATTTTGGAATAATAAAAATTATTTCTTTACTAAATGATATGTATAATTTGTTTAAATATATATCACATAACTTATTATTAAATAAATTATAAATTATTTTAAAAAATAAATTAAATTAAATATCAAAATTAATTATTATTGTTGAATTCGACCTTAATAAGGTAGAATTCGAATTTATTAAGGTTGAATTCAGCCTTAATAATTAGTTATCAATCAACTTTAACCATTGTAAATTTATAATTTTTTTAATAATTACTATGAAATGGTAAATTTAATTTATAGTACACTACGAAAACTTTACAATGATTGGTCATATGGATAGACAATTTTACTAAAGATATTGGACATTAAAGTTGAGTTCAACCTTCAGGTTGAATTCAACATTATTAATAAAATTCAGTTCCACATTAACATTGAATAATAATAATATAAACTTTAAAAAATAAATTATTAATCTATTTTGAAATAATTTAAATCATCACTTTACTAAATTATGTATATAATTTTTTTAAATATATATCACATAACTCATTATTAAAAAAATTATTAATTATTAATTATTTTGAAAAATTAAATTAAATTAAATTAAGTTAAATTAAATATCAAAATTAATTAATAAACTAGAATTTAGCTTTAATAAAATAGAATTCGTCTTTAACAAGATAGAATTCGATCTTATTAAGGTTGAATTCAACTTTAATAATTAGTTATCACTCAATTTTAGATAGTGTAAAATTTATAATTTTTATAATAACTACTATAAAGTGGTAAATTTAATTTACAGTATGCTATAAGAACTTTACAATGATATATCATATGCATAAATCCTTTTATTAAAATATATTATCCATTAAAATTAAGTTCAACCTTAATAAAGTTAAATTCATCCTTATTATTAAAATTCAGTTTTAGGTTAGTAACATTGAATAACAATAACATATACTTTAAAAAATAAATTATTTGTCTATTTTGGAATAATATAAATTATTACTTTACTAAATGATATATATAATTTGTTTAAATATATATCACATAACTCATTATTAAATAAATTATAAATTATTATTTATTTTAAAAAATAAATTAAATTAAAATAAATATCACAAGGTTAAATTCGACCCTAATAAGATTGAATTCGATCACAGTAAAGTTGAATTGCACCATATTAAGTTTGGATTTCGACCTTTTAAAGTCGAATTCTATCTTATTACAGTTGAATTTGAGCTGATCACCTAAATTCCCGATATCCGAACTGTGTTGGCTCTAATCATTACTCCAAATAACCAAACTGACTTGTACCAAAATGTTGGTATAAGTCGAGATTGGTACTTCATTTTTACAAGTCGAGACCATTTTTTGAATTTTTTCAATCCCTAAAATTTCAGTTTGATACAGGGATTTTGCAATCTCCGGCTTTACCAGAATCGTGCATAGTCCTAAAATCAACTCACTCATAATCAATAATTGCCTGTTATATATGCAAAAAAAAAAAAAAAAAAAAAAAGAGTTTTTATATGAAAATGAAATCAATATTGTGTATGATAATTGATCTTTATTTTAAAATTAAAAGAAAATTTACCAAAATCTGATAGTGAGTTAACAAATTTATATTTGTTTTTTGGTTGTAACTAATATTAGAGGTACAATCTTATGTAAATTTTGAATGTGTATTAATTTTGTTACTTTCATTTGTTTAGCAGAAAATATTTTTTTGAAAAATATCACATTTTTTGACATTTAAAACACTTTATAAAATTAATAAACAAAATATTTTTTGATCAATGAAAAATTAAACTATTTTTAAGAAAAATAAATTATTTCTTTAAAAAGAGAATTCATTTTTCGAATTCTAACATACTCATTATAATTAAAGAAAAATATATAAATATAAATTTTTTAATCTATCAATTATCAATATTCACTACTCAAAATCACTAATGATTACTTTAGGCCTATGGCGACCACCAATGAGAACCACCAGTTATTGATGATCATTAAATTTACCATTTTTATATATTTTTTTATTTTTAACAATAAAAATTAAAAATATTTATCATCATTTACAATCTTATAAATTAAAAGTTTTAATATTTTAATTAATTTTTGATATTGTAACGAAATAATAGAAAATTAATTCTTTTGAAACCATTTTTTTCAAAAACAAGTTATTTATCTCTAAACAAGCGAAACCTTAGTCAAAGACAATGGAGTGGTAAATAGCTACAAAAATCACTAAACTTTAGCCATTTTTTCGATATGGTCACTAAAGAAATTTTTTTTGCTGGGAAATACCTAAATTTATAAAAAAAAAAATTTCATTCAAAGATCACTGGCCAGAAACATAGCATGAGATGCTGACGTGGCATGCTATGTCACTGAGAGATGATGACTCAACATGCCAACTAGGCGCCACATAAGCAAAAATGCCATGTGGACTTACCCTGCTGCTGATTTTAAATGACATGTCACTTCTTGTCCAATGTATGACCGACATGTGGCATGTAGCAGGTGAAAATTTTCTTCCTGTCTTCTCTCCTCTCCCTCTTGTTCGTCTCTCCCTCTTTCTGCTTATAGTCGCGATTCTTTGTCCCTCTTTTACAATTTTGAAGCTTCTTTAGGGTTTCTTGCTTCTTTTCTCCCTTGTTGCTTTGCTTGCTAATCCATTTATCATCTCTAGAAAATATTTGCCTCTCGCCATCTATATACGACAGAGGAGGGAAAGCATCTATTACCCAAACCCAACCCTAAAAAAATAAAATTGAACAACATAATTTATATTACCTTAGATTTTCCATGGCTCAAGTGATCATCCCTCATTGCAAATGCAGGCTTCCATGTGTGCTAAAGACTTCAAACTCTATTTTGAATCCTGGCAGGCGATATGTTAGGTGCAGGAATTATAAGGATGTAAGTTACTGATTTATTGTATGTTTTAAGTTTTAATTAATTGTTCTATTAGTTTTTGTGATTAATTTTGTGGTTTTGTTTTCTTCCTTGAATAAAATATAGCACATTAGTATCAATTAGTGATGTATCTGTTGGTAATTTGATTAATCCTGGTTTGAACAGGATCAGCACGGATATTGCGATTTCTTTGATTGGATTGATCCATGAACCACAAAGAAGGGACAGTCAAGTAGGTTTACATTTGATGAAGGTAGGGCAAGCTATAATAGGGGTTTAGGCAGTGTAAGCTATGATAGGGGTGAAAGCAGTGTAAGCTACGATAGGTGTGAAAACAGTGTAAACTATCACATGTGTGCAATTAATGATGAAATTGATGGAGAAGGGATAGTTGAAATAGTTGGCCAGAAGCAAGTTTCAATGAGAAGTTCATGTTGCTTCTACTATTTTATGTTTGGAATATTTGTAATTGGTTTATTTGTTGGTGTTAGTTTAAAAAATTAAGAGCTCAGCGAAGGGAGAAAAGGATATGAAATTAAGTGTTGATCATTTTAGGAGTTATATAAGTGTTATGCTATTTTGTTGAGCTACCATTTGTTGTAGTGTATGCATCAGTGATTAGTAGCTCCAACTGTGTATCCAAGAATGGTAATTTTTAATGATAATTAACTTTGATTGTTTTTATCTTACAATTGTTATAAAATAATAGTCCATACTTTCTATAATGGCAAATTTGAAAGCTACTATTATAATTAATTATTACATAGCAAATCAATTGAAATTCATTTAATAATATAAAGAAAATAATTGAATGGCTCAGTACAATATATAAAATGCATTTGTCATTAGATTCCTATAATATGTCGGCCGAAAATATACGGAGTTGTTGGTGTTGTCTAATTAACATGTGAGAGATTCCCACATGTCATATTCACAACACACATTTCAATTTTTCTAGTTAAAAGCTAAAGGACATTGCCAAAAAGAAAAATATGTTATCATCCATGTGAGCTATCTATGAGCAGTGTGTGTGAAATACATCACATACCCAAAAAATTTATAGAAAATCCAAAAAAACACAACAAAACATGTTCAATGTTGACATGTACACTTGTTGAATTCTTCCAAACTTCAGACATTAGGTGTGCTTCCTTTTCTATTTCCCTTGCTTCCTAATATATGCATTTATGTCTTCACCAATATCTAATACAAGTGATGAGGTAGTCTGGACTATATTAGAGGATGAATGACCCTTCATGCTTGCATGACTGTTGGTGAACATGGTTTTTGGACCTTTGAAGGTGCTTGGGGCAGATCCTTTCATGTTTCTTGTAATTGGTCTTCTGCTCAATCCAACTCTTGGTGGAGATTTCTGTCTCCTTGACTTAGCATGATCTTGCATGGAAAGAAACTCATTATTTCATGTTCATGTGTACCAAATACTACAACATAAATAGGTTTAATAGAATACCTTTTCAATGTTCACAGGTTCATCATCAGAGGAGCAATCACCATCATTTAATGATTCTATCAATATGTCTATATCACCAGATTTTTCCATGTCCCATGGTCTGACCAAATCCTATATATTTGAATTAGATAACATATTAGCAAGGTTAACATTCTCAACCCTACCATTCAAAACATTGCAGATTCTACATTGGTGGTTTTACTTGAATTTCAAAATCATACCTGTGATTCACTTTGTTGTACTAGTATAGGGGCACTTGGTCAAACATCATGCACTTTAAATTCATTTGTATTAGATTTCTGCAGGGATAAGAATGGATCTTTGAAGATTTCCAATTAAACAAATTGCATTATAAAATAATGTTTTTTAATTAAAATCTAAAAGTCATACCCGTAAGGCTCCTTCTTGTGAAAGTATAGGAGCACTTAGATCAATATCATATACTTCACCTTCATTAGTATTAGGTGCCTCAAGTATAGAAATCCAATCTCAGTGTCATAACTAGCAAGCACAAACTCACAGTTTAGTGTCATACTTGTAAGGCTCCTTATTGTGAAAGTATAGGAGCACTTGGATCAATATCATGCACTTCACCTTCATTAGCATTAGGTGCCTACAAGTATAGAAATCCAATCTCAGTGTCATGACTACCAAGCATAAACTCACAGTTTAATGTCATACCTGTGAGACTCCTTGTTGTGAAAGTATGAAGCACTTGGATCAATACCATGCATTTCACCTTCATTAGTATTAGGTGCCTACAAGTATGGAAATCCAACCTCAGTGTCATGATTACAAAGCAAAAACTCAGAGCTTAGTGAATCCCCCTCAAAGTGTAGTGACTTACCTCTGTGACAATAGGATTTCCATGATTGACTTAGAAAATGACATCATTAGTCACTCTGCTACTCCCTTACAAAAAAATTAAAAAGTTAGAGCTACATAAATCATCTAATTGAATATTAACTGCCAAAATAAACATTGCATTCATTATCCTCACATCTAGCATCCATTGAAGTCTGCAAGGGCTTGGGCTTACAGTTGCATTTGAGGTGTCAGTAGAAGGTTTTCTTAATTTTTGCTACCTGCAAAGTAATTGAGTTAGTTCATTCTCACTAGTACTCACTCTTGTAAATGAAATGAAAGAAAATCACTATGTAGCAAATGTAATTAAAATTACCTTTGGCAAATCTTGATTTGGTGTTTTCTTATTATGAAACCTCTTGTTATGGCCTTTGGCACCACAAATTTTACGTGTCATGACTGCCCCTTTCTTGCTTACCCTTCCCGTGTTAGCCAAATGCTCCAATTCTTCTTGTTCAAGTCTCCTCATTTTTTCCTTCCTTTTTTTGGCGTTGGCTTTTCAAGTGGTAACAGGGGTGCCTCATCACTCACAAGCCATAATTCTTGTCCATTGAGAGGGTTTAAGCAGTGGCTATAGATGTTAAGGTAAGTCCTCACCTTATAACACTCATTTACATACTCCTCAGGTTTCTCTCTATTTAAAAACAAAGCACAAACAGATGCTCACAAGGCAATGAAGTGAGGTCCACTTTCTGCAGCTACAACTCCTATCTACCTTATCAACTACAAACCTACCACCTAGCCCAAATACCTTAAATTTATTCCCTGCAGTCCATAGAGAGGTGTATTACATTGCCCATTCTTTAATTTTATTGATCTTCTTTTGGATCTTAGGGCATATAGGATGCTGCACTTTTTCCATTGCATCCCTTTTGCTCCACAACCTTTTCATAACCTTACATCTAATCATCTCTAAACAGGTTGTAATTCCCTTGTCCCTAGGCTCCAAAATAAAATTATTAAAATACTCATAAATGTTGTTTAATAACATGTCACATTTTGCATGATGCTGAAAATGAGACCTACTTCAATGTTTGGCCTCAATGTTGCACAGCCACTGATGAGCTTCAAGGCACTTTTGATCAAGTGCTTCCATGCACTTGGTGAACCTTTGAACATAACTAGCCTTTGCACAATCCCATAGCATGTCTTTAAGCTCTTTTCCTCTAAAATCTTTTCGAAAATTGGTGTAGATGTGCCTCACACCATCTCTTTTATGATGTAGGGAACAACTCATCAAAAGCAAGAATTAATCAATTCAAAATGCAAATTTTAGTATTTTATGCACCAAACATGTTAAATCATATATAAACAAAAAGGTAAAAACACAGCAAATTAAAATAAAAATGGAAGTAAAAGTCACTTTCTATCTATCAGAGATAAATGTCCAATGCCATGGATTTTTTGGAATGTCAAAATCCTTTCCAACCATACACAGGAACCACCTCCAATTGGACTTCTTTTCCCTTCTCACTATTGCCCATGCCAGTGGGTAAATACAATCATTTGAGTCAATAAAGACTGCACATAATAGTTGCCCACCATACATGCCTTTCAAAAAGCCGCCATCTATACCTATTACTCTCCTACAATCTGCTTTAAATCGTTCCTTCAATTCCCCTAAGTATATGTACATCCCTCCAAACCTACTAGGATCCTCATCATCTTTAACAATTTGCACTGCACTACCTAGATTGGACCTGAGTATTTCTAATCTATAATTATTCAAATTTGCAAACTATTCCTTTTCATCAACATTAATGAGTGTCAGTGCTAATTTCCTAGTTCTCTAAGCTTTGATAATAGTTACATGTACCTGGTAGTCATCTTGGATAGTTCTAATGAAATGATTTAAGTTCCATGATAGGCCAGTCCTAAATCTTTCAATATAGATTTTTGCTAACCACCTAGAAGTAACTTGCCTAATATTATGCTTTTTGCTACAAGTATGCTCAAATATCCCATATTTCATTTGCATAGTTGAAGGGTCTGAAACCATGGGATTACAAAAGATATAAAAGGGACAACCCCTCAAACACTTTACTTTACATCTCTATTTATCATTTGGGCCAAACCTAATTTGCCACCTATTTAATCTAGCCCATTGCCTACAAACTTCCTTGAATTCATCTAAACTTTTAAACTTCATACCTGCCACAAGTCTTGGGTTAGCCATGTCTCTCTTAGCCCTAAACTCAGGGTACTTCACTCTTGATTTTTTAACCTCACTATCACTGTTTATTTCTCAAGCATACTGAAGTTTATCAAATGGAGCTAAATTTGAATAATTACATTCCTTATCTAGGTTACCTAAGGATGCATCAACTGACTTTAGTGGTCTCTTTCTCATATCTCTCTCTATATCTTTATCTACATTGGCCTCAATCAACTCATCATCATCATCCTGTACATTATTATCACTCTCTACAAACATTGTGGAGGGATCACATAATCTTCATCACTCTCATCTGAATTACAGTCACTTTCACCTCTGCTACCCTTACATCCTTCACCATTAGTTGAATTACACTTATTTACCCTAAGGTTATAATATTGTTATTCAGTTAATTTCCCTTTTCCTTTTACCCTATCTTGTCCATGCCTAAGGTTAGGACTGTATATTGTGAACCCTTAATTTTACACCTGTTAATATTAATGCATTACGCAAAGCCAGTACAGCTGTCTTACTAGCCGGTTAACGAACAAGGGTCAAGGGGGTAGCGTCCTCATAGCAAAAAATGGACTTTCAGTCACATTAGTACAAGGATACTAAATTTTCAGACATTGACACTTTTTCCTACCTTGATTGGACCTTCTGTATCATCCAGTATTTTTTCAAAACTGACCGAATTTTCTCTTAGACTGATTGCTTAAATGTTCTAAAATTAATTTTGAGCCTATTAACACTGATTGATAAGATTTCTGAACTCTATAACTTTCGAAAACTTATCTAAAAGTCTAAAAAATGAACTAGAAAAATGCATAGAAAGGCGAGCATAGTTGCGTCAGAACTAACGCGACTCTATGTCAGGGGCAGCTCAGATCCGCGTCAATGAAATGCAACGACCGCGTTTGTTATACGCGGCAGCCGCGTATCCCTAATGTGGCTCTGCGTAGAGCTGACACGGAGCCGCATCAGGCTTGGCCAACTTGCCCAGGCTGAAATGCCTAAATTGCCTCCAGTTTAATTTTTTTTTTTTAGTATTTTTTAGCCCTATCCTTTACATCTTTTTACATTTTCACTTCCCAAATAACTCTCACCCCATTTTCCTGTAAATAACCCTTTCATTTCCTTAATTCAAACACATCTTGAGTTATAGTTGATAATTATCCTCTAATTCATCTCTTCTTCTCCCTCCAACCACTCTCTAATTAATTAATTAATCTTTTTAATTAATTAATTATCTCACCCTAACCAAGTTAATTAATCGTTTTAATTAACTAAAACTCTCTTTTTTAATTAAAATTAATCACTCAATTAATTAATTAATCACTTTTTAAAATCAAATTAATCATTTTCCTTAATCCACCATTCCTCAAAATTAATTAATTAATCTTTTTAATTAATTAATTAATCCATCCTTTTCATTATATTAATTAGTTAATTAATCATTTTAATTAATTAATTAATCTCTCAATCAATCTAGTCACCCAGTCCCGATAAAATGAAACTTCGGTCCAGTAAAATCCTTCGCCCACCAAAAGCAAAAATATTAGTCTTTTTCCTCATTCTCAACACACCCAAACCAAAATTAATTTGATCAACTTATAGACCCCTCCACTTAATCATGGAATGAACTACATGAATTTTGATCTCCATTTAATAGAGTACGTAGGCACATTTGGAATCTAAATTTAGACCTCAAATCTAAATCTCAATCAATTTCTTTTCCCCTTTTTTTTAATTAATGTAATTTATTATTGTTTCATTTTAATTTTCTCATTGCACTCATACTATGCTCATGCATTAATCATGATATTATAATTATCATATAATATTTGTCATTTATGAAATCAAGTTTTCAAAGCCAAATTAAACTCAAGAGCCAAATCGTGATTACTTAACCAAAAATCTAGTCCCCAAGCTTAACCTGGTTCGAGGCTAGTGATTTTATTCTTGGGTAAATTAATTAACTAAAATTAATTAATTGGAGTCACAATTGGGTTTTTCCTTAATTTTTTCATTTAAAACTAAATTAGGGTGGTGACTTCCAAAATCATTTTCAAAATCAACCAATCTAAATCTGAGAGTTTCATCGTGAGTCTAAACCCGAATGAGTATGTCGATTCCCTTTAGTGAACTGGGCCGATGCTCGGGCAAGGTCTCACACATACACTCAGCTCATTTTCATTGACACCTACTACATTTGCCCTCCATACAGTTTGTGTGTGCTTCACATAAATATTAATAATTTTATTAGAATCTATGCTGTAACCCATCTCTAACACATTACTATCACTATCAAGACTACATAGACCCTCACAATAATTAGTATTGGGCCTCTACCAGTAATAAGCCAGTTTCCCCTTCAGCCCACACTCACTCACCATACTTTTTGTCTCTACCATTGACAATTTATCAATAGTACAATAGTCAAAATGACATAAGAACCCATTAAGATATGCAACTAACCCACAATCCCCACTATGATGCAACTGAATGGTGAAATAGTTAAAGTTCGTAGCTGGAGAAAGAGAAAAAAAAAACAAAGAAAATATAGTCAGCCAATTTAATAGAATATAAATGAAAGTCAATAAGCATTATCTCAAAACCCTAAGTACACAATCAATTAGCTTATACATATATGTGTTAACAACAATAATTCATTTAGACATAGATTAAACAAATTAACCCACTATCAACAAAGAATAAACATATAATAAGCATTAGCACTTTTGTCAAAGCCCCTATTTCACACTGGTTGAGCATTTTTGTCAGTGTTCTCTTACAGTTTCTGACATATACTATTATACCCATTCAATAACTACCTACCCAAGCTATACCAACACAACTAAAACAAAATCCCCATTATCTTAGGTCCCCATTAAAAATAATAAATCTGAAGACAAAAAGGGAGACTTACAATAATTGGGTGCAAACTCCTCTGCCTTCTTGCACCTTTAATCCATCTCTTTTGATGCACCCTAAACCCTCACCGCACTGTGTTTCTTTGATAGCACTCCTCAGGTTAGCTCGTTCGTTTTTTTTCTCCCCAAACCCTAGATCGATTAAATCCTATCTTCTAAATTCCCAAAGTACTCAAAAATTAAGCATCAATTTTCTCGCTCTACACACCAAACCCTAATCATATAAATCTTAAGCCCTAAATGGATTTTAATTTCTTGTTTAGCGAGAAAAGAAGAGAGATTTTACATAGAGAATTACGATTGTAAGTAGAAAGAGGGAGAGAGGAGCGAGGGGGAGAGGAGAGAAGATGTTAAAAAAATTCACCTGCTACATGTTATGTGTCAGTCAAGCATTGGACAAGAAGTGACATGTCATTTAAAATCAACAGCAAGGTAAGTCCATGTGACATGTCCACATGGTATTTTTGCTTATATAGCGTCTAGTTGGCATGCTGAGTCATCATCTCTCAGTGATATGATATGCCACGTCAATATATCATGCTATATTTTCGACCATTAATATTCGAATGAATTTTTTTTTATAAATTTAAGTATTTCTTGACAAAAAAAAAAATTTAGTAACCATATCGAAAAAATGACTAAAATTTAGTGATTTTTGTAACTATTTACTCTACAATGCAGAGAAAACCCATATATTTATCCCTATAAAACCGCAATTTCATCCTCGGCACGTGCACGGCCACATTCCACATCCATTGAGCCTTTAAATTGGACGTGAAGAGACCCCTGACCACCCACCCACCCCTACCCCCCAACAATTATAATCCTCTCTTTTTTAGGAAACCTCGTCAAATTCTCCCAATTGAACCAAACATGTCTTCCCATGGCCACCACAACCACCCACACGGCGGTGCTCAGCCGCAACCACCACCACCAAAACCAAATCAAAAGGTTCTATCCATAATCCTCAAAGCAATGATAATGACTGCCATAACTACCCTTTTCTTCCTCTTCCTAGGCGTCGCCGCTATCCTCCTCCTCCTCGCCACCGCTGCTCTCCACCGTCATTCCGGCCCTTCCAATTCCGCAAATGGGTTGTCTTTTGAAGACCTGAAGAAGCTCCCGCAATTCAAATTTTCAAGGAAAACGAAGCCGGAAGCAGAATCGGATTGTGTGGTTTGTTTGGATGGGATAAAACAGGGGCAGTGGTGCAGAAAACTTATCGGATGTGGTCACGTATTCCATAGAAGGTGTGTGGATACGTGGCTCGTTAAGGTCTCTGCTTGTCCTATTTGTAGGACAAGGGTCCGTTCGGGTTCAGGGACTCTACTAGAGGATAGGCCAATTTGGGGCTTTGATTGGACTAATGAATCAAGGGTTTGGTAGATATTGTAAGTTCTTGACTATTAAATTTTGGAATTTAGTTTTTTTTTTTTTTTCTTTAACATATTTGGTTAAGAATTTTGAATGGCAACATTTGTTGTTTTTGGGTTTTTAATTTCTGTTTATTGGGTTATGGAGAATGAGAAATCTGAAGCTCTAACATACTACAATTTGCTGATTTTAATAATCTGAAAAATAAATAAACAATAAGCTTGAGGCTTCATTATTTTCATTTTATTTTCTTTGGAATGCCGGCCTTAATGATTTTCTTTCCCCTTGAAATTCGTCATGTAATACCATTTTAAATGGAAAATGAGGCAATATAACAATAAAAATTATTATTATTATTATTATTTTGATAAATTTGAGCTTTACAATCGCACAGTTCTGAAAGCGATGGTAAAATTGATGATGAAAACTCAGATTATAAAGTAATAGTAAATAGGGCATCAATTTGCAGTGGGATTAAACAAAGTAATTAAATAAAGAAGGCAAATAAATAATGATTCCAATCGATGCAGATTTGATGGGGATGATGGGATATTGAGATACTATAACTTGGATTACCATCAAGTATAGTCGTCTACAGATGAACCTTCTCAATAATTCAATATCCCATCAAGACAAAAAAGCATCCCTATTCAATTCTGCTTGTATTAAATATCAAGCTTCAATTATCAGATTTTTTTTGTTCACTGATGAACCTTGAATGTCCCTACCACATAAGTTGCTTTTGATGAATCTCTTTTTGGAATTTCAAATGGGAGGAATAGGCTAGTAATCCTTAATATCTAGTAAAAAGTTGCAAAGAAAAATAGCTGATGATGGTTAGAAATTATTAGTTAGGATCAGAGTGTGCTCTTACTATAAATAAATCAGATTTTATTTCCATTGAACTAATAAATTTCACATTTAAGCAGCACTCATATGTTACCATGCTGTGGATTAGATAGTCTTTAGCTGAGAAAATAGATTGGATTTTGAGGTGTATGTCTCAGCAATATTCCATTTATGTGATGCTTCAAATATGGTTTTATCATGTCTTGTCCTGCTATGAGGTTAGGTGGAAGCCCAATTGTGTTATTATTTATCGTACAGTACAAGATAAGATTCTATGGCTTTGTCAAGGTTCATCTGCACGCCATTTATATTAATTAAAGGCTTTAATTTTTCAATAAGCTCAGTCATATTACGATAAGAAGATCCACCTTCCTTCAACTCCTGCCTGGCAGCTTTCACCAGCTTCTGTGCCTTTTCCCTCGCACTCCCCAATTAAGTTAGGATTGTGTTCACTGTCATTATAATAATGAAATTAAGTTGGAACCAGGGAATATGCCTTCAATTGTTAAAGTTTTTTGACAAAAGCAAAATAAATGGAGCTCAGCTTATCCCATTGATTATACTACTGCTCGGCTTTCTTGCTGCTATTATCTGTCTCTTTCCTTTCCCAATCTTTCTCAAAACGGTATTGAAAATTGTAATGAGAAGATGTCAGATTTATATTGCCATCAAGGAGTGCTGATATCTTTCACAAACTCCCTAATGAATCCACTCTGTGATGCATTTGTCGTATCCATGGATATGACTATCAATAGTTGGCAGATATGAAGGGGCTGTTACAAGGGCATTGGGATGGTTGATCCAATGATCCTGCAAAATTTTGTTTTGGAGGAACCCTTATACATTCCTGATTTCTAGTTGTCATATTTAAATTTTCATTTCGATTGCTTTGTCAATATTGTAAATCTTGAGGATGCAGAAACTGGTGAAACTATATTCTACTTAATAGTACATATAAACAGAAGATTGACACTAATGATCTCTGATGCATGTGCATTCACATCTCTCTCTTTCTTTCTCTTTCGAGCTTGAGGATTAGGTACCATCCAAGAAAAGGAACACAATAGATTTTGCTCGAGTTTGATCGAACTAGTTATGCAAATGTGGCAAGTGGCGAGTAAGCTTCCTATTAAATGAGCAAAAAGCATTGAACTGTGGCAGAGAGTTATTATTATTATAGAATGCGAATGCCAGGAACATTTTTTTTTTCTTTAGTTAAGAAAATGAAGACTTAACTGATTCAACTATGTTGCAACTTTTTCTTTAATCATTTTTAATTTAGAATAAATATTTAGTAAATCTCTTTTACACTTAAATCAATATTTTTTTTAATAGCTTATTTTTTTTTATTTATTTTATCGTTTTGATTATATTATCATGTTAATAGCATGTGTATGAAAATGAGCTATAATTTTAAAATTTTCAATTATATTCTTTTCATATTTCTTAATTTTGTAACTTTTAATAATAACATTACAAAAAATAAAATTGATGATAACACAAAGGCATAGAAACTACTGATGATAGCAGTAGAATAAAATCAAGGTCCAACAAATTGATGGGCTAGGGGCCATGTGACTCAATTAGGGTCCATACTTCTTTTTTTGGGCTCCGAATATTGGGGTCCATACTTCAGAAACCCCCAGGTTTAGACAAATTAGTGAGATTGATATTTTAAAATGAATGCTGACGCATACAATTACAATAGAACTAATATCCCACATCGTTCGGTTACACTATGCGTCATGCCTTTATATAAACAAATGCAGAAGGAATAGGGTGTCCCTTCGGGGACATCCGATAAAATTGGAACGATACAGAGAAGATTAGCATGGCCCCTGCGCAAGGATGACACGCACAAATCGAGAAATGGTCCAAATTTTTTTTAACTATTTTCCTCAATTTCGCTGCATTTTTTGAATTTTTTTAGGGTTTTTTCCTCCAAAATTACACTTTTTAAAAAAAAAATTAAAGCAAAATCTCCTTAATCTAAAGTAGATTTCTTCAGTTTTGCCTACAGTTTTCGATTTTTCATTTTATGAAATCAGTTTGCTCAATATGAAGCTTTCTTCTTTCTTTTATTTGTCAGCCATCAATGAATTTCTCTGCTTCGATGTACTGGTGGATTCGCATAAATAGGTGGGTTAATATTCTTGATTATAATAATTGTTATTAGTTTGTTTATGTATGGAATGAATGGAATTTTGTATATTGTACATCAACAGATTTAAGTTTGAATGAAATTTCCTATGTTCTGGAGGTTCTGAAATAGTTTGATTGAGGATATGTGTAATTTTATGAGTTATTTTTCCCCTGTGTGCTCTCCTTCTTCATTTCCTTAAGAAGAGTGTTGTGTTTTTGTAATTCTATTTTTTCGAGATCAGTCCCTTGCCAATTGCCAATTCCAAAAAAGAATTTCACTGTTAAGAACTCTTATACTGGAATCTAATTTCATTTGTTAATTTTTAGACAAAGGGTATATTTATTGCTTTGTATTTGTTGGTCAGTAGACATATTGTGTTTTATCTTTCAATAAGCTTGAATTTTTCTTTAATGTCATTGCAACTTTCTTAGGTTTTATCATTGTTAACCAGCAGTTTGAAGAATTTAGTTTAGCCTCTGAAATATGGAGGTCCAGATATCTTGATGAAGGCATAAAAGTCAGTTGATTTTGTCAAAGACTAATAAAAAACATTGGAATAAACAAATAAGTATTTGATTTTCATAAATAAACTGAAATTTTAATGATTTAGTTATGGCAGATTTTGCAATCCTAGAAATTTTCTTTGCTTAAATGGTTGTTAATGTCATGGCATAAAAATGGTTCAAGGGTAAAAAAAGATAATACATAATTGTTGCAGATTGTGTTAAAATATATGATTTTAATTTTTTTTTTTTTTTTTTTTGTAATTTCTCTTATTTAAAATGCAATATCTACCATTTTTCCAATTTCCTACTCTATTAGCAATTCTCCTCTATTCCCTTAATATTTTCTGAATTTTTTAACAAATTTCTCTTATATTTTCACTTTTTTCCTCCAATTATCCTATATGTTTTGATTTTTTTTTAGCAATTTTTCTTCCATTTTTATTTGTTTTTCATAAAAAAAATTTGTCCTCGCTTTCCCCCAAAATTACCCGGATATGAAACTCTGGTTCAATGTCTCCCTTCTTTGTTTATTTTTCAGCCCTCAATTGAGCTTTACTTCAGTGAGCTGCCGGACTTACATAAACACGTGAATTGATATTTTCATTTTCTTTAGAAAATTTGTTGGGTTCTTGATGCATTCATATTGAAATGCCTTTAACTTTCCTTCATTGTTATCATCATTATTATTAGTTTTTTTTGCCTATAAGCATAAGAGGACAATTCTTGAATTTTTATGACCTTTGAATACAAAGCCCTTGTTCGTTTATTTCAAAGGGAATTTTTTGTTTATCAACTAGGTTGTAGCACGACGACTAGTAAGTGTCATGAAAGTATGCTAGTTGTTGAGTAGTGCTCCAGCCGATTATAGAAGAGTATCATTAATATTGGGTCCGATTATGTGATCAGTAATGCTTTGGATTGAATTGAATGCCAAAGCGGGGAAGCACACTTCATAAATTTGAACTTGGTGTTTGATGCAAGAGCTAAGCTCTTTCACAAAATTGTATCACCAGAATGTTTAATAGGTGTTAATCCACTGGAATTGTACAGATGATGACCAAGTGCAGTTATTGAGAATAGATGTTTTGATCAATATAATAGAATGCAGGTGATTGGAGTTTGGTATGGTAGAATCATGAATGAAATTGTTGAGAGTAGATAGAGAAAGGTCAATGGTTTTGAACTATGAAGTACCAATATGCTTTGGTTTTAGGTGTGCGGACAGAGAAGGTTGGAAGGTTGGATCCAAATGTAAAAAACCTCTTATTGTGTTTTATCATTCTACTGCACATGGAATCCTGGATATTGACATATGAACTTGTTAGACAAATTGATTTGGATGAATGACTTTTCGTCCAAGGATTAAATTTTGCAAGAGATGAGACTTTTATATTAATTAAAGGTTTGTAAAGGTTCATCTGCACGCCATGTATATTAATTAAAGACTTTAATTTTTCAATAAGCGCAGTCATACTATGATAAGAAGATCCACCTTCCTCCAACGCCTGCCTGGCAGCTTTCCCCAGCTTCTGTGCCTTTTCCCTAGCATTCCCCAATTAAGTTAGGATTATGTTCACTGTCATTAAGGCCATCAAGGAGTGCTGATATCTTTCACAAACTCCCTAATGAATCCATTGTGATGCATTTGTCATATCCGTAGCTATGACTATCAATTGTTGGCAGATATGAACGGGCTGTTACAAGGGCATTGGGATGGCTGATCCAGAATCTTTCATGTGCATGAGCTTGGAATTTATTGTGGTACAAGATATGCTTTTTTTATGTGCTTGTATACTTTCCAGTTTGCTGTGTATCTTTTGCTTCCATTATATATAAAAGGCGAATTGGAGGATATATTTTGTCCGTAATTCAACTTGATCCAATGATCCTGTAAAATTTTGTTTTGGAGGAACCCTTATACATTCCTGATTTCTAGTTGTCAAAATATTGTAAATCTTGAGTATGCAGAAACTAGTGAAACTGTATTCTACTTAATAGTACATATAAACAGAAGATTGATACTAATGATCTCTGATGCATGTGCATTCACATCTCTCTCTTTCTTTCTCTTTCGAGCTTGAGGATTAGGTACCATCCAAGAAAAGGAACACAACACTGGATTTTGCTCGAGTTTGATCGAACTAGTTATGCAAATGTGGCAAGTGGCGAGTAAGCTTCCTATCAATTGAGCAAAAAGCATTGAACTGTGGCAGAGAGTTATTATTATTATTATAGAATGCGAATGCCAGGAACATTTTTTTTTCTTTAGTTAAGAAAATGAAGACTTAACTGACTCAACTATATTGCAACTTTTTCTTTAATAATTTTTTAATTTAGAATAAATATTTAGTAAATCTCTTTCACCCTTAAATCAATATTTTTTTAATAGTTTATTTTTTTATTTTATCATTTTATTTATATTATCATGTTAATAGCATGTGTATGAAAATGAGCTATAATTTTAAAATTTTCAATTATATTCTTTTCATATTTCTTAATTTTGTAACTTTAGTAGTAATTTTACAAAAAATAAAATTGATGATAACACAAAGTTATAGAAACAATAAGACCTCTGCTGATGATAGCAGTAGAATAAAATCTTCTCATACATTTCAATATAGCGCTTGGGCTTTTGAAGGTCTAACAAAAGTGATGGGCTATGGGCCACGAGACTCAATTGGGGTCCATACTGCAGAAACCCACAAGTTTAGACAAAATAGCGAGATTGACGTGTTTAAAATGAATGCTGACGCATACAAATTACAATAGAACTAATATCCCACATCGTTCAGTTACACTATGGTGCATGCCTTTACATAAACAAATCCAGGAGGAAGATGAGTGTCCCTTTGGGGACATCCGATAAAATTGGAACGATACAGAGAAGATTAGCATGGCCCCTGCGCAAGGATGACACGCACAAATCGAGAAATGGTCCAAATTTTTTTTAACTATTTTCCTCAATTTCGCTGCATTTTTTGAATTTTTTTAGGGCTTTTTCCTTCAAAATTACACTTTTAAAAAAAAAAAATTAAAGCAAAATTTCCTTAATCTAAAGTAGATTTCTTCAGTTTTGCCTACAACTTTCGATTTTTCATTTTATGAAATCAATTTGCTCAATATGAAGCTTTCTTCTTTCTTTTATTTGTCAGCCGTCAATGAATTTCTCTGCTTCGATGTACTGGTGGATTCGCATAAACAGGTGGGTTAATATTCTTGATTATAATAATTGTTATTAGTTTGTTTATGTATGGAATGAATGGAATTTTGTATATTGTACATCAACAGATTTTAGTTTGAATGAAATTTCCTATATTCTGGAGGTTCTGAAATAGTTTGATTAAGGGTATGTGTAATTTTATCAGTTATTTTTCCCGTGTGCTCTCCTTCTTCATGTCCTTAAGAAGAGTGTTGTGTTTTTGTAATTCTATTTTTTCCAGATCAGTCCCTTGCCAATTGCCAATTCCAAAAAAGAATTTCACTGTTATGTACTCTTTTACTGGAATCTAATTTCATTTGTTAATTTTTAGACAGGTATATTTATTGCTTTGTATTTGTTCGTCAGTAGACATATGGAGTTGCAAAAGATGGAAACAAATGTAACAAATCTCTTATTGTGTTTTATCTTTCAATAAGCTTGAATTTTTCTTTAATATCATTGCAACTTTCTTAGGTTTTATCATTGTGAACCAGCAATTTGAAAAATTTAGTTTAGCCTTAAAATATGGAGTTCCAGTATTGTGATGAAGGCATAAAAGTCAGTTGATTTTGCCAAAGACTAATAAAAAACATTGGAATAAACAAATAAGTATTTGATTTTCATTAAATAAACTGAAATTTTAATGATTTAGTTATGGCAGATTTTGCAATCCTAGAAATTTGCTTTGCTTAAATGGCTGTTGGTGTCATGGCATAAAAAATGGTTCAGGGGTAAAAAAAAAAGATGATACAATAACATATATGATTTTAATTTTTTTTTTTTTTTGTAATTTCTCTTATTTAAAATGTAATATCCACCATTTTTCCTATTTCCTACTCTATTAGCAATTCTCCTCTATTCCCTTAATATTTTCTGAAAATTTTAGGAAATTTCACTTCTATTTCACTTTTTTCCTCCAATTATCCTATGTTTTGATTTTTCTTTTTTAGCAATTCTTCTTCCATTTTTATTTGTTTTTCCTAAAAAAAAAAATAAATAAATTTTGTCCTCATTTCCCCCAAAATTACCCAGATATTTAACTCTGGTTCAATGTCTTCCTTCTTTGTTTATTTTTCAGCCCTCAATTGAGCTTTGCTTCAGTGAGCTGGTGGACTTACATAAACACGTGAATTGATATTTTCATTTTCTTTAGAAAATTTGTTGGATTCCTGATGCGTTCATGTTGAAATGCCTTTAACTTTCCTTCATTGTTATCATCATTATTATTAGTTTTTTTTGCCTATAAGCATAAGAGGACAATTCTTGAATTTTTATGACCTTTGAATACAAAGCCCTTGTTCGTTTATTTCAAAGGGAATTTTTTTTCTTTTATCAACTAGGTTGTAGCACGACTACTAGTAAGTGTCATGAAAGTATGCTGGTTGCTGAGTAGTGCTCCAGCTGATTATAGAAGAGTATCATTAATATTGTGTCCGATTATGTGATGAGTAATGCTTTACATTGAATTGAATGTCAAAGTGGGGAAGCACACTTCATAAAATTGAACTTGGTGTTTGATGCAAGAGCTGAGCTCTTTCACAAAATTGTATCACCAGAATGTTTAATAGGTGTTAATCCACTGGAATTTTACAGATGATGACCAAGTGCAGTTATCGAGAATGGATGTTTTGATCAAGAATGGATGTTTTGATCAATGTAATAGAATGCAGGTGATTGGAGTTTGGTATGGTAGAATCATGAGTGAAATTGTTGAGAGTAGATAGAGAAAGGTCAGTGGTTTTGAACTATGAAGTACCAATATGCTTTGGTTTTTGGGTGTGCGGACAGAGAAGGTTGGAAGGTTGGATCCAAATGTTAAAAACCTCTTATTGAGTTTTATCATTCTACTGCACGTTAGACATATGGACTTGTCAGACAATTTGATTTGGATGAATTACTTTTCGTCCAAGGATTAATTTTTGCAAGAGATGAGACTTTGATTTGTACATGCATGACTTTAACTGAAATTAGTGAACAATTGAGCCGAGTAAGGTGTAATTAGTGCTTCTTTTTTTTTCTTTTGTTTTTTTTTTGGTTATTGAATGGTTATCTATGCTTAGCTCTATGGGACTAAAAGCAAGAGAGTTGAGCTTAAGGCCGAATGAGAGAAAAATAAGGAGGTAGCTTTGATCTCTTCCTATATTTTGGGCCAATGGTCAATGCTCAGCTACACTTTGTAATGAATATAGACGCTTTTGAATGATTGGAAAAGGCAAGTTAGATGACTGCTATAAGTTCCTTCAGCCAAATTTCAAATTAAAAATGGCAGATTACTTGCCAGGGGAAGTGATAATCCAAATCCTTTCACATTTGCCCGTCAAGTGTTTGTTAAAATACACCAGTGTGTGCAAGTCGTGGCATTCTCTCGTCAAAAGCCTCTAGTTTATCTGCACTCACCATGTCATCAACAGAAACGCTCACCACTGCTCCCTGTCTCTTGCTTCCTTCCCAGTGGAAAACAACAATACTCCTTGCATTTTGCTAACAGCGCGAGTTCCACGAGTACATGCCTCTCCATGTTCCATTCATCAATTTCGCATGGCTACAATGGTATACACTACTTTTGTTGCTACTCTGGTAGATATAATAAGTCATCCTCTGGAACCCTTCTATCAGAAAAGCCCTTACACTTCCGGAACCCACTATGTATGATTACAAGGCCTCAGATGGGTTTGGCTTCGATTCTAGCTCCAGTGATTTTAAAGTCCTGAGAGTAGTGTTGTTTATCTGTTCTGAAATTTTTATGATTAGGACATGTGAAATTTATTTTAAAGCTAAATTTTAAAAATTTTAATAACCTTAATTCTATGTTTTAAATAAAGTATTTTTCTTAAAAACAAGTCAAAAAATAATGTCAAACATACCCTTAATTAAATATTACTTTAAATACTATATTAATAATGGCCTCATAAGTTATAATCATGTATTTACAGTAAAATTATTTATTAAAATTATCATTGAAATATGAAGTAAAATATAATTAGAATTATAACTATATTTGTATTAGGATTCCTATTTATTTTTCAATAGACTTTATACTGTTTAATTAATAATAAAATAATTATTTTATTTTTAATTAAAGAGGTTTCAACTAACGATTGGCTATTCTCACACTCCCACAGTTTCGTTTTAGAGCATTTAATATGTATTATAAGTTCGATGTCATTAATGCTCTCTTAAAATGTCAATTTTGATCCTTATCTTGTAAGTATTTTTTTTTTTTTTTTACTTTTAATTATTTATTTTCAAACAAAGCAAATTAAAATTTAATTTCTATGATACAAGTGATATTGTAACCCAAAATTTATTTTTTTCATTTTATAATCTTATAAAATTTAAAAGAATATGCTAGATGTTCAAGCATTAAGAAATTATTTTACTTATTTCATCAATAATTTAAAAAATAAAATACTATTTCAAATGATTTATACAATATTGTTGTACTATACTTCCTACTTACAAACACATTTTGTATTCTTAAACTTTTTAAAACTTTTGTTTATACTTGTTTAATTTTTGAGATGGGATTATTCCTACTCATCTACATTTTTCTTATACTTTTACTAACCTTATTAGAATATTGAATACTCAAATTGACTATCATTAATTTGGCAAGAAAAAAAAATACAAACTTCTCTCAACAACTATTCCTTGCTTAATTTATCATTCAACAAACTCACAGCATTAACATTTACACGAAAAGCAATGCTCGTCTTGAAATAATTATCTTCCTTGACAAAGTAATCTCAAATCTGACAACAAATAATTAAGCATAATTCAAGTATCAAAAATTAATTTCATGGGAAAGAACTTACACTAGCTGGTATTGTTTAACCCAAAAAAAAAAAAAAAAGGAAAAGAAAAATTATACAAAAATAAATCTTCTGGCTAGCAACATATGTCTAGCTTTAAAAGAGTATTATATACAATTCAATTTGCAAGTTAAACATATGATTGCTCTTGAACGACTCATTAGAAATTATATATGCTTGGAATGTGATTTTTTTTAGAAATTATATGCAATATGGAAGGGCCAAAAATTTTACTCATCTTTTATATAGCTCACGTTAGTTTTTTTTTTTTTTTTTTTAACAAAAGAATTTCTTTTCATATAGTCATCGTTTGTCACCATATATTTAAAGGTAACTTGCAGATTCATCTAAATAAATTGAAAACACAACATTTTTAAATAAAAGACGATGCAACCTTTCAGAAATATGAAAATTATCAAAAGACAATTGTAATTAATTAAGTATACTAATGAAATGAAAGATGTGTTGAAGGCAGATTAAAAGTTTTGGAGATCATGTCTAAAAATTGAAGGTGCCATCTTTTTTTTATTCTTTAATTATATGTTTAGCACAGTCCCAAAAGTGCTAATTTTTTGAGGATTACATGTTGAAATGGGTGCTAATTTTAGGTAGTGTTTTTAGAAAAAGCAAAATGGGTGCTAAATCCAATTAAATTACAAAAACAAAAACGCATGATATAGAAATCATAGGGATTCTTTTAGAAATCATAGTTTTGTAATACACATTCAAAGTGCAAAAACCATGCGAATATGAATAAAAATGATGATAAAGAAAGACTCTTCGCATATCATAAAATTATTAAATACACTTTATTAATAAACAATGCGTGCAAAAATTAATTATTAAACAATATTTTGGTTATTAATTTGGGAAGATTTATATAGGTTTATTCACTATTGTGTGATTTGTCATATCTGAAAAAAAAAAAAAAAAAAAAAAAAAAAAGGATACCTTTTTCACAATTCGACCTACTTAAAATCTACCTCTTAAATGGATCAAACTTAATTAAAAATCTTAATCATAAAGGATTTTATTCTTTTGATAAATAAATAGATAATATTATAATATATATTTTATGTTGTTCAATATATAAAAATTTTAACTTGATTTAATCCAGGCTAATGATAAGATATAAGAAAAAATGAAAATACATATACAACAATTTGATTAAGCTATTATTATTATTATTATTATTATTATTAAATTTGCAATCTATAATAATTTAGTCATTATAATCAAAGCAGGTCACAAAAGTAAATTAATAATCATGTTTCAATCTTATTAGCTGTAAATCAATTTTGACTATCATTTTCATTAATTTATGTAGTAATATCCTCATTGCAACTTTTGGTTTTCGAACAAATATTTCCTTACAAAGAAATTTTTTTCCAAGATCAAATTAAATAAAAATTAAAGTAGACCTATTAGAAGTTAAAATTTATGAAAAAAATTAAAAACCAAACAGAAAAATATTGGCTTGGTTTTGCCTTTTTTTTTTTTTTTTAAATCAAACTAAATGTGCTCGCTATTAATATTAATTAATTAAGTCAAATTCCAGGGGAATTTGTATTTATTTAATTTTTTCTCTTTTCTTGTTGCAATATATCGGTCAAAAGGATAAGGAATTGGAGAGAGATGAAATAGGAAAAGATGGGTTCTTTTAATCTTATAAAATTATTCTTTAATATTTCTGCTCTTTCAAAATATTTGTTATTTCATAGAAATTTTTTATTTTAATTTATTTGTCATTTTTGGATTTCAAAAATATATTTATTTTTTTTTCTTTGACTTTTATTTATTCCCCACTAAATATTTGCATTATATTTATTCCCCACTAAATATTTTAATTATGATAATTTAATAATTTTTTAATTCATGTGCTGAAATTTTAAATGATAACTATTTTAAAACAGATAAAGTATTTTTTATGTAAAGAAAAAAAAAAGAAATGATGCTATTTTGTCTAAAAAATTAGAAACAATGCTAACTTGCCTCAACAGGGGCAAGTTAGTAGCCCATATGTACATATATATAACCGAATTGACATTATAGTTGATATTATAAAGCATATTTGGTATTTAGGATTAGAAATAGAATCTTATTCTTAAAATAAGATTCTATTTTTTATTTTGGTGTATAAATAATCTAAAATTTAGAATCCTTTTTTACTCAGATTCCAATTTCAAGGTGTATCAAACAAAGGATTCAATTTTAATTCTTATCAAAAACTTCACTGGAAAATAGTAAGGGGTTTGCAATATCAATTCTTCGGACAAGTAATTTATCAATTTTTCATCACTAAACTCATCCCCTCCAAATTTTTTATTTTCTCACATATTCAATAAATCAGTGACGAAATGTTTCATGGGAAATTTAATAGAAAAAAATTCACTATATTAGCGTCAAATCCTTTTATCCATTGCTAAATGTAAATCTTTATAAAAACTTTTTTCTTACTCACTGTGGCCTTTTTTTTTTTCTCTCTCTCTTTTCATTTTTTTCTTTATCTCACTCTCTTGCCTTCTTTATTCTTCATCATTTTTTTCTTTTTCATTTTATCCTTAATTTATTTCTTTATAATTTTTCTTTTTTCTTATCTCTTTCATTTTTTTTCACCTCTATTCATTTCTTCATCTCTTTTCTTTATATATAATTAATATTTTCTTCTTCTTTTTTCTTTATTTTTTCCTATATTATTTTTCTCTCTTTTTCTCTATTATTATTTCTCTTCATTTTTTTCTATTATAATTAATTACTAAAATAACCAAATAAGATATACCTTTAATCCTTATTTTACTTTCCCCAAATCCAGTTCCTCAATAACGAATTTCTTTCTTTTTGGGTTTCTATCCACTGTCTCATCTCCTTTTCTTTTCTTCGAACTTAAATCCATGTCAACTTCCTTTGATTTTTTCTCCATTTTTTTGTCCTTGGGCTTCTTCAATTTTTTTATAATTTGAGATATGAGATGAGGAGAAGACGATAAAGAATGAATTTCAATCATTTTCATTTTAAAAATGAGAAAATGGCAAGAAAGCTCAGTCAATTTTAGAGAAAAGATAAATGAACTCAATCCGGCAAGAGAAAACGACTAGAGCTCAGTCGGGGAAGAAACTCACCAAAAATAAAAGAAGGAAAAAAATGGGCAATTTTGAAACCCTAAAACTTAACATGAAATGCCTTCTTTTTTTATTTTTTTTGTTTCTATCCACTATCTCATCTCCTTTCCTTTTCTTCAAACTTAAATCCAAGTCAACTTCCTTTGATTTCTTCTCCATTTTTTTTATTCATGGACTTCTTCAATTTTTTTATAATTTGAGATATGAGATGAGGAGAAAACAATGAATAATGAATGTGAATCATTTTCATTTTAAAAATGAGAAAACGGCAAGAGAGCTCAGTCAATTTTAGAGAAAAGAGAAATGAACTCAGTCTAGCAAGAGAAAACGGCTAGAGCTCAGTCGGGGAAGAAACTCGGCAAAAATAAAAAAGAAAAAAATGGACAATTTTGAAACTCTATAACCTAACATGAAACGTTTTTAAAAAAAGGTGTTGTTGAAAATAAGTTTTAAAAGGTGACATTTCATGTAAAAGCCCAATCCTCAACTTATTATAGTATTGGTTCTAGTACAGGAGTCCTATCTGTGATCTGAAAAATTCAAAGACATTTTTAATAACAAACCCCAATTTGTCTCCTATAAATATTATATATTCCTTGATCTGGTGACACTACTGCTCCTAGGTGAGTAAACCCAAAAAAAAGAAAAAACAACAAGTTACTAATTGCCAGTCAAGTCTCTGTTAAGATACACCAATATTTGCAAGTCATAGTGTTCTCTCATCAAAACCTCCAATTTCATTTCCACCCACCTTGTCCTCAACAGAAACAATCACCCTTTGCCCCTCACTAGTCTCCATGTACCTTTCACCATGAAAGATAAAGTTTGCATGATGGATTCTTGCAATGGCATAGTTTGCTTCTTACATGAATATAAATTTCAATCTAAAATCCTCCTCTGGAATCCTTCCATTAGAAAATCCCTAGCACTTCCTCTATTCAATAATATCATCTCCAATACCTTAATTCGACTTTGATTATAGCTTCATTGATTACAAAGTATTTAGAATATTGTCTTACAATACTGAAATCTAGTCCCTTAATGCAAATTCTTGGAAGACAATTACTCATATTTTTCTATTTACAATTTCAATGATAAACAGTTATAATGATGAATGGATTGGGACTTTTGTAACTGATTGAATTGGATTGTGAAGGGTAAGCATCATCAATTTGGAAGTTGAGGTCTTTGGTGAGATTATTTTGCCTAACTCTTTGGTAAATGTTAGTATATTTGAATTGTCTATTAAGGCAATTAGGGAATCTTCAATTACAGTTATTAGAACAAGAAATTGGTATGAGTTTGATGTATTGGTGATGAAAGAGTAAGGTGTACTAGATTCATGTATGAAATTAGTAACTGTGAGAATAGAGTTGAAAGGGATTTTAAGAGTATTGGTTTATAGTGACAAGAAAAATGTGTTTATGTTATTGGATCAAGGACAAATAGTTTCATGTAACCTGGAGACTAAACAATATAAGGAAGTTATAAGGAAAATGTGTTTATGTTATTGGATAATGGACAAGTAGCTTCATGTAATGTGGAGACTAAACAATATAAGGAAGTTATAACTTACCCTTTTGATGAAAATTCTAATGCTTTTTACAATTTAACTAGGTCATCTTCTTTTGGATATACTCATGTAGCACTATATGATAAAGCAAGTATTGTAGCGTATGCAACTAATACATATTACCCAAGTGTACTAATGTTGAGCACCATTCGATAAAGCAAATGTTGTCGCTCATGCAATCAAATTACCCAATAACCAAATTACCAAAGTGTAGTATTCAATAAAGCAAATGTTGTAGCGAATGCAACTAATAGAAATTACCCAAGTGAGAGTAAGCAACAACGAAGATGCTACTGATACACTAAGCAAACAAGAAGTAGTAGATTTATTACATTGAGCTTTTCATTTTACTATTTGCTATATTCATTTATGTGTGCATATGCAATTTTGCTCTTATTAGTTACAAATAAATTTAAAAACTTGTTTCTAAGTTTTTACATTTAATTTCTATGTATGGTAAACCTTTTATATTTAATAAAAAAAAATTCTAGTACATAATGTGTGATATATGATATACCTACTTTTATTAATGCATTTTGCAGTTGTGTTATACCGAATTGAAATTCCGATTAATTTCAAGTATTTATTATGAAAATCAAATTTTGAAATAAATTAATTAATCTCAAACTTAGTTTTTGAGTAATCAAGAATTATTGACATTTTAAATATAGTTTGAAGGATGAAAAAAAAATTCATACAATTAGATATTTAGATTGCATTTGTCATATAAAGTCCTTAAATTATTTTCTTATAAACTCATTTGAACATATAATAAAACGTTAATAACTTTTATAAGTCGATTGATTAAAAATTTCTCTACCTACATTTTTTCTTTTTCATTTCTTAAGCAGAAAAAAATTTTCTCCCCACCTTATGAATATAATCACCAATTTGGCAATGCCACAGTTGATGCCGTCCAGTGACTGAAAACCACAAAAAATGGTAGGTTACTTACTCGAGGAATTGATAGTGCAAAAAAAAAATAAAATAAAATAACTGCAATGTCCTCTCCATGGAAGAATCGAACGAGCAAAAAGTGAGCACATACACAAAGAAAGAATTAAGGCAATGTTGGAGTCGCTTGGAGGGATCATAGAGGCTTATTGTTTGCAGCCGATTGATGTTATTAAAATGAGATTGTAGCTCAATATAACTAGACCTATAAGGGAATTGTCCATTGTGGAACTACAGCCTCCAAAACCGAAGATGTCATGTCATGGGTTTATGGAAAGGATTGACTCCATTCACTACTCACTTGACTTTGAAATACGTGCTTCGAATGGGATCAAATGTGATGCCGCAATTAGCTTTTAAGGATTTGGAGACCGGCGAGCTCAGTAATCGTGGAAGAGTACTTTATTGGTTTGGTGCTGGAGTTCTTGAAGCTCTTATTATTATTACGGCTTTTGAGGTTTAGTTTGATTATTTGACTTGAATGTCAAAATTTTATCTACAATCAATGCCTGTTTGTCTTAAGTCTTAATTTACTCTGAAAAATTTGGATGATTTGATTTCTTTTTTGTTTTTGTGATTTTGTCTAAATTAGAGATCTAGGTTTGATGAAACCTAGATGTGATTTTCTTTTTTCTTTTTTAATTTTTAATTTTTTAATCGTTTAAAATATAATTATTTATTTCAATATTTTTTATTAATTAAAAAAATAAAACAAGTCCCACTATTTTACTTTACCAAATGAAATTAGTGGTATTAACTACAATTAACGGACAAGTCCTTATTTAAACTAAAATGCGAATTTAGGAAGTTAATTGAATGAAAATTTAGGTTAGGCTTGAAATTAAGCATTTGAAAACAGTTTAGGCCTCAAATTAAGTATTATATATATATATATATATATATATTGACGAAAGAAGGGGGACCAAGGGGGCTCACGCCCTTTAACTTATATATATATATATATATATATATATATATATGTCCCTTGGTCCCCCTTCTTTCGTCAATATATATATATATATATATATATATATTGACGAAAGAAGGGGGACCAAGGGGGCTTACGCCCTTTAACTTTTATATATATATATATATATATATATTTTGCTCGTTTACAAAGTTAAGATCACAGTTATTAGATTCAAACTGAATCAGTGAGTTGATCCAATGATCTGGGCACTGAAATAATCCGAGTTTGTTATTAGACTGAATTTGCAATTGATTCATCAAAAATCATGTGATCCGGATGGTTGAACCGATGATCTGATGTGATCCGGCCAATGATCCAATGGCCTCATAATTTTAATTTTTTTTCTTTTTTCACTATAACTTAGTTTTATTTAGATAAATTATTATGATTTGCATTTTTATTTTTATTTTTGAATTTTTTTTTTAATTATTTTACATTTTCATTATATAGAATAAAAGTTAGAAAATTTTTATTTTACTTTAATTCTTACTGTTAAATTAATTTTAATTCCTAAAATTTAATAATTTAATTATATTTAATTCTTAAATTGATATATAATAAAATATTTGAACTTATTTACACATTTTAATAAAAATGTAAGGATTAAAATTATTAAATCTAAATTTCTCTCTTTTTTTTAGTCCATAGTGGAATTTATGGATATAAAAATTTAAAAATACATGAAATATTTAATGGATTTATTCATTTATTTTTTTTTATATTTATAAATTGAAATATTTAGTTTGTTAATTTTTATTTTTAAGTGAAAATTTATGTACTCTTAAATTTTTTAATATTTTATATTTATTTTATTATATAAAATTATAAATTATATATTTAATTAATTACATTGACCTACCAGTTCAACTATTTATCTAATAGTTGAACCACTGATTCATTGACCTAATTTATAAATCGAATTAATATCCGGTCTAGATTTAATAACTATGATTAAGATTATTTTTGACTCGTTTTAAATTTGGCAATGGAATATAATTTTTGAAATAAAATTTTGTTTTTGGTTTGGTTTACAATCTGTTTAAAATCAGTACAATTTATCTCATTGGTTATAGTTTTGCTAAACCCACTTTTAGGGAGTTGGGATTTAGTGAATTAGGCCTAGCCTGTCCGGCCCTTAGTTCTCCTTTCCTCCTTTGTCTTATTTGTTAGATCTGCTCCACAAAAAGGAATTAAACTTGGGAACATTCCTCCGTTTCGATCGGTTAGTATTACATTGGGTCCTTACTCTTCCCTAGTTACCTCAAAAACAGAGTTTGAACTTTTGGCCTGTTCAATTAAGAAAGGCTATAGATCTATCTGATTTCTGTTCAATTCTTTAATCAAAATCAATGAAGGCGGCTCCTCAAGTTTTGCTGCTCGTGGAAGAAACTCTTCTTTTATCTCCTCTGCTTGATCCTCCGCCTAAATGTAATAAACCCATTTTTTATGAATTTCTTAAATTATAGTATATATCTTAATTATGTCCTGAATAAGTGGACCTTTTTAGTTTAATTATGTCCAAATTTTTATCCGCACAATTTTAAGAAAATATTATTAATTAATTATTAACTCATAAATTTTATTATTAATTTTTTAATTAATTTTAAAAATATATAAATATAACTTTATTTAATTAATAAAAATAAAATAAATAAATATTTATATTTATTTTCATGAGAAATTATTAGGTAAACGGAGTCTACCACATCACTTATAAATTAAACTAATAAAAATATAACACATTGATACTAAATCAATCATAAACTAATCCAATAAAAATAAATAATATCAATTAATTATATTACAATTTATATGTAATTTGATATTATTAATTGACGTATTATATTTTTATTGATTTAGTTTATAAATAATGTGATAAATTCAGTTTATCTTCATAGTAGACTGAATAAATATTTTGAAATATTTTGTAATAGATAATCTTTTTCAAACGGTAAAAGTCTTTGAATTTTTTTTTATAATAATTTAAATGTATTGCTAAGCACTTAGGCTAGATTATATCTTATTAATTGTTATCTCTATTTGTGGTAAGATGTAATAAAGGATTTTCTTTTCAATTTGGAAATACAATATTTGCCAAATAAAGGAAATTGAGATTATTATATATCAATTCATAAAACTTTAAAAAAATATAAATATAAATATAAATAAAAAATCAATTCGAAGTATAAAATATCTTACCAAAATCCAAATCTCATCCAACAAGTCAATTTGGCGTTTCCTTTCAGAAGGTCTCTTAACCATTAAAAAAAGATAAATAATAAAAGAATAAAAGTCTCCGTCACTCTAAATCTTAGGGGCACTTTGGTAATAACGCGAACCTCAAGCTTACTCTAAAGTTGCATTGAAAAAAAGAAACGAAACGAAACGTCACGTCTCCGATCGTGCAAAGGAAAAATGTCGGAACGAGTCTCCACTGTTTCTCTCGATCAGAAACAGTCTAGTTCTTGCTTTTTCAAAACTTTCATAGAATCCATCAAAATTTTCCCGAGAAACAAACAAATTTTTTTTTCATTATTTGCTCTCCTCGCACTTCCCCTCTCTCTTCTCCACTTCTCTCTTTCCCTCTCATCTTACCCAATCAAATCCCAAATTCTCCACCTCGAATATCTCGCCACCCTTGCTCCGACCCGCTTCGAAGCTCGCCAAGTCTGGAAGGAATCTCGTGAAGTTGCTCTTTATCTACTCCACCTTAAGCTATTCTATTTCTTACCCTCTTACTTTCTCTCTCTCATCGCCGCCATAACCGTCATTGTTACCACCGAATCCAGCTACAATAGAAAACCCACAAGTATAAAATCTGCTTTCGCCGCTGTCAAACTCACCTGGAAAAGGCCGTTGGTTACTTCAATTTGCATCTACTTCATTCAGTTGTTGTACTCAAGTGTACCATACACTTTAGCGCTTGCAATTGGGAGTTCCAGTCCAAGATTGAGGTTTGTGATATGGGTTCTTGGGTTGGGTGTAGAATTGTACATAATAGCGGTTTCAGGAATGGGGTTGGTGGTTTCGATTGTGGAGACGAGATTCGGGTGGGATGCAATTCGCGTCGGGTTGAATTTGATGGAAGGGAGGAGAATTTGTGGGTGGGTGTTGTGTAGTTTAACGGCTGTGGTGAGTGGTGGAATTGGGTGGAGAATAGAGGGTTTGATGGTGGTGAAGAGTGAAGATTTGGCGGAGGAGCCGAAATGGACGGTGAAGGAAGGGTGGGAGAAGCTGGTACTGGTGGTTGTTTATGGGGTGGTGGTGGTTTGGGGTTTTGTTGCTACTACTATTTTTTACTGTGACTGCAGAAAACGGCATGTAGTAAGAGGGGAAGAAGTAGAGCAACTGGAAATGGAAATTGTTGATTATTGACGTTCTTTTAGAAATGGTTTGAATTTGAAATGGTAAAATTGTCTGTCGAAAAGTTTAAAAAACATATATATATATATATATTTTGTTATTGTTGTTGTAATGGCAAATTAACAATAGCCCAAATGGGTAAAAGGTCCAATTTGAAAATGTAGAAGAAGTTTGATGGATTGTATTAAAGAATAATTGGGAATTTTTTGCTCATGTTGAATGGTTTCTCATTCTTTTCTACTGCTATGATCCTCACCAGTCATGACTTTTGGCCACAAAAACCTTAACATGGAAAGATTTTGTATCAGAAACATTGAGATCATGAAAGGGATTGCTTGTTACCTTTCTTTACACAACTCTTTTCGGTGTAGGTTACATTTTACTTATTCTAACATTCCTATTCCTAGTAGTGCTAGTTAATTAATCGGCATCCAACTTCTCTATTTTCTATCGATTTTGCCTCACTTTTCTTCTATATTTACTAGGTTACTTTTATGTTCGTAAGTCAAGTAAGAATTTAAAAAATATTAAATTTTTCAATAATCCAGTATGTATGATCTAAAATTTTCTTCACTAATTATTTATGAAGCATGGAAACAGAAATTCATCAGCGTTTCCACATTTTGGAAACTCGTACACGGCGACACTCCACCAAAACGGCACTGACATGTTTTTGGACCATTTTTGCAGATTCAAGAAATTTAGAAACGCATTTCCCTTTTGAAAACACATTTCTCTTACACAAACTTAATAGATTTAGGATTTAAATAGGGATTTAGGTACCTAATATTCATAATTTCTCTCCTCTCTCTTTTTTTCTCACTATCGCAATCAACCACCACCCACCATTGCACATCGACGGTGATCGATTCCGGCAACAATGAGGTTGGCTGCTGACCCATCATCCTCAAGGTTTCTCAGGTCAGATTTCTTTGTCTATTTTGCAATTTCGTTTCTTGTTTGATTTTTCATGTTGGTCCATCCTTCATCTGTTTTTGCCTTTTCAATTTGTTTATCTTTTTTTTTTTTGTTTAATTTTCTAGGTATGGGTAACAACCGGTATTTATGGGTATTTTGCTAGTTTTCAATTTTTATTTGGTATGGGTATTTATTTATTGGGTATGAGTATTTGTTGGGTATGGATTTATTGGTTATTATTTGATTTATAACTTGAATATTTGGTTTATTATCATGTCTTGAATATTAGAAAATTATCTTTCATAATATATATATATATATATATATTTGATAGGGATTTATCATTAAGAGTATCATTTGCTTCAATAATTATGACAAATATACATATGAAAAAAAAAATTACATATATAATAACAAATAATATTTATAAATGTACCCCTATATTTTTTTATATTTATGTGTTTTCCCCACATTTTGTTTCCTTCATTTTTTAAAAATTATGTTTTCCCATTTTCCGTTTCTGTGCTACATAGCTAATTATTGTGTGCGGCCTGGCCCAAGATTAGTTCTACTTAGCTATAGTTCGAACCTTGGCACTTGCTTCAGTCGCTGAAGACGGGTATTGAAATAAGGCAATAAGAAAGGCTGCAACAGATTGTTAAAGGCATAGAGCTAGAAGGGTTCTACTTAATCTCACGTCACTAATTATTGTCTGCGGCCTGTCCCGCGATTAGTTCTACTTGGCTATAGTTTGGACCTTTGAACTTGTTTCAGCTGCTGAAGATGGCTATGGATTTAAGGCAATAGGAAAGGCTGCAACAGATTGTTAAAGGCATGGAGCCACAAGGGTTTTTCTACTAAATCTTATGTCACTAATTATCTGCGGCCTGGCCCGCAATTCTACTTAGCTATAGTTTGGACCTTGGTGTTTCGGTTGCTGAAGATGGATATGGAATTAATAATGGAATAGTAAAGGCTGCAACAGATTGTTAAAGGCATGGAGCTACAAGGGTTTCTACTAAATCTGCCTGGTCAATGGTGATTCAAGTAATAGTTGGGTTGTCTGTATTGAACTCTATCTGCCTGGTCAGGACGTGTTTGCTAATAGCATATACAGTATTCTATTACCAGTGCAAGAAGATCCACGGTGAGGAGGTTGAATTCCAACTTCAAGGAAGCACAGGATATAGTAATTTACCAATTACAGGGCCTCTTATTGATGAGCATATTGATGCAATAAAAATCTCTATTGATGTTATTAAATCCTAACAAGGCACAATATATTGGAAAATTGTTAGCTATGATCTTGGCTAGGCTATTTTTTATTCATCAACCAATTATAATTTGGTATTTTAAAATTTTGTTACGAATATATCATTGTTTTATCCCATATAAAGATATTAATACCCTTTTTACACATGTAGTTTTTTGCATTAGACTTGGTATATACACTATGTACAGTTAAGTCTTTCCCCATATATTCGCTAATGTCAGTAATGCAACTGATTTAGTTTATATTAATCATATTTTATTTGTAATCTTGATGACAAATAAACATAATGATTAGATCAAAAAAATTAACCATGAGATGCAATAAAAATTCATTCTTCCGAACTCTGACTGCTTCAAGCAGAGCTTTCGCTTCTCCAACTAGAGCTGAAGAGAATTTTTCTAATTCCTGTAAAACCAATTAGATCTCTTGAATTTCCACAAATCACTGCAATTCCAGATTTTTCAGATTGTGAATTAAAGTATCATAGTGTGGGCACACAAGCATTGCATGCTGGCATGTTTCTACATGCTTCTTTTGTGAGTACTGTATCAGATAAACTGAGGTGCAGTAATATAGAAAATTGGGAATTTAAATATACAAATGCTGATGTTTTATATAGTTACTTTACTTTTAAATAAAGTAACCTACTTTATTTGCAAAAAAAAAATTATTTTTTATTAAAAATAATAATTTTATTCATATTTTTTCGTAAATTAAGCTATTTTTTCGTTATTTTTTTAGTTATGAAAAAAAATTTAATTTTACGAAAAAATAAGACTTATTTTTTTGCAAAATAACAATTTAATGAAAAAGAAAATAATTTCTTAATTACAAAAAAAAGGCTCTCTAATAAAAAATTATAATCTTCTTATATTTTTTCTTAAATTAGACTATTTTTATATAAAATTTATAGATATATAAATTTAAAATACTACCTTAATTATCTTAGTATTTCTTATTTTAATTAGTGAAATATAATACAGATTAATTTAATTATAATACTTTAAATATTTTAATTATATTTATTATTTATAACTATCTTACTGGTCATAAAAAATAAAATTTTGTACTTTTTTTAAAACAAAGTAATATAAAAAATTTACCTATACAATGCCTTTTATAAAATATTATGATTTTTTTTTAAAAAGAATAATATTTTTTCGTAATTATAAAATTATTTTTTCTTATAAAATAATTTTTTCTCATAAAATTATTATTTTATATAAAATAAATCATATTACAATACAAATTATATTTTTATAAAATTAAAACTTTTTTCACAATTAAGTAAAATTACAAAAAATAATTTAATTTAAGAAAAAATATAAATAAAATTATAATTTTTTATAAAAAAATAATTTTTCATAATAAAATAGATTATTTTGTTTTAAAATAAAATAACATAAGAAACTCTCTACAAATATTCAGAAAGCATGAGGTGAATTGGCCAATTTCTCAAATGAAAAAACTTTGGAAAACTAAGAATATAAGCCATAAATCTAGGGGATGTAGAATAGTTATTAAGCCCGTCCGGCTTAGAGGGTAAACCTGGTAACCCGAGTACTAAATTGGGTTAAATTTGTGATTAGATTGAATAGAATATCGACTCATAAAAAATTAATCAATTTACTGGTTGAACCAGTGACTTATTTTATAGATATAGTGGTTAAACCACTAAACTTAAACTTTTTTTTTTAATGTTTATAAACTGAAATTATTAAGTGTTTAACTGTTTATTGATATTTTAGAATTTAGATAAATTAGAACTTAAAATTATATTTAATTTGTTAATTTTTTTAATTTTAAGTGAAAGTTTAAGTAGTATTTTTTTTTAATTTTTTATATTTATTTCGTTATATGAAATTATAAACTTAATTAATTAAATTAAACTACCAGTTTAATTATTGAACTGATCGTTAGATTATTAACCTACTGATCCAGACTGGGTTTGTTATTTGTGACTTTCCATTACTAACTGAACAACTTGCATGCAACCAAACTGTCAAAGTTTGGTTGCATGTATTGTACATTTTCAAATGGAACCTAAAAGTAGAAGCAGTCAGAGATTGACTGATGGATTCTAGTTCCGATTAGTTCATCAATCAATTAATGCAATAAATGTTGTTGAAAAAAAAATTAAAGCAATAAATATTGTTGAAAAAAAATTAAGGCAATAAATGTTTATTTAATGTGAGTAATAATAATTTTCAACAATGCTATACAATTTAATATTTTCGCCTCAATTTTTTATCCCAACTGATATAATATTGTTATATTGAAAAATATTTTATATAATACATTTTAAAAAAAGAAATTTAACAAATAAGATAATGACACATCAGCTGGGATAAAAAATTATAATAAAAATATTGGGTTGTATAGCATTTTTTAATAATTTTATACTTTTTCCGTCCTAAAAGGGTTATCTATTATTTCTTTTTAAAATGTTCCAAAACACTTACATATTCTAAAAATAGTTACTCCTTCTGTTCTACTTCAAGTGTTGCTGTAGAAAAAAATTCATGCTTCATTTCAAGTGTCGCTTTTATAAATTCAAAATAATATTAATTGAAAAATTCTAAATTTGCCTTTATTTATTAAATTCTCCTAATCTTAGTTAATTTACTCATTTTTCTTTTTAGCATTCTTAAAGAAAGGTAATTAGGTAAATTACTATGAATTTTTTATAAAATTTATAGTCATTTATCATTATCTTAATCTGTGTGCTCCGTTTTTACACGACACTTAAAGTAGAACATAAAGAGTATAAGATTTGTCTATATTATTCTTATTAATTGTAATGTGTGTATTTTTAAAATTAATAATAAAAGTAGTAATAAAGTTGAAATTGGTTATACACCAAATTGGAGTATAAAAAATTTCAACTCATGGTGGAAGATTATAATTTTTTTGTATAGTCCTTTTATCAATTCAACAATATTTTAGTTAAACCCTCATATATCTTTTGCAATAATATTATCCTACATATATTTTTCACAATCTTCAAAGTTCAAATATATATATTTTTTATGTTTGAATAACTTAGTAATATTAGTTGGAATTTGTATTGCTTTTCAAAAATCACTTCTAAAGTAAATATAATAAACTTATTTTTCTTTTTTTTTTTTAATGAATTCATTTCAATGTATTTAATTTAATTGAAAATTATTGATAATGATCTCAAGTTTTATTATTTGAAAATTATTTAAAAAATTTACCATGACTATTAGATTTTATTCCATTGAAAACTTAGGTGTGTTATTCTTATTCTCTTTATTATTTACTTGGTATAATCTTTTTACATTTATAATTTTTGTTACCTTCCATCCAAATAAAATAACACTATTTTCCCTCCATTATCTTTATTAATCAACTTTTAATTTGTCAAATAAAATAAGTTGAAATTTTCTTCCTCCTTTCCCCTTCTCTCTCTTTCTCCTCCCTTTAAAATAATTTCCCCTCCCTTCTCTATCTTGTTGCCATGCATAGTATAAGCGTCACCGCAATACTATTCACAAACGGTATATGCTACTTGAGCAAAGCAAAAGTCATGGCTATCCCAAAACTAATGAATCACTTTGTCACTTTGCTCTCATGCTGGAATCAAATTCAACAAACACAATTGAATGGATCACAAGTAGCATTGATGAGTTCCATGGATTGGGATTCTGTTTGCAAGATTTAAAGCCTTTTGCATCATCTTCTCAATTGATTTCTTGAATTTCATTTCAAGAAATAATTACTTGGCAGTCAATAGTATGGCAAAATTAGTTATTCATAGAAAAATAAGGTTTTAGATTGGCTTTAATGCTTGGCTTGCCTCTTGTCAATCTCCACTAAATAGGATTTTTTTTTCTCTCTTCTGTGATGAATGCTTTCATTCTATTTTGCTGTTAACAAATCAACTTGAGTCACATTAAAAACCTACACCCTCATCTCTCTCTGAAAACTTTTCTCCTTCTCCTCCTTAGCGGCTCTTAGTGGCGAAGAAACATTTTAGAGAAAGGGGCAATTGCCCTCATTAATTTTAAAGCTATAAATAGTCTATTTCGTATCATAAATATGGCTAATATATCCATTTGATACCGCAACTTCTATTTGTAGTATTTTGGTACTACAACTCCTGATTTACATTTCAAACCATAGAACCCTATATAATTTCTACTATCTTCTTATGATTTGGTAATTGGATTGCCACTTCATATAATAACTCACTTGTCATCTGATCTGTCCTAATCACCAATACCAGGAAGTGATAGTACTAAATAGATATATTAGCCATAATTATGATACTAAATCATGGTATATTAGGAAGTGGTGGTACCAAACAGATACATTAACTGTAATTATGGTATCAAATCATGATACATTTATATGGTAGCATAAGACTTATATTTTGCCCCTTAATTGAAAAACTTAACTTGAGCATTGTTGGCTCTGCACCCTTTGCTAGGATTAGCACCAAGGTTACCCTGCAGTGGCTTTTGCCATCGGAAGTGATGTCTCCTTTTTTATTTTCTTCGTTTTAAACCATTTATTTCTAGTTTATTGAATAATCTATCTAGGATGGTTGGATCCTTTTTGCTACCTACTTATATTGTGTTTGTTGATTTTGTTCTTGATTTGGAACCGTGGCATCTCCATGGCCATGATGATAAAGTTCTTCCCTTATTTCCTCCGTTGATTGTGCTTGAATGCAAAAGGGTGGGATGCTTTTCAGATCTACGCAACTAGATGTAGAGTTATTAGTTTTTGGCACTATTCTTCTTCCCTGAGCTCATTAGCCATCGACAGAGGCCGTCCGCTTTTTTAGCTTTATCTAGTTGTGGTGGATAAATCAAAGCAAATATTGGATTTTGAATATGGTGTCAGATATGAGAAGAACCTGGTTTAGTTTTCCAAGGTATAAATCCTTTTAGATGGGCTCAGTTACAGTCCTACTCTTTCGTTTGATCTTCTTCCATCACCGGAGCTGACGAGGTTAGATTTTATAAATGGTTTGGAAAAGGTGTTGGCTGAGTAAGGACCAAATGAGAATTTCACAAATATTGTTGGCCACTTAGCTATGTTCACTCCAAACACTATTGGAGATGTTTGTGATTTATTAGGCAGATGCGCTGCTAAATTTTCTTTCACGAAAGTTTTTCTTTCTATTTTTTTCTTTTTACGTTCTCTCTTGCCGCTTCCTTTTTTAGTTCCTTCACGTTATGCTAACTTCTTTTTTTTTTTTTTTTTTTCATTTTTTCTCAAACAAGACAAAACATTAACTATCACTTATAATTTTTTTAATTTATAACTTCAAATCTTTCCAAGCTTGCCCGAGTATATTAACGTAATTATTATGATTAATAAGATTATTAATTTTTTTTTGTCTATTCTAAAATTATTCAAATAAAATAAAAATAAATAAATAATGACATTGATTAAAAATGAATTTAAACACAATCTCATAATTTTTTTTTTTTTAAAGCAAAGGAGGAAAGATAGTTTAAAAAAACTAAAATTCAATTTAAAATTCTTGCATGTTTAATTAAATTCTATATACATTGATTAAAAACTAAAAAATAAAGAATCATTGTACAATTTTTTTCTTCTAATACAATTTTTTTCTTCTATCAATCCCATTTTAGCACTTCAAATTTAACATTTAAAATTTCAATAAATAATTTTTAATTATTCAACACTTCAAATTTATAACACTTAATTTTTAATTTTACTAAATATCACTATGAAAATACTTTGAATATAATTAAAGTTTATATTAAATAATATCCCTATAATAATATAACTAAAAATAAATACTTTGTAATATAGCTAGGAGAAAAACTACTTTTGCGTGTATTATCAAAATTATTTTTGTATGTCTTATTATTATTTTCTTTATAATAAAATTTTATTTTTCAACAAAAATATTAATGTGACATTAATTTAATATTTTCATATGCATTCTAAAAGAAAATCAATATCATGTGACCATATTAATATTTAGTTCTTATATGTATAATGTACAATTAGAATTTTAAAATAAAAAGATAAATTAATAGTAAATGATATATGTATACTAAAATTTAGTATACGCTAAGTATATGTTTGGTATTTGCAATTACTTTATACACACACACACATATATATATATATCTGTGTGTGTGTGTATGTGTATATATATATATATATATATATATATAGAGAGAGAGAGAGAGAGAGAGAGATATACACACATATATATATATACACATACACACACACACACACACACACACACACACATATATATGTGTGTGTGTGTGTGTGTGTGTGTGTGTATATCTCTCTCTCTATATATATATAGAGATATATATATGTGTGTGTGCGTGTGTGTGTGTGTGTGTGTGTGTCTGTGTCTGTGTCTGTGTATAGATTGCAAATTTGAAAAAAATTAATAAGATAAACTAATAATGAATGGTATATGTATACCAAAATTTGGTATACTTTAAGTATATGTCTGGTATATGCAATTACTTTAATAAATACATATTGCGAATTTGAAAAATTAAAAAGATAAACTAACAATAAATGCTATAGATATACAAAATTTGGTATACATTTAGTGTATATTTGGTATCCACAATTACTCTATATTTATACAAATTGCAAATATGAAAAAAGTAATAATAAGATAGACAATAAATGGTATATGTATACCATAACTTGGTATACTTTAAGTCTATGTTTGGTATTTGCAACTACTTTTTATTTATACAAATTGGAAATATGAAAAACTTAAAAATATAAAGTAATAGTTAAATGGTATACATATACCATAAATTGGTATATATTTAGTATACATTTGGTATATGCAACTATTTTATATTTATAAATATAAAGTAACAGTAAATAGTATACATATAACAAATTTTGGTATATGTTAAATATATATTTGATATCTGCATTTATTTCATATTTATACAGATTGTGAATATTAAAAAGAAAATAAAGTAAAAGTAAATGATATATGTATACCATAAATTGGTATACTTTAGGTATATTTTTGGTATTTGCAACCACTTTATATTATACAGATTGAAAATATGAAAAAAATTAAAAAGATAAAGTAACAATAAATGGTATAAATATATCATAAATTGGTATAAAGTAACAATAAATGGTATAGATATATCATAAATTGGTATAATTTTAATATATATTTGGTATTTGTAACTACTTTATATTTATATAGTTCGGAAATATGAAAAAAAAAATAAAAAGATAAAGCAACAACAAATGGTGTATGTATACCAAAATTTGGTATATGGTTAGTACCTGCAACTATTTTTATATATACAAATTATAAATTTTAAAAATCAAAAAGATATATAAACTAAAAGTAAATGATACAAATAAATCAAAATTTGGTATACATAAAATATACATTTAGGCGATTACTTTAATATATACAAATCAATTTAATTAATTAATTAAATTAATTAACTACTTTATACATATGTAGATTGCAAATTTAAGAAAATTAAAATGATAAACTAATAATAAATGGTATATGTATATCAAAATTTGGTATACTTTAAGTATATACTTTAATATGTACATATCAAAAATTTGAAAAATTAAAAAGAAAAATAATTTGTACTTACACATTGAAAGAGAGTACCAAAATCACCATACAATCTTCTTAATTAGAAGAGCCACCACTTAATTAATAAATAACAAATGTTGAATTAAAATCAAAAATAATTTTTTTTTTTTTTAGTTTATTCTCTTTTGAACTAATAATTACTTAAAACACAAAATTGACTTTTTTTGCCTAGCCTAAAATGGTGTTGCCTGTGCTTCAATAAAAACAAAAAACTAGACAAAGAAACACAAAAATGGCTATAATCTGTCGCTTTAGGCCACATTCAGCTATACTCGGTATTTGATCAAAATAAAAGACAGCGGAGCAAAAGGACCTTTTTTCCAAATAATAATAATAATATACTTGGTGTATTATGCTCCCGACACCAGATCAATAAGAAATTACCAACTGAGAGAGGGGACAAATTTTTTATTTATTAATTTAACATTACTTTACTTTTTTAATATCTTTAAATTAGACCAGTTTAACCCTCGTTAAATTCATATAAGAATCACGTGTCAAATACAGTGCCTCAACCTAAATCCTCCCGACTTGAGTTTGAAGTATGTCTGTAAAATATTTTGGTTTTTCATTGCATTCATTTAATATTACTTTCTTGTTGATGATGGAACCAATTTTTAAATAATATTTTATTGTTAATAATGTCATCAATCTTTGAATAATTATGGAAAAAATTACTTGTTTTTAAGTTTGTGCCCACATAGTACAGTTTAATGGCAAGTGTGTTTAATTCTCCCTTAAGCCTCATATAATATAAAGATTTGTTCAATTTTCCAATAGTTAATGTTTGTTAATGGCTTGAAATTTTTTTATCTTTTTTAATTTTTGATGAAATTTTAAAAAAGTTAAATGAATAACTAATTGATTTAATAGTATCAAAATTAAAGAATTAATTAATTAATTTTTAAAAGTATTGAAATAAGTTAATTAATTATATCAAATTTTAGGACGAAATAAATAAATATATATATATAAAGTGATTTGGTAAATTTTGAAAAGAGTACAAACATTGATTACTAATCCCACATCAAAACAAAATATGTATTTTTTTTCACTTCATAAGCTTAAGTTGAAACGTTAATTAATTGCCGGGTTCAGTAACGCGAACCTATGACTCGAGTGAGGGCATCAAAGTGATGGAACACGACTCTAGCCTAGACGGTTGGGTTCGTGTGGTTAAAGCTCTGGCTCGCCCGTGCCAATCCAAGAGTGGAATCAATGCGATCCAATCGATGTTACCATGGGTCACCACTTGGCTCCTGAGTTACTCCTGGTATTGGCAGGATCATGGGCCAGTGCCACTCGAGCTCAGCTTGATGGGCTGTTGTTAACTGGACTTTCACTTTTTTTTTTTTTATTTCGGCTTTTTTTTTTTCTAATTCTTCTGGTTTTTTTTTTTTAGAATAAATTCTTCCGGAGGTTAAATCATCTTTACTTTTTATTATTATTATTATTATTGTTGGGGATGATGTGTGATGTGTGATGTTAAGCAATGGAAAACATTCTCTTTTTTATTAAAAAAATTCTTTTGTGGAAAAGAATTATTCATATAATTATATAAAATAAATTATTCATCTTTGTAAAATTAACATTTATTACTTTATATTAGTTTTTTTAATCAAGTAGTAATTATTCATATATATATATATATATATATATATATATATATATATATATATATATATATATATATATATATATAAAATAAGGATACCCCACTCTTTTCTTAATAGATAGGCGAAATAATGTCAATGTTTATTATTTTACAATCCAACTACAAATTTAATCACTGAATCATCAAATATTTTATAATAAATCTCAATCACGCTAATTAATAATTTATAAACTAGCCGCTATTTGCTAACATTTCACAATTAATTGTTGAAAAGTTTTTCAAATAAAAATGGTAAATTTTTTTTTTATTAAAAGTTATATCATTTTTAAATGTTGTGTCTGTTCTAAATATTGTGTCCTTTTTAAATGTTATATCTTTTAAAAATATTATATCTTTTCAAAAAGTTATGTTTTTTCCAAAAAATATGTCTTTTGTGAAAACACCTATAAATAGGTATTTGAAATTAAATTAAAAAAGAAGATTTTTAATTTTTATTCTTGCTATTAATTTTTCAAGTGATGAATCAAAAGTTTTTTATATCTACTAAAACTATTTGCATTAAATCCATAGCAATCTTGTTGAAAAAAGGTTGCAAATATCATTTTTAGGAAAGCTAATTTATACGTTTTAAGCCTAAATAAATTTTTTATATTCTTGATTTTGTGCTAGTTATTTATAGTTAGTTTCCATAGTGTATTTAGTTCTCTTCATTATTATATTTTTCTATTCATTATTATATTTTTCTAACAATCTAAAAACGATATTTGTAGGTTGGTACAAATTCACTATGGAAGCCACAAATATCAACAAGTTATTGAATTAAGATTTCATTTTTGTGGATCGTTATGATTAGATGAATTTCAGTGTTGGCAAGACAATATAAAGTTTATATTGGCTTTTTTTCAAAATATATGATGACTATATGATGATAGCTTGTCTTTATATAGATGATGTGCTAATAGGAAGTAGCAACATGAAATGTGTTATAGAAACAGAGAAGTTTATATTTTCGACATGAAAGGTGTTGTAAAAATAAATAATTATCTTTATTTAAAGTTGAATATATATTAACCAGTTTTTTTTTTTTTGAAATCACATATTAACTAGTTTAAGTAATATATATATATATATATATATATATATATATATATATATATATATATATATATATATATATATATATATATATATATATATATATATATATATATATATATATATATATATATATATATATAATAAGAAAATAGAATTAGGATACCCACTTTTTTTTTTTTTTTTAATAGATAGACCCACTTAACTTTTTTTTTATTTGATAACATGAAAATATTATCCATAAAGATGGAGAGAGCGAGGAGGTAGTCGAGGTCGCGACCTCCAAATTCTCATTCTTTTGATTAGTTGCTTTAATTTTATTGATATTAAAAATAAATTATTATATGTGAATATTATTTAAATATATTTGAATATATATTTTAAAGAAATTATAGTATAGAGCAATTTTAATAATTTTGTATACACTAAAATCATAGCTATTCTTTATATATAAAAAAAAATAGAATTAATTTAATAATAAGGGTTTTGAATCTTATTTTCTTTTTATATTTTTCTCTATTGCTTATTCTCTCATTATTTTTTATTGTTGTACTTTTTTTTTTGTCATTATCTTATACCTGTTATGTTAATAAACTAATTTATAATATATTATCAACATGAATTACGCATGCTTTTGATTAATTTAAATTGATATGTATTCTAAATTTCACAGATTAGAGCCTTGTTTTATACTAAATTCACATTATAGATCTCTGAAGTTTTACAGCATCTTTATGTTTTGATCAAGGAATCTTTATATTGCTAGGAAGACAAATTAGTTACTATTGTTTTATTCTATTCGTGGCTTTCGTTTAATATTATATACTTCATTTGTCTCCATAATAATAAGTCTATGGTTAATTTCATACAGATTAAGAAAATATAATTTTTATAAATAAAATAATACATTTTTCCTATAGTACCCCTAACTAATATTAGATGGTTCTTTTTTATTATAATTTTTCAGTTACCACATTTAATAATATTTGCTTGATAACAATGCAAAATAAATAAGAGTATAATAGAAAATTAATAAATGAGTTATAATTTTAAAAAGGAAAGTGGAGTATATTTTAGGACGGACGAAAAAGAAAAATAAGTTTATTGTTATCGGATAGAGAGAGTAATAATTATTTAATTATATAATATTATTTAATTTTATTAATATGAATATTTCTTATTATGTGTAATAATTATATAAATATTATTTAGTTTTATTAATTTAAATTTTTTATTTTTATTTTTAAATAATAAAATTAAAATTATATGTATTATATATACAATAACATTTTAGTTATTTTTCATAAAGTTTAAAAAAATAAAATATAAAAACTGGATAAAAAGATTAAATTGTTTTTCGAAACTAAAACTGAGACACTAATTAATTAATTTTTTAAAAAATAAAAATAAGCTAATTAATTAAATTAAATCTTATGAAATAAATAATTATTTGCTCATAAATTAAGTATTCCTTATCAACAAAAATACTACTATTATCATCACTAAAATCTTCAAAATCCAATGAATTGGGAAACCAAACATGGAATCGGTGAACACTAACTCGTCGTAAATTAAAATTGATAAAATTAAAAGTTTTGATAAAATTACAACATTTCTTATATATTAAATATATAAAGCGGTTCGGCAAATTTTGAAAAAGGAACGAACATTGATTAGTAATCCCACATCAAAACAAAATATGGATTTTTTTCTACTTCATAAGACTAAGTTGAAACGTCAATTAATTGCCGGGTTCAGTAACGTGAACCTATGACTCGAGTGAGGGCATTAAAGTGATGGGACATGACTCTAGCCAAGACGGTTGGGTTAAGTCTCTGGCTCCCCGTTCCAAGTCAAGAGTGGAATCAATGCGATCCAATCGATGTTACCATGGGTCACCACTTGGCTCCGGAATTGCTCCTGGCATTGGAAGTACAATGGGCCAATACCACTCGAACCCAGCTTGATGGGCTATTGTTAACTGGACCATCACTTTTTCTTTTTATTATTTTTCGCTTTTTTTTAAAAAAAAAAAAAATTCTACTAGAGGTTAATTCATCTTTACGTTTTTTTTTTGCCAAATAAATCATCTTCACTTTTTATTTTTATTATTATTGTTAGGTTAATGTATGATGTGAAGCAATGGAAAACATTCTTTTTTTATTAAAAAAAAATTCTTTTATGGAAAAGAATTATTCATATATTCATCTTTGTAAAATTACCATTTATTATTTTATATAACGAATTCCTTTCTTTGACACAACCTAGTCCAACTCTACTAACGAATTCCTTTCAACCCATTAGTAATCAAACCCAATAAAAGAAATTAAACATTTTTTGTATTTCTTTCCAAACAAAAATGGGTATGAGGAAAACAGTCATGCATTATATAGGTATTGCCTGAGCTATAATCCTAATAAAAACATCCCTCCCGGCTCGTGAAAGCAATTTATTCCTCCAACCTTGAATACATTTCCAAATTTGTCTTTAATAAAACTAAACACAGTTCTTTTGGATCTACCTATAAGAGATGGCAACCCAAGATATTTTTCAGTACTAAGCAAGCTAGACACTCTCAGAATATAAGATATTTTTTAGTATTAAGCAAGTTAGACACTCTCAGAATATAAGACATTTCTGGCTCTTTTTCTACTTGGATATTAGAACAGAACAAGATGCTTGATTTATTGAAGTTAATGGCTTGACCAGACACTCCTTCATGATCATTAAGAATGTCATGTATTGTCTATGTTTTACCTTCTGTACTATTGAAAAATAAGAAACTGTCATCAGCAAAAACTAGGTGAGAAATGCTAGGAGCTGTACAACAAACCTTGCACCCATGAATAATTCCATTAGCCTTTGCTTTTTGAATAAGAGCTAATAATCCCTCAGCATATAATGAAAGGATATGGCGATAGAGGACACCTTTGATGAAGCCCCCCTACTAGAGCAATTGGCCACACCTCTGCTCCATTTACTAAAACTAAATATTGCACTGTGGTAACATACAACATAATCCATTTAAGATAAATTAGATCGAACCCCACTAGAGTCATCATATGTTCCAAAAAAAGATCAATCGACTCGATTATACACCTTGCTGATGTCAAGCTTCAAAGCAACCTCCCTTACCTGACCTCTTATCTTCCATTTCATGTGGTGCAAATCTCACAAGCAATCATAACATTATCACTGATAGACCATCCTACAACAAAAGCAGACTGGCTTTCAGAAATTATTTGAGAAAGAATGTTTTTGAACCTATTCACTAGTGCTTTTGCAACAATCTTATGTAGCACATCACAAAGTGAAATAAGCTGCAGATCCTTCATCTATAGAGGATTGTCACATTTTAGAACTAAGACTATTAAAATATTATTTAGAGCATTAGGAAAGCTAAAGTTCCTTAACCAAAAGGATGCTGCCTAAAAAACTTCATGTACAATTAAATACCAACAAGATTGAAAAAAAATAGGGACTTAAACCATCCAGACTTAGCACTTTGTCTGGGTGCATTTGATTAATGGCCCTAGTGAACTCCTCAAAAATGAATGAGGATAATAGAAATGAATGGAAAAACTTTGAATTTGAATCACCCTCGCGAAGTTAAAAATCTTTTGTTCGTTGCTTCTAGTATAACTCTTCATGTTCCAACAAGACATCCAACGTATTTTGGGTTTGAAAGAATTCAAAAATTGAGGCATCATCATGTTTACCTCTTAATGAGTCTAGTTTTATTTAACAATTCTGA
>CANTUT010000116.1:147500-347500 GCA_947687605.1 Reutealis trisperma
AATTATCACTAAACCACCTTTCACTTGCTTATTTTATACAGTATTATTTTGTACTCACTGAGTTTTGTCTCACCCCATAGTTGTTATTTATTTTTAGGATCAGTTGACGGTTTGGCAAGGTAAATTCCAAGTCTACATCTCCGCTTGGAAATTGCGTTGCTGATTTTGGGTATCATCATGTACATATTTTGTTATAATTTTGGAGATTTCACTCTAGAGCTCCATGTTTTTTTGAAAAGTCTGTAATAATGATATAACTTAGAGTATTATTAGTATGTGAGATTGGGTATTATCTTAATACAGTTCAGATACTTAATTAATATTCACTTAAGTCGCAATTAGAATACTAGAAAATGGAGTTCAAAAGCGATAAGTATGAAAATGAATTTAGATGTTGAATGACTATTGCATGAGAATTATGGGTACGATCTTGGGATAAGGATAACGTAATGGTAATAGCTTATGAGTTATAGGTTGTTCTACGGGTTTAGATGACCTTACGTCTCCCGATGCCCTAGGACAGTCGAGCTCAAAGATGGGTCATGACAGTGTGTGTGTGTGATTTTAATAAAGCAATTTTTTTTTTCTATTTTCTGCTTTAAATATATTGATGTAGTATTTCATGCATTAACTCAATTTATAATAACTATAATTATATTCATTTCAGTTTTAATATTAATTTATCATAATAATGCCTAATTATTAATAAATATTAGTATCATTAATTAATTCACTCTTGTCATATGGACTAATAGAATGTAAACACATGGTGAACATATGCCACATGGCAAATTTTAAGACATTTTAAGTATGTATATATATGTGTGTGTGTATGATAAAATGAAAATTGATTGAAGATGTAAAACTGTCGATTACAAATCAAGTCCTAAGCTACTATATTTATATACATAATTAATGGATGTAAACTAAGAAATTAACTAATAAATAACAACTTTTGATAGCCACTATATAAAACAAACTTGGAAACTATAATCTATTGAGAACATGTGCATCATTGCCCAACTTGCATCTGTAACTTCTTCACACTCCCCCTCAAGATGAACATGGATGTCAAATGTATTCATCTTCCTAATTAGATAGTTGAACTATCCTGGATGCAAAGTTGCTAACTGCTTTAAAGTTTTCACATAGCTTGTTTTTATCTCATCTAATTGCAACTTTTCTCTCACATAATGATAGTGCATTCAATGTGTTTTGTTCTTTCATGAAACATATGATTTTTGGCAATATATAAAGCATAAACATTATTACAATGCATCAAGGCTAGTTGTTTGTATAGAACTTTAAAATCCTTAAGCAAATAACCCACCCAAACCAATTCACTAGTTGTCATAGTTATAACTCTGTACTCAGCTTTTGCTGAACTTCTGGCAATTGTGTTTTGCCACTTTGACTCCCAGCTAATTAGAGATCACCTAGGGAAGCACAAAATCTAGTTAAAGACTTCATGGTTTCTCTACAAGTTCCTCAACCACTGTCAGTCTAAGCTTTCAGTTGCAACTTTGAATTTGATGAGAAGAAAATCCCTTGAACAGGTGTTCCTTTTAAGTACTTTACTACCTTTAATGCTGCTACCGTATGCACATTTACCAATTTTCTATACTTGTAAGGTTTTTTAAGTAAAGAGTCTTCTTTATGGACTAATTGATTGTTCACTTTCTATTGGAACTTTTGAACACTTCATTGCAAGTAACCCATATTCTTCTATAGTTCCAAAATGTATTTTCTTTGGCATAGATTAATTCCTTTAGCAAATCTGGCAATCTCCAGACTAAGAAAGTATCTGAGTTGTCCCAAATCTTTCAACTTGAAATCTTCACTTAATAAGTTTTTGACTTGCTAAACCATTGTTGGCTATAACTATGTCATCTATTTAGACTAAAAGAGCCACAAAACCCATATTATCACTTCTGGTAAACATGGAAAGTCTGCTTTTGATTGAACAAAACCCTTTTTGATCAAACATTCAGTAAATTTCAGATTCCACTGCCTGGAAGCTTATTTCAGGCCATAAAGTGACTTATGGAGCCTGCATACCAAGTGCTTGTTACTAGATTCACTTTGACTCTCCCCTTAAATATGGCAACCTTAAGGTATCTCCATGTAAACTTCCTCCAGCAAGTCACCATTCAAAAAAGCATTGTTGATATCAAGTTGAGCTAAATGGCTACCTTAAATAGTGATTAATGCAAAAAATAGCTTGACAATAGTATGTTTCACCATAGGACTAAAAGTCTCTTCATAATCAAAGCCATACTTTTGTGTGAAACCCTTGGCTACCAACCTAGCTTTGTACTTGTCTAAAGAGCCATCAAGTCATATTTTGTTTTAAACATTACTTACAGCCAATTACTGTTTTGCTAGGTGGTAAAGGTATAATAAACCATGTGCCATTCTGAACCAAAGCATCCAACCATATGCCATTTTAAACCAAAACATCCAACTCTAAATTCATTGCTGCAATCTAGTGATCACTAGTGATAGCTTGCTCATAAGACACTAGGTCAGAAGAAGAAGAAATAGCACATATAAAGTTTTTACAGAAGGGAGAAAGATGTGAGTAAGAAATGACATCAAAGAGTGGAAAAGAAACATTAGAAGCTATAGGTTTAGAAGGTAAATGATGATGGTAATCCTAAAGATAGGATGGAGTTTTGTATATTCTAGTGCTTTTCTTAGTTGGTGGGATGTTGTTAGTGGTGAGAGATTGTGTAATAGGTATAAAAGTGGATGGAACTTCTGCAATGTGAGTAGAAGGGGCCTGTAGAATGTCTAGAACCATAGAAGGTGAAAGAGATGTACTAGAACACGAAGCATTTAAAACTAGAACTGAAGTTTCTAGAATATCTAGAACTGAGATACGAATATGATTAGGTGAGATGAATGAATCTAGTATAGGATTAGGAGTGTGAATGCGATTGGAATTAGAGCAAGTAGAGGAACAAAGAGGAAAAGAATAAGATAGGATAATAGTAGCACCATAGGATCATAGCAGGGTCAGATGTAAGAGGTGTCTAAAATGGAAACAAATGTTCATAGAATTTGACATCTCTAAAAATAAAAACACAATGATTTTCGAGATCATAGAGTTAATAACCTTTGACACCAAAAAGGTAACCAAGGAAGAAACACTTCTAAGCTCTAGGATCAAACTTAGTTTTGTGAGTTGTGAGATTGACAGCAAAACAGAGGCAACCAAATACCCTTCAATTGTCATAAGAAGGAGCTTTTTGATATAATATTTCAAAAGGACTTTTTTTTGGAAGGTTGGATGAAGGAATTCTATTGATGAGGAATGTGGTAGTGAGCATTGCATCCCTCCAAAATTTTAAGGGTAAATGAGCATAAAACAACAACGCTCTAGCAACATTAAGAATATGCTGGTGCTTTTGCTCAATAGTGCCATTATGTTGAGGGGTGTATGCATTTGCAGTTTGGTGAATTATACATATGTATTTTGGTGAATTATACCTTGAGAATGATAGAAAAAGGGCAGTTTAAATTCTGAGCTTGGGTCAATCCTAATGATTTTAATAGAAGTGTTGAATTGAGTGTGAACAAGATTGCAAAAGAATTGGATCCAATGTGATGTTTCAGACTTATGTTTCATAAGAAAAATCCATGTGCACTTGGAAAATTCATCCACAATGGTGAGAAAGAAATGATTTTATTAAGTTCAGCCTATGAGTATAGACCCCACAAATCCATATGTTTTAAAAATTGCAGATACAGACTCAATGGACCTATGAAATGGAAACTTTTTTATTTTGGCTTTTGGACAAGATACATAAGAACCTTTATTGATACTATTTACATCTGAAACCAACTCTTTAAGGACTTGAAATTAACTGACATCAATATGACCTAGCTTGTAATGTTAGGTTTCAAATGAAACAATATTTACAAAGGATGAAGTATTATTGTTGCGAGAGAGTAGATTTGCAGCACTATTATTTTCTTGCAGAACAAAAAGACTTTGGTATTCTTTAGCCAATTCAATTGTCCTTAATAAGGAAAGGACCTAGATGAAGCAATATTGATTGAGAAAGATAACACAAAAGAAGTTGGTGAAGGTCAGTTTACTGATTGATACCAAATTGAATGTGAATGTAGGTATACAAATAACATTGTGTAAGGTTATAAAGGCATTGAAAACTATAGTTCCAATATGTGGGACTTTGGCTTTCATGCCATTAGGAAGTTAAACAAAACAATGGTGAATTGGATAAGAATGAGAAAACTAATCTAATGAGCAAGCAATATGATCAGTTGCTCCTGTATCTATCATCTAGGAAGGAACATGAGATCTAGTTTGCAACAAATGATTTAAAGTATTGGCATTTGAAATAGAAAAGACAAATTGTATACCTACTGCATTACTGAGATGTGGACTTGTAGTGTTGAACATATTTGCACTATTAGCATTGACTTGATCACCAAGCATGCCAATCAACTTCTTAACTTACTCCTTGGTGAGATTAAACTGTGGCATAATCATTGCAAAATATGCTAAAGCAAAAGTACTAGTAGTAACTAAAGCAACATTAGAGGAAACCTAATTAGTAGTAGAATTATTAGCATTTTTGCCTTTAGTGAATTTAAATCTAGGGGGAAAACTAATGAGCTTGTAGCATCTTTCCTTGAGATGGCCATTCTTGCCACAATGTGAACAGTACATATAAGACTTGGACTTCTTAACAACCACAATAGCATATTCATTAAAACTTTGATTAGAGGAAACCTGATTAGCAATAAAATTGTCGGCATTTTTTAGTGAATTTAAATCTAGGAGGAAAACCAATGAGCTTGTAGCATCTTTCCTTGAGATGGCCATTCCTGCCATGATGTGAACAGTACAAATCAAACTTGGACTTCTTAACAACCATAACCGCAGACTCATTGAAACTTTAGTATTACACCAAAAGAGCCTTCTGATTTTTCTCTCTAAAACCATATTATAGACTTGATCAAGTGTAGGAAAAAGCTCCATGAGAATTACTTAAGAACGTATACCTTGAAAATTCTCGTTGAGTCCATTAAGGAATTTAAACACATAGTCCTTCTGTTGTAGATCAATAAAAGCCTGAAAACAGCTTTGATTACATTTGCCACATGAATTGTAAGGAAGTGGCCCAAAATTCCTCAATTCTTCCCAAATGCCATTAAGTTTTGTGAAATAAGCATCTGCTGTCTTGGTGCCTTGAGTAATGGAGGAAAGAAACTGTTGATATAGTAATAATATTTTTGTATATTTTGAAGATTTTAATGACGATATAGTAATAGTATTTTTGTTTCAATTTGTTATTTATTAGTTAAAGTTGTTTGCCTAGTCAGCATAGTTATGATATAGTAATAATATATATATTGAAGTTTTATTGAATGTGTATATTTTGAAGAAAGAATCTTTATATTACTAGGAAGACAAATTTGTTATTATTATTTTATTCATAGCTTTCATTTAATATTATATAATAATTATTTAATTATATAATATTATTTAATTTTATTAATATAAATATTCTTTATTTTTAACCATACATATAATAATGATATAATTACATAATAGTAAATAAGTTTATAACTTGGTGATATGAAATATGAGTACAATATAATTATATAAATATTATTTAGTTATTTGAATTTTAATTTGAATTTTTTATTTTTAAATAATAAAATTAAAATTATATTTATTATATATATAAGGGCATTTTAATAATTTTTCAAAAATTTAATAGAAAAGAGTATAAAAATTGGACAGAAGAACTAAATAGTTTGACTGAATTAAAACTAAAGAAATAATTAGTTAATTTTTCAAAAAATAGAAATGAGTTAATTAATTAGATTAGATTTTAAGAACTAAATATAAATTTACCCATAAATTAATTAGTCCTCATAAACAAAAATACTATCACTATATCATCATCAAAATTTTCAAAATATACGATGAATTAGAACACCAAACATGAGATCGGTGAACATGAACAAAAAATAAAAATATGGAAACACTTGCAATAAACAAAGAGAACAATAGAATTTTCGTAATCTCCTTTACATATATATTGTTTTGATCTATCTTTTTTTTATATACATAATTTATAGAGGAAAATAAATATTTTTTATATTTATTACAATCAATTATTTGTCAATAATTAATTAGAATTACATAATAAAATTAATGAGAGATTATACAACGATAATATATAAATTATTAAAATGTTACTTTATAAAATTGCATTATCTAATACATTAAATTTGAAAAGTTTGATAATTCAGAAATGAGTTTTTTTTTTATACTAATTAATTTTTAAAAATACAAATTAAAAAGTGTGACTAATGACATTTATATTATATAAAAGTAAAATTGAATACGTGTCTCGAAAGGATTCATTGAATACATGTCAAATGTTGAATTGGCATTCCCAAATAAAATTATTTATTGCATTTCCGTTGCATTGGTCTAAACAACTTTGGTCTCATAAAGTTGTGAAAGAAGTTTCAAATTTTTATAATTAATCCAAAATAATTGATTGCGACTCAGTAATCAAAATACCATAAGCTAATCTTATTCTATTTCCTCACTTCTTTTTATAAATTTCATTTTGTTAGAATTTATTTGTGGTTGCTTTAAAATATTTTAATAAAATGAATAATTTAGTGCTTTCAAAAAAAAAAATAATAATTTAGTTCTATATAATTTCTTTTATTGCTGGTTTTATAAATTTAAATTTATTTTAATTTATCTGTCATTTTAAATATTTTTATAAAAAAATAATTTAGTCATATATGATTTTTTTTTATAATTAAAACAATTTAATAGAATCCTTAATTTTTGTATAACTGCCTTAAAACGAAACAAGAAAAGAAAAGGAGGGAGTAATAATCTTTATTTAGTGCCTAATTCACATTCAACAAATTTGTTCAAAGTATATGACTTGGAAATTGTGGAATTTCTTTTTAATTTAATTTTATTTAGACTTTAATTAAAGAATTTATTTTTAATAAGAGACAAAAAATTAAATCTAAATTTATCGCTCAGATTTTATATACACTTATCATTAAATTAAGTTTTGTTATACACTTATCATTAAATTAAGTCTCGTTATACAAATTTGAGATTTTTTAAGATGTAACTAATTGTACCAAAATCTCATTAATTGGCTTTACTTTTTTTTTTTTTTCCTTTTCGCATTAAAATCATTCAAAGTATAACTGTATAAATGACGATTTCAAACAACTGTATAAATGACCATTTCAAAGACATTTTATTTTATAGGAAAGCACCAAACAACCAAGTGTTACAAACTCCAATTAATTTTTACATTTTAATAAATAACCTTTTATTTAATTATCAGTGAGATGATGAGTCTGGTCATATGTACACGCGTTATATTAAATTATTTTTTCTTTACGTATATCATACGTATGATGAAAAATGATCTATTTAGATTATTATATACTAAAACAAAAGAAAAATATTTTTCTTCTCATTTAGTTTGAAAAATCAAATCATAATTGATATATTTGTCAATTAATTCCCATAATATATATCTGTTAACTAAGCAAGTTTTTAGTCTAAATAATTAATTCTTAAGTACATTTAATAAGCAAATAAATTACTATGACATCCCCGAGATTTATTTTAATGAGCACTTTAATCCCTATTACTTGAAAATTAGTACTTTTAATGTATAAATAAACTTAAATGAAAAGTGTAAAATTTTAAGAGATTAAAGTATTCTATAATATAAGAATTCATTTAGCTTAAATGAAAAATTGTACTTCTAATTGAAAGATTAAAGTATCTCATATTAAAATATTTTAATATAAAATATGTTTAAAGGATTAAAATACATTATATTTTGAAATTGTGAAGATGAAAACACTATATAAATTAAGACATGTCAAAAACTAAAATTTAATAAAAATTTATTAATTTTAGGTATCATGACTAAAATGTTGAATAGGAGAGGGGCAATCGAATCTAAGTCTATTACTCAAACTATATATGCATTTATTATTAGTCTACATCTTAGTGTACACCAATATAAATACATTTACTGTACCTTATAGTGTTCATCTTATCACAAAATTGTTGAAAATGGAATCACTTACAATTCTAGGTGTCATAGGAATTCTAAGAGAAGCCCTCAAAATCTTCTTCAAAAATGGAAAAGTCATGGCCTCTATCGCCTTTTGGACCCTCTTCACCCAATCCATCCTATACTTGGTCTTCTTCTTCTCCATCAAGTCGGCGATCACCGATCTTACCATTGAGAAACACCTCCTCCTTATCACCATTCCAAATACCCCAGAATTCACAAATATTCTCACCCACTTAAGAAAAGATATCAAAATCATTTTTGGGGTTGAAATAATTTATGTTGTTCTTAATTACATCGGATTCATACTATCAGCAACAGCTACCATCCTCGCAGTCACCATAATCCACAGCGGAAAAGGAGATGACTTGTCATTCAAGGAAATAATATTAAGAACAGCTAAGTCATGGAAAAAGCCACTAGTTACTTGGTTATATATATCTATTTTTGGTACTGTTTTTATTTTCATTTTTTTGGTAATTTTATTTATTGTAATGAAAATAACCAACGGCAACCCAAAATCCTTTGCTATTTCTGCTATTTTTCTTACCGTTTTGACCTCAATTTTGTATATTTACCTATCAGTCACATGGACTCTAGCTCTTGTCGTTTCAGTAACTGAACAAACAAGAAGATTTGAGGCATTGGAAAAGGCTGCAAAGATTGTTAAGGGCATGAAACAACAAGGGTTTCTATTAAATCTTGTGTTCGCTATATCAACTATGATTTTGGTACTGGGGGCAAGACTGATTGTTTTATCTAAATCAGTGGCATTGGCCATAGTAATAACTTTGGTTATACTAAATATTTCAAGTTTTTCTAATATGTATTGGCTTGTAGCTTTCACTGTGTTCTACTATAGGTGCAAGAAGACTCATGAAGAAACTGTTGAATTGCCAGGAATTGTTAGCTCTGATGGGTATAATAAGATACCTACTACTGCTCCTCTTGTTGACGATAATATACCTTGATTTATATATATATAATTTCCATGTACGATCATGAACCTTGAGCTATAAAAACAAATAAATTTCATTACGTATATTATAATTTTGGAGTAATTATAATATAGATCTTTTGTTTGTAATGTATGTAATTAATGCTGGAAATTCGATGTTATTTTTCTTTTGTTAATTAAACTTTGATTAAAATTCGGGTATTTAATATTATGATCCTAATTTGTTAGTTTAATTACATAGAAGTATATGAATTTTAACATAATGTTCAATTTTGTCGTAAACTAATTTAAATTTTATGTCTTGTGTGATAATCGGATTTTAGAGAGCATTGTTTGAATTTTGAATTTTTTTTTTATAAATTTGGCTCTAATCAAAACTCAAATTTTATTTTTTTTAATCCGTAAAATATTCTGACATCACTACATCCTATTGATTATAGGTCATATAAAAAATTGGTTGTCTTGTAGAATGTAAAGTCTCAATTTGGCCATTGTAGTTGGCAAAAAAAAAAAAAAAGAAGAGGCCATTGTGGATTGATTTTTGTGTGTGTATACATGTATATATGTATATTTGACAATGAAAGCTAAGGATTCTACCATCTGAATGAGACTTCATAACAAACCGTACCCCACACCATATGCATAGAAAGGCCGGTCGAATTAAGTTTCATTAGGAATAATAATAATAATAATGATAATAATAATAATAATTTCAAAGAATGTATTTTAAATATATAGGTTTATTGGCTTAAAATACCTAAAATTTTCAACTTTTTATAATTCTGTCATTTCATTAGAAAATAAATTATTATATTCCAACCTTTTAATGTAATTCACAATTGTACCCATTAATCAAAATTGCTTTTTTAAATTTTTTCTCTCTTCTAATTGCATATGACATAAATTAAGTATAAAAGATATATTACTATTTAGTCCCTCATATTTTATATAATTAACAAGTTCATCTCTCATTTTTAGAAATGAGTTAAATTATTACTTACATTTGTTTTTGTTAATAAAATAGTTACTTTGTTTAAAATAACTAAAATTTTTAGTTAAATGAATGAGAAAAAGACCAAATCACCCTTATATATATATTATATGGTTATAAAACCTAATATACTATAGTATCTTTTTTTTTTATTTCTTTCTTTTTAATAAAAAACTCAAATTAAATATTAATTTTTGAATTTTTCACCTAATTTTTTATAAAAAAATAAAAATTTAATGTAAATTTTAAATAATAAAAATTATTTTTATTATAAATAACAAAAAGTAATACACTATCAAAAAATATATAATATTTCATTTTTAATTACTTTGAAATTCATATATAATTTTTTAATTAAAATATAATTTTTTATATTATTCAAATATATAAATATTTTTTTTTAATTTTTAAAAGAAAATTTAAGTTCCATTCAACTAAAAACAAAAATGAAAATTATCTTAATTATATACTAAAAATATTTTTGGATCTAATTAGATAAATTGAAAAAAATAATAATCAATTTGAATTTTTCCTGATAAATAAAGGGCATTTTAGTATTTTTTACATTAAATTTACCATTGATTGCTAAAATTTTTTTTGAATAATAACAAACAACTATTTTTAAGAAACATGAATAATTATTTAATTAGTATTTTAAAAAGATAGATGAATTTGTTAATTAAACTAAATATAAGGACTAAATAGTAATATGTCTTTTATATATATATATATATATTTTATCTTTGTCATGTACAATTAGAAGAGAGAAAAAGTTCCAAGCAACAATTTTGACTAAGGGATACAATTGTGAACGACTTTAGAAAGCTTGAGACGTAATAATTTATTTTCAAAGGATGGGTAAAATTATAAAAAATCAAAAACTTTAGGATATTTTAGGCGTACATATCTTTTTAATGTTGCATGTAATTTACAATATCATTTTTCTTTTAGCATCCATTCACTCTACTTATATTTGTCTTTGTATATTTGTCTTTGTGTATTTTTTGGTGCATATATTTTTGCATATTTATTTATCTCATTTATGTATTGATTTTACAAGTAATTAAATAAATTTAGGATATAGTTTATCATCATTGTAAAGAATGTATAAATTAAAAATATGTATAAAATAAAAATATCTAATTTTATGGTGTAGTTGCAAATTGAAAGAGTTGGCAAAATGTGGATAAGAACATAAAATAATTTAAATGAGCGCCAAAGTCTAATGACCGTAAAGACTTGGCGAAAGGAAGTATTGGTTAAGTGCGGCCGGAGGAAAGCTATGATTTCGAGTTTGGTCAGTAAATTTTGTTCTTATGAACAATAAATCTTATTAATAGATATAAAGTACTTTCATTTTGTTTTAAAAAAAGTAAATTCTGTTAAAAATATAAATATAAATATAAATTTAATTTTAGAATATGAGTTTTTAAGATAATCATCTTAAGCAGTTTCAAATATTATAATTACGTCTGAATGAAAGAACTTTCTTTGTTCAATTAATTCTAAAGATATATTTATTATGTATCTTAACTAGATGTTTTAGAGTATGTAATTAACTAGATTATTACTTGCGCATTGTAGCAGATAATTTCAATTGCACCGTTCATCTAGTAGATGGTAAATATATTTTAAAAATAATTGGTTAAATCTCAATTTTTTTAAGTTATAATAATTTCATAATTTCAAACTAATACATTAAATTTTTAAATTTTTTAATTTTAAAGTTGTTGGTATTTATTACTTATGGTATTTATTACATACATTATAAATTACTTTAGAGATAACAATAATAATAAAATAAGCTCAAAACAATAGTGGATTACATTATCTTGAATTTTGTTTCTAATATCTGAATTATCAATATTTTTTAAAATTATTATGTATACATTACATAAATACATAAACAAAGCTTTTTAAGTTTGTCTACTTCCAAGTAAACATATATAAAAAATAGCAAAAAATTTTAGACTATATCTTGATAAAAGAAAATTCAATAGGAGATAAACATAATTTTCAATCTATTCATTCAAGTTTTGGCAAAAAAAAAAAAAAAAAAAAAAATCTATTCATTCAATTCATCTTACACAATGGTTTCTCATTCATATGTTGTAATCAGTTTCAAATGATAAAGAAAATCCGCAAGCATGAATTTTAACAAATTAGGGAAGCTATAGCCTATAGGGCTGCAAGTGCAATTATTCTATGATACGAAATGACCTAAATATAGGCATTTTAAAAGGAAAACTCATACAATTTTTTTTTCTTAAAAATTTAAATAATAATTATTTATGCAAGTAATTTCTCAGCCATATATATATATATATATATATATATATATATATATATATATATATATATATATATAATACTTTGTAGTTCCTAGGTTTTTAATCTCTGAAATTTTATTTTGTTACACTTATTAGTCCATGTGTCAAAATTTTTTTATAGTTTATCTTTAAAAATTAAAAAAGAAAAAAAAATTTAATACCTAAAACACCCTCTACCCTCCGTCCTCTCCTTACTAGTAGAATAAAAACAAATAATAGCTACAGGTACAAAGTCAAAGTAATTATAATTAACAAATTCAAAAATTTATCAAGTAATTATAAAATCAACAACAAATAAAGAATACATTAAAAAAAACAACAAATAAAGAAAAAAAAAATGAAAGATCACAAAACATATCAAAAGGTATGAAGCTCATCCCTTTGGATTACCTCATTCTCACCCATCACAAATTGGTCCACCATAACCAAATCTCATAGCTCGTTCTCACCCATCCCTATTCTTAGCCATCACGATCGCCATTGCCACTCACAAAAACGACTAAGCTTGGTGTTATGAATGGGCTGAGGTGATTTGGCTATTGTTGTTGCGATAGTGATGGGTGGGTTGGCCTCGAGATGATGATGACTAAGTTGCTGGAATTGAGTGGTGGGTTGGCCTCGCACCTACAAAGTTAGAAGATGTTCTAAAAGAAATGATATTGAACAATGGTTGCTTTTCAACAGTGAGCATAGAGAGTAGTGGCTATTTTCCAATGGTGGTTGGTGCTTGGGGATGACAAGTAATGGAGAATCAAGTAAGAACTCTAATAGAAAATTAGAATTTTAGAAAAATGGATAAATAATAACTGGGTTTTGAATTGCTTGAAAATTAGAGTATATGTAGCTTGTTTCAAAAATAAAACTACCTTTGCCTTTGGTTTGTGAAATTCAAATTACTTTTACTTTTAGTTTTTGATGGGTTTTGTTTATGTTCTTTAGGTTATATTTCTTGAATTTTTTTTCTCAGTGATATGAAATTGATGAATTTTTTTTGTTGATTTTTTCCCATTTGATGACCAAGATCTAGGAGCATTCTAGTTTTGCTTTTCATGGAATTGTAACTTTCCTCCTCAATCTCATAGCATATGTTTTAAATCCAAGAAAAAAAATTGTAAAAATATCAAAAATCCAACAAAACTAAAAAAAAAAAATTAAAATGTTATAGAGATTGCTGTATCATTATTATCATCAGGGATTAATATGAGAGAGATGGCATGAAATAGAAAATTTAATTGTAAATAATGGATATTTTAGACTTTTCTCAAATTTTTAATGGAAAAATTAATAGAAGGATTGGTTAATGTAACGGAATGAAATCTCAAAGACTAAAGAGTTCATTTCTTAAACTAGAAAGAGCAAATCATTAATTTAGGCAAATCTCATGGATTATATATATATATATGAAATTAGGGGTTTGAACTTATAATCACAATCTAAAATGATCATTGATAAGTATTTATATTTTCTTCTACCATTATTAACATACAAAAATATTTTTTAACTTATAATCATATAATTGTCATATACAAAACTTATATTTCACTGCAAGTAAAAAAGTTTCTGTCTTAATTTTGTGTGTTGAATTATTTTATAGATAAAAGAACGAGCATTATAAATAAAGAGAGATTGGAGATTGATTCATATTGTAATTTTACTATGTATATTCAAACTGATAAGGACTAAAAATAGCTCATTCAAAATTGGGTCTCAGAAGACAAGTCCAAGACAAAAACAAATTATCCAAGAAGCATATCACAAGACTAATAGGCCTAGTGTCTCTCAAGACTAACATGCCCAGTGCCTCTGAAGACCAATAGGTCTCGTGCCTCTCATCATCGTTCACAGCCTAATGCCTTTCATCCTCTCTAAACAGATCACCTCACCTCATCTCTTTACTCACATTTAAGCATGAGCACCTCACTCCCAATAGTAAGTTGCCTCATCAATGGATAGCTTACATTGAAAGTTTTCACTGACAAACTCCTCTCATACTCTAACATGCAATTCTTATCACCTTTGGGGAATGAGATTCTGACACTTCAAGCACAAGGCTTCATAGCCTCCAACACAAGCACATTATTACCTCTATCTAACTATAAAATGTACCTTATTTGTCGCTATCCAATAAAAGGCAAAATTCACTCATCAATTAAGAAAGGGTTTTTTCATGGATTTTGGCTTCTTCTTCTTTCTTCTCTCCCTTTCATGGATAGGACAGGCCACAACCTTTCTTAAGGTAACCTTTTACAGCTTCTTGTGTCTTTTGGCCTTTAACAAGCACCATATTTAGCAAAGTAGTCCCTCGATCCTTTACCATGGACAATCCTTTCCTCTTGAGCTTGCTACTCGTTGGAGTCTAATGTCCAAAGATCTTTCCTACTAGAAAAGGTCAAATTGATAATATCTAAGTCTCTTACTCAGGGAAGTTACAGCATCATCCACAAGTCCACATTTTTCTCAAGCCTTTAACTCTAAGTGTGTGTATGTGTGTGTGTGTGTGTGTGTGTTTGTGTGGTCACACTGACTTAAGCATTGGCTTGGCATGATCCTCCTAATGCTATCTCTCTTTACCATATAGGATGAGATCCAGTAATTGCTCTAACACCCAACTCTAGCCTTTCCATCCATCAAGGCCAATACTTCCACATAATGAGATGTGCTTTAAATGTGAGTAATTAATAAATTTAAGTCATCTAAAGTTAAGATTTTAGGTTGTTTCATTTGTTTTTATTTAAAGTTATGCTTCAATTGTGTGTCTTAAGTTTTGTGAGGATCTAAGTTGTTTTTGTTTTTATCATTCTTAAGCTATTTAGAAGTTCAAAAATCATATGGAAGGATTCGAAAGCAGAAATAGTGAAAAAATATCAAAACATATTAATTTTGAGATGCATAGTCGTGCAAATCTGAATTGCATGGTTATGCATAATTTGTCCAAGCTTTCCAAGAGAAAGCATGAAGAACAAAAGCTAAAAAATCTGCATAGCTGTATAGAATGAAAGCGCATGATCATGCAATTCAAATTAGGGTTGCTTGCTTAAGAATTATGAAGACCAAAGGAGGAAAGTTCTGTTCAACTGTGAATATCATAAAGAGGCTGTTTCATGATATTTTTTCTTGCAAGTTGTGTAAATCCAATTTACATAGCTTGTGTGCATCTAAAATTCAATCTTCCTAATTAGAAAAGGGTTCTAAGACTTCCAAGACCCAAGTTTTTATAGTGTCCATATATAAATAAACTCTTTATTGGTTTTGTATCAGATTTTACTTCTCAAAATTAGGATTCTTTGTTAGATTTAACTAGTAATTCATAGTTTAGCAATAAAGGAGGAGATTCAATGGTGAAGATTCAGTCAAGGCTTGTAGCTCCCTTCAATTGAAATTTATTTAGAGTTTTTCTCAAACTTTTGTTCTCTATTTCTTTACTCTTAAATTCAATAACAATTATGATGATATTTTCCTTTAATTTGATTGTCGAATTATTTGTCTCTTTTATCATCATGAATTATTAATTTCCTTCTCTAGAATTTAGATGTAATCTCTTGATTTGATTATAATTTAAGTTTGATTGATTAGGCTTGAATTGTTGGAATTATCTTTTATCTTTGCATTTAATACTTATGATTGACTGGCCATTAATTGTATGATTTAGAAATATTATGTGAAGTAGCGAAAGTGGAAGTATAATATTAGTTTATTGAGATATTAGATATAAGGTAAGTGTTACTTAGAGATAAAAACACTTATTTGTAATTGTCTATCATGACCCAATTTTTAGGCTGTCATGATCCTAGAGCTTCAGAAGATATAAAGTCACCTAAATCCATAGAACCCCATAGAACTTATTATCATTTAGCATATTCCATTTTATAACTTATCCCAAGTTTGAAACCCCATTCATTTTTTACCATTTCCATTATTACTTTATCTCTTCATTTATAGCCAATGTACTTTAATACAATTTCATAACTATTGATTAGCACATCATTCTTAAGTATAAATAAATACTATCCATACATTCTTATTTTCTATCATAAATATGTATATATACAACTACTATCATTTGTTTATAATACTCTCCAATATAATACTTTTTAATGTTAAGCCTTCAGATATCATGGAGCTCTAGATCAATTATCCTTAGGATGACACAAGCAAACATAAAACATAGCCATTTAGTAGAGCAAGTCCCAAGAGGAGAAGTATAGCTCGGAATTTATCTTGCTAATGAATCACCCTAACCTGAAAAATTTTGAACAACTATGAAATGAGACAAGCTCAGTGAGTACATAATAGTATAACATAATATGAAGGCAATATAAGAGGTTATCATTTGGATAGGTATAAGATAGCAATGGAGTGATATTAATCAAAATTGCTCATTTAGAACTTTAGAACATGTTTTAACAGAAATAGTAATATCTTGGAAACATAAAGCTTTCCACACATGAATATTAAAGAGTGGCGGCCTAAGTCTTACTCACGCATATGCATTACACTACACAAGATTGATCGAGCTTTATGGTTAGGTGTTCCCTCTAATAGAGGTTAGGTATTCTTGCCTTACCCATGGGCTTATACTAAATGCATAAGGTTTGATGTATTTTCTCACACCAAATAGGATTTCTGCTTAGTCAAAAGTAACAATGAAAGACACATCTAATATCTATAATAGGAATTCAATGGAAAATAGTTTGGCATATCAATCATTTTCATCATTGGGTATAACACATAATCAATATAGGAGGCTTATCATGGTCAAATATCATATAAGAAAGATAGGATTTCCAAAGGCTCAACAATCAATGTGCAATCACATATTCAATGTCACTTTAAGGTACATGTCAAAGGATGGCAATTCAAGCGATGGTTGCAAGCAATAAGGCATAATTATATTATATTATTAAGTATTCATCTTGAGCTCTTTTGCTCCTATTAATGTTCACTATTGGTTAATTTAGTGTCCTTCACGGTCTTGAGCAATTGCCTTGCCCTTTCTTTGATGTTCTACATCCATATCATTTTAATTACAATAGGGGCGTATTAATAGTATCATATTCATACTTAATTTTATTTCTACTCATTTTCAAGCTAAATTTCTTATTCAATTTCATGAATTCAAATTTAAATCTCAAAATTCCCAAGTTGATCCATAAACACTAGAAATTGGGGAAAACTATCAATTTCCTTTTTAAACCTCAAATTAACTATAGATTCATCAAATTAACACCTAGACAATTAATTCCCATTAATTATTTTGAATTAATTCACTCTTATTTATTAGAATCCTAATTTGTTCCACTTAGGTCAAATTTGGGGAAAACCTATAGTTCCTCATCAATTCTTCAAATTAGTTATAGAAATGTGAAATTTAACATAATATACAACATATATGATCAATATCTAGCATTAGAACACCAAGTTTCTCTTTTAGCTAAATTTATATCAATAAGACTCCAACTCTTGAACCAAGTTTCCACAATTCTTCCTAACTTTTTCAAATCATTTTTCTTCATCTAAAATAACTATAGATGCATTCAATTAGAATTTAGAACACTTCCTTACTCACTTCCTATCTTGGCCGAATTTTTCCCCTTAGTAATACTTAGGTATTTTTCATGCTTCTTTTATCTATCTTCACATAAATCCTTAAATTTTCTAGTCAAATCTCCTTATTTCAACTAAGAACATCAAAACTATATCTTATACACACACCCTTATATGGCCAAATTTTGTATATGTAGTATAGGAGAAAATTATACAACTTAAATACTAAAATTATACTTAAAAAGCATAAAAGAAAAGAGGAATATAATTTCTTACCTTGGGAGATTTTGGTTTGGTATGTTCTCGTTGCTATTAGTCTAAAGAGAATTTCATTTGATTGGTGTGGAGCTTTTTGGTGTAGAAAATTGTAAATGGTGCATATAAAATGAATTACATCTATATATATAATGGGTTGGTTGGTGACGATTTGATCAAGTTTAATCCAATGCTAAGATTTGATATGAATTAATGGCTATGATCTACTTCATTTGGATGACCAAGATTTCATCTAAATTTGTGATGTTCATCATGTGGTATTGGAATGCTAAAAATGAACCTAGACTCGTGTGTAGGGAAGATAAGAATTCAATTTGCTTTAGGATTTGACTTAAGTCAATTTTTTATGGCTCCCTTTCTAACATCCAAATTTTTGGTTTTGGGCTAACCATTCTAACTTACAAAGTTTGATGTTACACTAATTATGGGCCATGGGCCAGCCCATTATTGTTGGGCTTGGGCCTTTGATATCCAAAGGCCCAATAACAAGCCCATGGCCCATCAACAAGTCCATTAACATACTTAGAAATTTTCCTTTTAAATTCCTTTCTTTCCTTTCACTTTAACTTGCAAATTTGTGTTCTCTATTTAATTTACTAGAGCACAATTAGTCATGATAAAATCATAAACCAAGCAAACATTTTAAATGGTTTCATAAGATTCCTAACCAATACCCTTTCGTTTCTATACTATGTTAACATTCAAAAATCTTGTCCTCTAGTATTATTAGTAACTAGAATGAGCTATAAAATCCTTAAGTATTACATTGTCAAATGGATTTTTATAAAACTTAATGACTTTGTGTTAATTACTTCACGAAAGTAGGCATAAAGTTAACATGAATATTTATATTGTATCTTGAGAGAGAACATCATTAACTTAGGAAAATCTAATCATTAATTCCAATAAGGTAAGACTAATCTAGAAAATATAGAGAAGTCATAGGGACTCAAATGATGAGGTCTAAATCCTAGGCCTTTGTTATATATTGATTTAATTTATTTTACGTTCTCTAAATCTTAATTCTCAATTGACTTTCTAAATAATAGAGGAATTCATAATTTTGGTACTTATCAACACCTTCCCTATGAGATCGACACTTTATTCACACACTACTACTTGTCTATGATACATGCACGATCGACACTCTCACTTACGAAAGCTGTGTCATCAACAAGTCTATGTTTTTCTCAAACCTCTAACAATGTATATGTAGTGACATTAACTTAAGTATCAGAGAGCTCGTGCCAGGCTATAGGGTTGGTGTGGTCATCCTAACACTATCTCTTTTTGCTATGGGGAAGAAATACAGTAATTTCTCCGACACTTAATTCCAACCTTTCCTTCCATCAAGGTCACACTTCCATATAACAAGGTCAACACCATTCCATCCATCAAGGTCAGCACTTCTCTCTTGCGAGATCATCACCATTCTATTTAGCAAGATCAACACCTCCTTTTTTCGAGGTTCATATCATTCTCTAAGTGTGAAGTCTAGTATCTTCGTTTATCTTATGCCCACTGTGATCCATTATCTCAGCTCTCCAAGTATCTCTCCACTAGATCCTATCATTTATGTATCCCTTCTTTAAACTTGGATTGGACTTGCTCCTTTTCAAGAAAACCTAGGCCCAATATCTAGCACACAACTACAACATATGTGTTTCAGACAACCGGCAATTAATTACAAACCCATAGAATCAAACCGGGTTTAAATCGGAGCTAAAATGGATGAAAACAGGCCAAAAATCGCAAAACGGGCGAAATTCAGCTTGCAGCCGCAGAATACCCTGCGGCTGCAGCAAAGAAGCTCGCAGGTGCCATAGCACTTCTGGCGGTAGCAGTAAGTCTTTTTTATTTTTTATTTTTGTTTTTTCTTTATTTTATGCACTTATCCCACATCAGAAGTGCATAAAACCTTCCCCCAACCTCTCCCCTATATATAAGGGTCCTTCCACTCCATTTTCTTTATCTCTTAACCTCTTAATTTACTTGATTAGCCTTTGCATCAAGCGAACCATCTCCACAAGTTTGGTCCGAAAGGAACAAACTTTTTAGTTTAAATTTTTATTTGGGTGGTCGTTTCAAGGTAACTCTCCTCAAATCAGTTCGAGAAAGTCCCAAATTTGCCGTCCGAGTAGCCATTTGAAGGTTGTAGTTTTGCCAAGCCGAGAAGATGGAATTATGATTTGGTCGTCCACTTCATCTGCCCTATGTCCCCAAGCCTCGTCCTCGTAAGATATTTATTTTCTTGTTTTATTTTGTTTCATTTTCTTAGGATTGCTTAGTTTATTCCTTTACATTTATTATTTCTTTGCTTGGCATGTTTTATCGTTTTCTTTCATTATTTTGAGACATGTTGATTAAAGTCTAATTTAATCAACTAGGTAAATGATTTAAATTGTTGCATGACTTATTAATTAAAACCTGACCTAATTAACAACTCAATAATCAATCAATAATTCTGCTTATTTAATCAATCAACCCACCTTTCAATCAATGAACTAAACATGATAAAACGGCTAGCTTAAACTAACCTTCTGGCAAGAAGGGCAAACTATATGGATTTTAATTCCCATTCAAAAGAATACGTAGGCTTTCTTGTTTAAAGCATCAAATCCAATTTAAATAAAATATAACCTTTCTCTTGTACATTCTTTTATGAATTAGCTCATTCCTTTGCGATATTTGCTTTTAGTTTGTTTTATTTATTATAATATTGATTTTGTCTTTTTGTTTTCTTTATTATAATATTGATTTTGTCTTTCTTTTGCAGTATTTTTCTTTAATAATCACTTTAGAATTATTCTAGGGAATGTGTGACTTCCCTAAAACCCATAAGGGCTAGAGGAAATATCCCCTATTTTGGTTTTGAATTGTAAAGTTAATTCCTTATTTGCTTTATTGGTTTGAATGGATGTTTATTTGCTTATTCATATATTTTATAATTATTTATGCATTATGCAAACTATTCATGAAATTCATTTTAAGTTATCTTGTATTAAATTTGCCAAACTAATCATTTTTCTAAATAAACAAAAAATCTAGTCCCTGAATCCTCTTTGATTTCGAGACTAGTGATCTTTTCATTTGGAATATTAATTGAAGTCAATTTAGATTTTTTCCTTAATTTTTTCCCAAATAAAATAAAATTAAGGTGACGACTCTTTTCAAAAATCAATCAATCTGAACCTGAAGGTTCCATTGTGAGTTCAAACCCAAATTAGCATTTCAATCCCACTTAGCGGATCGGATCGGTGCTCGAACGAGACCTCATAATATGTCTATTAAACATGCTCCTTTCTTCCATTTAAATTTTAATTTATCAATTTCCTCCATTTACCTCATCCAACTCGAAATCATGAACAAGAAAAATAATGGAAACAACAACTCAAAAACACATAAATATGAAACAAGGTTGAATTTAGTACTTCTTACCTTTCATATAAATTTCCTTTCCTTTGTCTTTTTTTTTCTTCTTCTTCTTATGACTGCCTGCCTTCTTCTTCTTCTCTCTTTACTCTCTCTTATTTATTTAGCTCACTAGAGTTTAAATCATTTTAAGTATTTTGTTAGATAACTTGAACTTATCTTATATACATCTTTTCTTTTCTTTTTTTTTTAATTTCCTTTTAATTGATTTAAAATTCAATCTCATCTACTCATCTTCCCCTCCCCAAATTTCTGTTGTTTTCTTGTTTCTCTTTATCTTTTTTCTTTTTATTATATTTGTTTCCTTTAAATCTAAAAGTCCAAGTTAAAGATGACATACTTGCCATAAATCACAAAATTACCATTTTCCCAGTTTTATTTACTCTAATTTATATAAATATTATCTATTCGTATTTTTTTTATCTAATTTTTTAAGGTTTCTAACATCATAAGTAATTATTCTAAGACTAAATTTTTCTAAGTCAAAATAGAAAAAAATGCCGGAGTGGTAATTCATCGGTTTCGCACTATCGCACACCCATTCTACTTAAATAATTTTCTTTGCTTACTCCAACTTAATTTGAGGGTTTCACTACTTCAAATATCCTCATATTTTCCTAAACTCTCCAAATAAAATCTAAAAATTCTTTTTTGGGTTGGAATTTATTGACTCATACTCAATGCCCTGATTTTCAAACCCGTATCCTTTTTAGGATTTCGGTTCCTTTACTACCTATTTCCCTTCTTACTCTCTCCATTTTACTATTTCCTATATTATATATGAGTCTCTGATGAACTAGGGATACTTAGGGTGTTGAGGTGGATTTTTAAAGTCTTCGATAAGTCAAGGCGGATTATTGTTATCTAAGTCCTTATTTGGTGAGGCAAATTATTGAAGACCTTTAAGGAAGTGGATTTGCTAAGACCTCGATCGATAAGGCAAGTATCATCATATAATTCCTCATCTGGCAAGGCACATTATATAAAAACCTTATCAAGGCAAGGCACCAAAGACCTAGGCATACTATTATTATTTAAGTCCTCATCTAAAGAGACATATACGTGAAGACCTCTATGGGCGAGGTGGATTTTTAGGTCCCTAAAGATAAGGCATGTTATTATTCTCTAAGTCTTTTATTGGAGAAGCATATGATACCTTACCAGCGAAGCACACTATCATTCAATAAGAACTCCAAGTGAGGTAAATTATTATTTAAATCCTCATATGGTGAAGCAGATTATACGAAGACCATTATAAGGAATTGTGTTAATTTGCACATTATCTAAATCCTTGATCAGTGAGGCATATCATCTAAGACCTTTGTTGATGATGTAATTTCCTCTAAAGTCCTTTATTAGTGAAACAAGTTTTCTTAAAAACCTTTATATGAGATGGGATTTCTCAAGTCCTCGTTAGACGAGGCATATTATTATCTTAAGACCTCGATTAGCGAGGTAGATTACTTGAAGACCTCTAAGTAAGGTGGATTCTAAGTCATCGATCAATGAAGCATATTGTTTGAGTTCTCCCACGAGCATGACACCATATTATTTGAAGACTTCCAGGTGAGGTGGATTACTAAAGCCCTTTATACAAGGCAAATTATTATGAAAGTCCTCTACACGAGGCATGGATTTCTAAGACCTTTGTCGATGAGGCAAATTTATTATTCAAGTCCTCTAAGAGAGGTATAATAGCCTACTGAGACTAGCCTCAAAGACAATAAGATGAGGCAAATAAAACCTCATCAGTCTAAGCAACTTCTTACAAGAAAGGGAAAAAGCCAAACTAAATACAGGAAAAAGTCCAAAAGGTGCTAAGACCTAGAAAGTCCAAGAAAAAGTCCTAAAGAGACCAAAGACCTAGTTCAACTAGGCAAAAGCCCTCTATTGATGAGGAAGATTACATAAGTCCTCGGTCAGCAAGGCATATTATTCAAAATTCTTTTTCAATGAGGCATATTATCTAAAGTCCTTTATGAGCAAGGCAAGATATCTCTAAGTCTTTTATGAGTGAGGAAAGTTTTCTTAAAGACCTCTAAGTGAGACAGATTTCTAAGTCCTTAACAATCGAGGCAGATTATTATCCAAGTCTTCGATCGATGAGTCAAATTATCTAAAGACCTCTATCAAGGAGTGGGGGGCTTCATGGATTTCTAAGTCCTTGGTTAGTGAGGTATATTATTCGAAGAGCTTTATTAGCAAAGTAAAATTTCTAAGTCCTTGATTAGTGAGGCAGGTTTTCTATAAGTCATCTATGAAGGAGGCAATATTATATAAAGTCCTCAGAGTGAGGTACATCATCCAAAGAGAATTTACAAAGTCCTCATTCAACAAGATAGATTATCTAAGTCCTCGGTCAGCAAGACAAGTTATTAGATGAAGACCTTTATAAGCGAGGTGAATTTCTAAGTCTTTGGTCAACGAAGCAAATTATTCAAAGATCTCTATTAAGGAGTGAGGGGCTTCATAAACTATTTAAGTTCTCAATCAGTGAGGCATATACTACTACTATTATTATTATTTGAGTTCTCAACTGATGAAGCAGCTTATCTAAAGACCTCCTTCTGTGAAGCGAAGTTCTAAAGCCTTAGCAAGCAAACTAGCTTATCCGGCGATGTTTGTCAGTAAGTTGGCGAAGCAGTTTATTTGAAAATCTCCTTCAGTGAAGCGAAGCTTTAAGGTTCTCGATCAACAAGATATATATATTAGTATTATTTTTCGGGTTTTTGATGGAAGAAGCAACATATATTATTATTTGAGTTTTCGATGGACGAAGCAATATATACTATTATCATTACTTGAGCCTTCGATTGACGAAGCAGTTCATCCAAAAACCTCCCTTAGGATGATAAAGTAATACATTCGAAGACCTCTTTCAATGAAACAAAATTTTAAAATCCTCGGTTGATGAATTGAATTATTCAGAGATCTCAATCCATGAGTTAAACTATCTAAGTCTTCCACTAATAAGGTAATTTTTATCGAAGTCCTCTACTAGTGAGGAATATTATATAAGTCTTCTCAATGAGACATGCTATTAACTAAGACCTTAATCCAGAAGGCATATTATAAAAAACATCAAAGAAAGAAGAATCGTGAGATATTTGAAGACTTGAAGCTACTTGGAATTTATAAGTCCATAAATCATGGCATTAAAGAATTAAAGCTATATGGATCTATAAGTCCACATAATGACATGGCATCGAAGACCTGAAACATTGAAGACCATCACACCATGATGTGGCAATCATACAGCTTGCATCTTTGTTCATACATCGAGATACCTCCAAATTCAAACACCTAGCTACCTCTACACTGAGCTCCTTAGCTCACTGATCATTCAGGCACCTAATTGCCTCCACATCGAGCTCTTTAGCTTGTCTTATCATTCAGGCATTTAATTGCCTCTAGAACAAGCTCCATTGCCTGTATATCTCTCATCAAACATTTAGCTGGCAACAAATCGAGCTCATGTGCTCACCTCCACATTAAAGCATCTAACAGTCTTCATGTCAAGCTCGCTAAATGCAGTCAAATTGGCAATTTTATCTACAATACAAATGATTCACAAGTTACAAAAGAATATATCTACTCCCTTAGCATTTTCTTCGATGTGCTTGATCAATCTAGGGAGTGGAGACTTTTGATGAGGACTAAAAAATTTCCTCAATAGTGGTTCCTATTTTCTCCCATCTATTGGTAAATGAAAGGTAAAAAGAGGGTTAAAATCTCTCACTACACATACTTTTTCTCTCTCTTGATTCATTTTCCTCTCAACTCACTAGACCAACATCACTGACTTAAGTGTTGAAAACTCTCTATGAATCATCTCTGAAAACTCCTAACTTGTTCTTCTCTGTTTACATGTCCTACCCCTTGTGGGAACTCCTCCAACGCATGCAAGCAGATTTTAGACTCATTTCTTTTAAAGATGCTTACTATCTAATTTATCCCTTTTTACAAAAATTTTAAATTTTTAAGTATTTAAAAAATAATTAAAAATAAATGTTAGGCAATTAATAAGGTATTTAATATGAAAGCTTAAAATTTTTTTCATTTTTTATTTTTAAAATAATAGTCTTATTTGAACAAATTAAATGAAGAAAAAAAAAGTAACAATATAGAAAAATAAATAAATAAGTTGCATAAAATAATACTTTTAGTGCATTATAATTACTTTCATTACATTCTCCCATAATGCTTTTTTCTTTTATTAAATGATTGATAATTTGAATTTCTATATTAGTTTACAAAGATAAAAATATTGAAAAAGTGATTGGTTTAAAAATCTATTATTATAATAATAATAATTATTTATATAAAATATACAATAATTTTATATTTATATTTTTTTATTTATAATATTATTTATATATCCTCACTTTTAGATGCATAAAAAATAATTAAAAATAAAAATATTTTTTAATAACAAAGAATTTACGAACTAGTTTTATTTTAAACAACAAACAAAGTGTTACAACTCTTTAATTTCTACATTTTGATAAATAATTTTTTATTTAATTATGGGTAATATCATGATCAAGTACCACGCACACAGACTTGGCGAAAAAAAAAAAAAGTACCACGCACACAGTGATGGATTTCTAGAGGCGGAATGACAGTCACCTCTCAAAATTTTTCAAAAACCTTTAATATATATTAAAAAATTACCTAAATATTCGAAAAAAAAAATGACATTCGATTCCCAATTTTTAAAAAAAATTTTAATGTCTTTGTACACACATTATATTAAATGCTTTTTATACATGTATAATGAAAAAGTAAACTATTTAGATTATATGTACATTAAAAAAAAAAGAAAAATATTCTTGCTGTCGTTTAGTTTGAAAAATCAAATCACAATTAATATATTTGTCTACCAAACCGGTCTTTACTCTGTGTAATCAATTCTTGAGTGTATTTAATTTAAAGTATCAAATAATGGCTTTATAAATTGTATTGGTATTGAAATTAGTGTAACGAAATTAGATTGAATTAGTTTGAATCGGTCACAGTTATCGTGAATTTTCAAAAATAATTAGAAAATTAATATAATTTAATAACAAATAAAATATAACGTTCAAAATGTAATATATTAAATTAATTAATACTTAAATAAGTATAATTGTGCCTAAAAAATTTTAATTTATATAAATAATAATAATATATTAAATTCAAATTACATAACTAATAATAATAAATTAATCTTATTTTATTAAGTCATTAAAGAAAAAACCACATTATTCAATATGAATAAGATGATAAAAAAAATCTTCTTATTCTAAATAAATAAAGTAAAATTAAAAAAATAAATATATCATAATATTAATTAATCACTAATAAAAAGATTATCGGAGAGGATCTTGATTGTCTTGTCTGCTATTAAACTCATTTAGAATTTATATAAAATCATTATTTAAAATTTTGAAAATAAATATATAAGGACAAAATATAGTCAAATTATAAAATTCAATCAATAATTTACAGCTATAAATAAAAAATTTATACAAAAAAAAAATTGGTAAAAAATTATCAATAATATTCTAAATATATTGAAATATAAATAATGTAAAAAATAATATCCCAATAATTGATATTAATAAAATAGAATAAATATAAAATATTGTCTTTTAAACAATATATTTATAATTTACATTAATAAAATAAAAAATATGATAATAATATTTTTTATTAATACATTACGTCCGTATCGCTAAATAACAGTCTTATCAGTATGCATTGAGTGATTTAGTATCGATTTAGTACTAATTTTCATTGGCAATATCGTAATGGATAAATAACTAATCGGACCTCCTCAAAATCCCCTACGAAACGGCCGATACGTTCCGTTATTTAATACCTTGATTTAATTAGCACTTAATCCTTCCTAAAAAAAGGTGTAAAAATTTTAGATATTAAAATATTTTATAATATAATAATTCACTTTAACTTAAATGTAAAGAGTAAGTTTATGAAAGATTAGAGTACTACATATTAAAATATTTCAATATAAAGTATTTTTGAAAATTTTAAATGTATTATATTTGAAATTTTAAAATAAAAGTGTTATATAAATTAAAATATCAATGACTAAAATTTAGTAAAAATTTCTTAATTTTATATACAATGATTAAAGTGTTGACTACTAATAAATGTGAAAGACTAAAAATGATAATTTTGAAGTAATCAACAGGGTTGTTATACTATCTACCCTTATTAAAACAAACCACGAATTTTCCTATAAATGCAAAGCCAAGCCATACCATATGTTTATCTTATCGGTGCATTTTATGGTAACTTTGTAAGAAATCAAAGTAAACTTATTTTATTTTATTTTATGAAAAAATGATTTTTTTTGTGAAAAATTATAATTTTTTTTATTTTTTTTCATAATTCTTCGTAATTATGAAAAAAGTATTAATTTTATAAAAATATAACTTATTTTATATAAAATAATAATTTTATGAAAAAATTTCTAAATTAAAGAAAACGAAAAATAATTTCATAATTAAGAAAAAAAGTTCTCTTACAAAAAATCATAATTTTTTTATATTTTTTATAAATAAAACTGTCTTTTTATATTCTTTTTAGTAGTGAAAAAAGTTTTAATTTTAAGAAAAATATTACCTATTTTTTATAAAATAATAACTTTACAAAAAAGTGTCTAAATTAACAAAAAAGAAAAAAAATTTCATAATTAAAAAAAAAAATTTCTTACGAAAAATCACTATCTTCTTATATTTTTTAGTAAATTAAACTTTTTTTCGTATTTATTATAGAAAATAAAATATTATACTCTATTTTTTTTTTAAACTAAAACTAAAATATTGTCCTATGTTTAAAAAAAAATAACATAAAAATTTGTCTTATCTTATTATACAAGAAATTTGTCTTATCTTATTATACAAGAAAAGTTTAAAGTAGCAATTTTGTTCGAGAGATACAATTATGAACAATTTTTAGAACTTTGAAATATAATAATATATGATAGGAATATATAATAATGTAAATAAGCGCCAAAGTCCATTGACTCCCACCGTGAAGACTACGCTACCCCGAAGACTTGGCTAATTTTGAAATAATCAACGGGAGTGTTATAATAATTTACCCTTAATAAAACAAACCACCAATTTTCCTATAAATGCAAGCCAAGCTATACCATATGTTCATCACCAAAGTTGTTTGAAAATGGAATCTCTTACAATTCTAGGTGTCATAGGAATTCTAAGAGATGCCCTCAAAATCTTCTTCAAAAATGGAAAAGTCATGGCCTCTATTGCCTTTCTCACTCTCTTCACCCAATCCATCCTATACTTGATCCAATTTTTCTCTATCAAATCGGCGATCATGGATTTGACCGTCGAGGAAGACCTCCTAAAATTTACCATCCCCAATACCCCAGAATTTACAAATATTCTCACCCACATAAGAAAAGATATGAAAATCATTTTTGGGGTTGAAATGATTTATTTTTTTCTCGACTACATGGTCTACCTGCTGTCAGTGACTGCTACCATCCTTGCAGCTACCATAATCCACAGCGGAAAGAAAGATGACTTATCATTCAAGGAAATATTATTGAGCACAGCTAAGTCATGGAAAAGACCACTGATTACTTGGTTATATATAGTTACTGTTATTATTATTTTTGGTATAGTTTTTATGTTTATTCTCTCGGTAACTATATTTTTTGTAATGGAAGTAACAAATGACAACCCAACTGCCCTTACTGTTGCTATAATTTTTCTGGTCGTTTTGGCTTCAATTTTGTATATTTACTTGTCAGTCACATGGACTCTAGCTATTGTCGTTTCAGTCGCTGAACAAATAAGAGGGTTTGAGGCATTGGAAAAGGCTGCAAAGATTATTAAGGGCATGCAACAACAAGGGTTTCTATTAAATCTTGTGTTCACTATATTAATTCCGATTTTGGTTGTATTGACGACAATCGGTTGTATATCAATTTTGATTTTGGTGATGGGGCAAAGAGCAATATTGGATGCTTTATCTAAATCAGAAGAAGCACTTACAAGAGTAATAGCTTTGGTTATAATGAATGTTTCAAGTCTTGCTAAGATGTATTGGCTTGCTGCTTTCACTGTGCTCTATTATAGGTGCAAGAAGACTCATGAAGAAACTGTTGAATTACCAGAAATTAGTAGCTCTGATGGGTATAATAAGATACCTACTACTGCTCCTCTTGTTGGTGATAATGTACCTTGATATATATATATATATATATATATATATATATATATATATATATATATATATATATATATATAAAGATTTGAAAAAACTCTATGCTTGTTATCGAAGGTGAAGTTTCTAGATAAAATAGTTCCTCCTGTCGTGTATCCCCTATTAATCCATGTCATGATTGAGGAGCTATAAAAACAAATAAATTTCCTTTTTTATCATGCATATAGCAATATATATAGGTCTATCAAGTATCATACTTTTGTATAATTTTGGATGTAATATATGATCTTTTGTTTATAACATATAAAATTTGAAGTTGGATTTCTGAGGTCCCTTTTCTTTTAAAAATGATGGTAGCTAGAATAAAAGAAAAATAATAGGAAATTCAATATTTTTCTTTTGTTATTTTTTTTTTGAACACCATTCTTTTGTTAATTAAACATTAATTAAATATGTAATATTATAATCCTAAAATAACTCTTTAGTGTTAGCGTCTTAGTTGGCCAATGTAGGGGACTTCGTGAATTCAACACTGAAAGTATGGGATTTCATATGGGATTTATATGGATTCTAGGCTCCCAAACCCTTTGAGCTAGTTTTTGAGGTATAGTTCTCTCAAGATTCATAATAATTAGTATCAGAGTCAATTCAAATACATAGATAATCTGAAATTCCGAAAGGGGTACCCTGCAAGCCAAATTAAAATTACTAGTAGGCTCAAGAGAAAAATAATTTGAGTTGAGCCAATGTCGGTAGGAGTAAGAGTTGCTGATGACATCAAGTGTTGAACCATGAGAAAATATTAGGATCATAGTTGGCTAAGGTAGGGGATTTGGTGAATCCCACATTGAAAAATGTATATAGGATTTCAATGTAGGGTTTATATATATGGACTTTGGACTAGCTAGAGAGGTGTGGTTCTCCCAAGCAATTAGTAAAAATTCCATAGTTCTCATTCTAAACCCTTTTCTTTGTTTAATTACTTAAAAATATCTGAATTTTAACATAAATTAATTAAAATTTTATGAACATCCTATGTGATAACCGGATTTTAGATGGTATCGCTTGGATTTTGATTTTTGATTTTTGATTTTTTTTAATTTTTTGAGTAAATTTGGTTTTAATTGGAATTTAAACTCTAGATATTTTAGTCTTGAAAACAACTTTAGTACCATTAAACTGAATATTCAGAGGTTTTTTTTTTTTTTTTTTGTACTTTCTTGCATGTATGTCATTTAAAAAATCATTAATTTTTTTTTACTTTCAATGCCACTGAACTATATTTTTAAAACTGTTCGCAATTGTACCATTTATTTAAAATTACTCATTTGAACTTTCTCGCTCTTTTTTAATGATATATGACATTGATTAAAAGTATAAATAACATATGAGTATTGGATCCTTCATATTTAATTTTGTTATATGTAGAATATTACATATAAATTAGCCTTGATTAATCATGCCCCTAATCACTAATCGCATTGTAATTATTCTTGTGTATATTCTCTTCCATATTGGGGTCTCTTGTAATGTAACTCTATATATAGAGCATTCTTTTGTACACAATTCTCATAAATTCAATATATTCCCTTTTTTTTTTTTTTAAAAATAAATTAAATAATCTCTTATATTTACTTTTATTAACAAAATAGTCCTTTCATTTAAAATAATTAAAATTTCCCGTTAAATGAATGTAAAAATATCAAAATACCCTCCTGTATATTATGTGGTAAAAAAAAAATTAATTTGGACTATCCTATTGAATAAGACTTCATTCCTAAACAAGCCAGCCATACCTCAAATTTCAAAAATGCCATTCTAGTCTTGGACGTGGTAAATAAGGCTGTGGAAATCAAAACTTTCTTCTGGTTTTGAAGTGATTGAGTACAGGAAGATTATGGACCCCACACCATGTGCACAGAAAGGCAAGTCAAATTAACCCTTTGTTTGTGAAAGAAAAATGGGGTGGAGATTGGAGAAAGAAAGGGAGGAAAATAGAAAATAAAGTGACTGATTTTTTATTTTTTTTTCCTCTAGTTATTTGGAAGTGGTAGAAATGGTAAACGAGAAAGTCAAATTTTTTAATTACAAAAAATTAAAAATAAATATTTAAAGATAAAAATTACTAATTCATACAAAAGTCGAAACTTGAAAATGAAATAATGAAAGGATATATAAGAGACTATTGAGTGTTTAATTTGAAGTTTTTATATCTAGCTCCAGTATTATAATCATTAAAAGTAAAGGATCATGAGTTAAAAGTTCAACAGAAATTGAATTAGAGTTGAACCATAATTAAATTAAATATATAGTAAATAATATATATGATATATTATAATTAATATTACCTATTAAAAACTATGATCAATATATATATATATATATATATATATATATATATATATATATATATATATATATATATATATATATATATATATATATATATATATATATATATATATATATATATATATAAGCTTGATCAAATAAGATTTAATAGGTTGGATCTTCCGTATTTGGCCTTTGAAATAGAAGCTTACAAAAAAGAAAAGATAGTCAGGAGGGCCAGGCCTTGTGCCTGGCGAAAAGCCGCTGACGTTCAAGTTAGTAAAGAGCTTCGCTAGTGACCGGAGGAGAAAATTTCTCTTATCTGGTCAGAGTGTTTTTTTTTAAAGAAAGAAGGTGAAAGAGTGTAAAGTTCAATCTATTTGAATTTTATATTGATCATTCTCTTTTTTGGAGGAGAGAGAATGTCTCATGAGAGAGCATGTCCTTGATTGGTGTGGTTGGTACAGAGATAGTGGACTCATAGTCACCTGTCTTATCTTAAGGGATGTCTTAGGTGAATGGTGGTGTCAAGGTTTAAGGGCGCACCGCTTGTTAAAGGTCTCTTTGATAATTGATATGACATCTATATTAAAAATTCTCAATCACAGGAAGTAACTTGTCAATGAAGTTACTTAGGATAGAAGTAAGGTGGCATCTTAAGAAGGTATCGCTAGCATGGGTCAAAGGGATTGAGCCTCTAGGACCTATTCTTTTTAGGCCTTCGCTCTGAACTCTAACCTTGATATTAGACAATTGGCTCTTTAGCACGTATGAGCTTTTCGTTTCATTGACCTGTAAAATTGTTAAGCCATTTTTATCGCTCATCAATATATATATATAATATGTGTGTGTGTGCGTATATTATGTATACTTTTTGGGAGTAATACATAATACTTTGTTTCTAATATATAAAATTTGAAATTCGATTTTTGTGGTCCCTTCTCTTTTAAAAATGCTGGTAGCTAGAATAAAAGAAAAATAATAGGAAATTCAATATTTTTCTTTTCTTAATTAAAAATTAGTTAAAATTCAAATATAAGATATATGTTATATTATAATCCTAAAAATAACTTATTAGTGTTAGGATCGTAGTTGGCCAATGTATGGTACTTGGCGAATCCAAACATTGGAAGTATGAAATCTTAACGTGTGATTTATATGGATTTTGAGCTCTCCTAACTCTTAAGCTAACTTTTGGGTATAGTTCTCCCAAGATTCATAATGATTAGAATTAGAGTAAATCCATGCGTGCGAACAGATCGAAATTAAACTTGAAAAGGGGTACCATGTTAGTCAAAATAAAATTTCTAGTAGCCTTGAGAAATAATAATCTGAGCCGAATTAGTGTCAGAAGGAGTAAGAGCAGTCAATGGTGTCGGGTGTTCAACTGCTGGAAAATATTAAGATCCTAATTGACTAAGGTTTGAGACTTGGTGAATCCCACAATAAAATTGTGAGAATTTTCAAATCCAAGCCAAAAACTTGAACTATTAGGTAGTGAGATCCAAATATTATATTAAGTCTTCATATTTTTTGTTATTTTTCAATATAGGATCTTTTAACTCTAACACCCCCTCTTGACACATGCTAGGCTCTTAACTAGCACGTGACACAATAAATTGAGAGCCGAACATAATCATATTAACAAATACACAGCTGTGACAGAAGAGCACATATTAGAGTGTAGAGATAGCTCTGGTACCATATGAGAAATTTCAAATCCAATCCAAAAGCTTAAGCTATTAAGTAGTGAGATCCAAACATTATATTAAGTCTTGATATCCTTTATTATTTTTTAATGTGGGATTTTTTAACTCTAACAAAAATTATGAGATTTATAAAGACTTTAGGCTAACTCAAGACGAGTGATTCTCCTAAGGTTCACAACAATTAGTTAAAATTCCATATATAGTTGTCAATCTAAACCCTTTTCTTAGTTTAATAATCTACAAATATCTGAATTTTAACATAAATTAATTAAAATTTTACATATACCCAATGTAATAACCGGATATTAGATGATATAGTTTGGATTTTGAGTTTTTTTTTTTAATTTTTAATTTTTTGAATAAATTTAATTTTAACTGAGATGTAAACTTGAGATTTTTCAGCTTTAAAAATAATTTCAGTATCAATAAATCAATTATTTATTAGTTTATATATATATATATATATATATATATATATATATATATATATATATATATATATATATATATATATATATATATATATATATATATGTCATTTTAAAAAAAATAATTGGTTTTCACATTGGATGTAAAGTTTCAATTTGGCCAAAGACTAGATCGATATAATATTAATTATCAAAAATAAAACGTTTTTATATTAATTTGAGGACTATTTGCTTGAAATACCCTAAAATTTTCAATTTTTTGCTTACTATACCCAAAAAATTTTAAAATTATTCACAATTATACTCTTTGATCAAAATTGTTAATTTTAAACATTTTCTCTTTTACATTTATTTTTTTTTTTTAACAAAATAGTCTTTTCATTTAGAATAACTAAAACTTTCTCTTAAGTAAATATAAAAAAAAAAAAAAATTAAAATATCATTGTATTTACTAGGTGGTTATAAAACTTAATTTGACACACTATCCTATTGAATGAGACCCCAATAGAAGGGCAAGTCAGCCGTACCCCAAATTCCAAAGATGCTCTTCCAATCTTGAAGGCCAAGTCAAACTAACCCTCTAATTGGGAAAGAAAAATTGGGAGAGATTAGAGAAAGAAAGGGAGGAAAATAGAAAATAAAGTGTCGATCGTAAGCGGTAGAAATGGTAATTGATGAAGTCAATTTTTTTCATTATAAAAACTAAAAATTAAAAATAAATATGTAAGATAAAAATTACTAATTCATGTAAAAGTCAAAACTTGAAAATGAAATAATGAAAAGATATATAAGAAATTATTAATAATTCATGCACCTTGATTTATGTTGTATTATAAACTTAGAGACAGATTAATTATTATATGTACAACAAAAACATCTAAGAGAATAGTTGGTGTTGTTATTAATTTAGCTTTATATCATGCAAGTTGCAGGTTCAAATAGCGGGATCGATACTCTGTGTTTTTTTTTTTTTTTTTTTTAACTCTTTGTTTTTTTATGCTTTTTTTTTTTAAGAGAACATCTCCAATGCACTCTTCATATATGTCAAATTTTTTATTATAAAGTATTGTCTAAAAAAATAAAGTTCCAATGGATTTTTTATCTTTGAAAAATAAAGAAAAGAGCTGGTTTAACTCTTTATATATAGAAAGTCAAATATCACTCTTTATTCCTAATTTTAATTAATGCAAGATAAATTTTAATGCACTTTATTTAAGATAATTTTAATTTTTTTTATTAATTTCAATGTACTTTATTTACAATAATTTTAATTCTTTTTTTTTCTATTGGATAAATTTAAAGAATGAGAAATTAAAATAATTAATACGTATGAGATGAAGTAAAATAAAGAGCAAAATATAGAATTTATTGGATTTAAATAAAATTTTCTACTTTTTATCAACTAGATATTTTCTATTAAATAAAATATGCACTTTAAAATAAAAAGTACCATTAGGGATGCTCTTAAACAGAAACTGTAAATTTATGAGTAGTAGAGTGTAAATTTATTGAAAATTAACTGTCAAATATAGTTGCATAATAATCAATACAATTTTTTTTTTTTTTATTGTGGTTCCAAAATCAAGTGATCCCTTTTGTTTGTTATACTAAGTTTGTTTTCTTTTTGAGAAGGAAAAAGAGAATAAAAAAAAGGTAATTTTTTTAAATATTATAATTATTACAAATTTAGTTATTATTTTTTATAAACAATTATAATTGGCAATTGATAATTTATTTCTTAGATTAAAGTAAAAAATTATTGGAAGATAATTTGAAATAATTTGATTCAAAAGATGTAAGTAATTTTTTTATTATTTATATTAAATTAACATATTAAATTTTTTTTTGTTCAAGGTTAATTTTATTTTGTATATTTTCGAAATAATAATTATTGAAAAATTATATTTGTGAATATTACTTGTATATTTTTTGTATAATTTTTTGTTTGTGGATTTGTTAAATTTATATTTAGCTTGTGTTTAAAAAAGTGGTTTAATAGAATTAGTTTATATAATTTTATTTTAATAATTTGTGAATCTCATCCTTTAATTTATTAGGTTCCTAGGGTTCTTCACATAAAATTGAGATGCTTAGATTTTTCTCATATGTACTTGGGAGCATATTAGCTTAGGTAGGTTGCATCTCAGTGTTATTTTTTTTTTCATTTTATCATTATTAATAATATTGACTCTTATTATAAAATATATATATATATATATATATAAATTGGAGTTAATTTATTTGTATTTAAGAATTAATTTTTATATTGCATTTAAAATTTATTAAATTAATTGGATTTCATATTTATTAAAAAAATATTTATATATAGCGATAAGAAATTGATGGTTTCATTTTTTAAAGTTATCTAGAGCTTTCAAAATGCTGGAAATAGCCTTAAGGTTTTATATGTTGTGCTAATAAAGAATACCACATATATATATATATATATATATATATATATATATATATATATATATATATATATATATATATATATATATAAGTTTTAATAAGACCCATTAAAATCCAAACCTTAGACCTAGGGATGAAACACTAGACTGTTTTAATATTGTATTATAAAAAATTTAGGACTCAGATGAAAACTGAAAATTTTAATTTAGTATTGTATTTGATCTTACCCTAGTAGACTTAAACCAAACCGTTTATGTTTGTAGCTATTAATCGTAGCAGTACACGAATTTGTTGTAGTGAATCACAGTCACAATCAATCAAGGATTTAATAATTTTGATCCAAAGGCTAGTATTAGTAGGTAAATGGTGTACCTGGTACACCACAGTTCCACCCATTGTTGATGGATCGAAAAGACTAAAATTTGATTGAGAGCTTAGCCAACTTAGATTGTATGCATCGACTTGTTGGGTAAGATGCGTTTGGATCACATCTTTTTTGTTTCGTACTAATGAAGGATTATTCAAATGGACAATAATGTGAATACAGCAAATTGCCAAAATTACTAGGCTATTTTCTTTGATTTGTCCATCAAAAGTATTGCCAAATTATTACCTCCTTAATAATTGACCGAGTTAAAATAAATAAATTATAATTTCCCTAATGAAATAAACGTAATTAAATCCAACTAGCTTTAAGGCTTAATTCTTCTTGTACATTTTTTTTAATTTTTTTTATCATATATTATTTACTTATATTTAATGATACAAATAGTCAATATAAATAAAAAAAAATTTGTTTACACTGAATGTATATCAAGAGTAATTTTTAGGTAAATTAAATTCATCGCATCAAATTATAAATTACCAATAATCATAGTACACGTCAGCACTTTAATTACAATACACAGCTCATAATTTAGATAATTAATTACTATATTCACTTTATGAATAATTATTAAATAAAATAGAAAATCACGATTAAATAATCTTTAATTTAATGAAGTGAATTAAGTTTACCTAAGATTTTTTCATATATTTAGTATTCATACACTTATTTTTATTATTTTTTCAGTAAAAAGATATTCATCATATCCATATTACATTAGTTGGGCAATATTTTCCAATATAAATAGAGGTCAAGCTAGCCTAAGCTCTTCCTATCACAAAATTGTGTGACAATGAAATCACTTACATTACTAAGTATTATAGGAATTCTAAGAGATGCCTTCAAAATTTTCTCCAAGAATGGAAATCTCATGGCCTCCATTGCCATTGTCATCCTCTTCACCAAATCCATAATCGACATCTCCAACATCTTCTTTATCAAGGCAACTATATTGGATTTCACCATGGAGAAAAACCTCCTCCCTTTCGTCACTCGCAATGCCACAAAATTCGCAAATAGTCTCACCCACATAAGAAATGACATCAAATTCATCATTGGAGTTCAAATAATACTTTATATTATTCTCAACCTCGTAGCCTTTTTACTGTTAGCAACTGCCACAATCCACACCACGGCCACGGCCATTATCCACGATGGAAAGAAAGATGAGTTATCATTGAAGGAAACATTGTTGAGAACAACTAAATCATGGAAAAGGCCATTAATTACTTGGTTATATATATTTCGTATTAGTATTGTTTATATCATTATTTTCTTTGCAATTTTATTTCTTTTAGTACAACTATCAAACAACAACCCTGTTAGCTCTACTATTGCTGCCGTTTTACTTCTTGTTTTTACCTTATTTTTTTATTTATACCTATCAGTCAAATGGACTCTAGCCACTGTTGTTTCAGTTGTTGATCAAATAACAGGACTAGAAGCATTGGAAAAGGCTGCACAGATTGTTAAGGGCATGAAACGACAACTGTTTATACTGTATCTTGTGATAAGAATATTTAGTGCCATTTTGTTACGGGGGATGGAGCTGATTTCTTTGACTAAAACACCAGCAGTGGCAACTGTTGAAGCTTTGCTTATAGAATACATTGGTATGTATTGGTTTGTAGCATTCACTGTGTTCTACTTTAGGTGCAAGAAGAATCATAGAGAAACTATTGAATTGCAAGGAATTTGCTCCAATTATGAGTATAGTATTCCTTGATTTATATAAATATATATGTATTTCCAAGTACCTAATTAATCACATAAATTTCCCATTTTTTTTAAGCATAGCAAGGTCTATCATATATTATCCTTTGGTATTTTCTAGCATGTCTTCAAGCATAACTTTACTTGATTTTGTATAATATTGAAAAAAAATTATATAAAAAGAAAAAGTTGTGATCATTTGCATGTTATTTGTAAAATTCAATGTACAATTGTAATTTTTTAAAATAATAGCAAAATGACACATGTTTTACAAATTTTTAGAGAATTTTGTAAAAAAAAGTCATTTTTTATATAAAAAGAATTTCACAAAATAATGTGCAAGATGACTTTTTTTTTTTTTTTGGGGTAAAATCAACTCTTTTATGTAAAAAATGTGATTTTATAGAATAACATGCAAAGATGACCAATTTTTTTTTGAAAGTTTTTGAAATATTTTATAAAATCCTATCATTTTTTGTAAAATAATAATTTTACAAAACAATGTGCAAGATGGTTCTTTTTTTTATAAATTTTTAGAGAATTCTGTAAAATTAATTTTTTTTTTAAAAAATTATCATTTTACAAGTTTTTGAACATTTTGTAAGTTTTTAAAATATTTTATAAAATAATTCATTTTTGTAAAACTCAAGTAAATCTTACTATAAAAATTTTCAAGTAATGGTAACACACATCCTTCTCCTTATTATGTATAATTTTTTGTTGCAATTATAATGGAATGCATCAAGACTTAATGATTCATAATATATGATCTAGTTTTGTAACAGAATGTGAAAGGAATACAATAGTTATTAAATTTGTAATAAGAGAATGATTCAAAATATATATATTCCTTGTTATTTGTAAAATTTGTATTTTATTCATTACATTTAATAAATTTAGTATGCAAATCTGTGTTTCGCTATTTGTTATTAAAAAAATTTTAATTAATTTTTATGTATCGTCAAGTAAGAATATATAAATATTATTTTAAACAAAAAGATAGACAAATATAAAATCATTGTATATATAAAATCATCGTATATATAAAATCATCGTATATTTTATATAAATTATTATTATTATTAATATTATTATTATTGGTAATAGATTTTTAAACTGGTCTCCACTTTATTATTTTTATCTTTATATACTAATATAAAAATTCAAATTATCAATCACAATATATTTAATGAAAAATTATGAAGGAAAATAATGAAAATAATTATATTATAATATATTAAAAGTATTATACTATCTTACCTAATTTTTTATATTGTTACTTTTTTTTTGTTCAAATAAGTTTATTATATGAAAAATTAAAAAAAAAAAAACCTCTTAGAATTTAATATTAATTACCCTATTATTTACCTAACATTTATTTTTAATTATTTTTAAATGCTTAAAATTATATAAAATTTCAAAAATTATAAAAAAGATAAATTAAATGGCACATAGGAATAGTTTTAAAAAATTTTCTATGCTCCAGCTTTATATATATATTTAGGAATTACTTGAAGTTATAAATTTATTATTTTAAAGTTAAAAATAATTACTTCTCATGAAATAACTATCTTTTTCATGAATTATGTTAATAGAAAACCACAATATTGTTTCTCATTAAAGAAGAAGAGCTTGAAGCTCATGTTCTTATACAACTTATTAGCTAACAAACTTAATTGATATGGCAAAATTAGAAACTAAGTAACAAACAAGTAACTGTGTAACTACTCTCTCTCTTTCTCACAATTACATTTAATTTGAATCATCGAATGATTAATGAAAATAAATGGCTGAGATCTTAACAAGGTGGTTATAACAACCCACCCCCCCCCCCCAAGCTAGGGCATATAAATTAAGCAGACCCAGCTTGGATATAGAGGCTTGAAAGAAAGCAGGTGGGAGAGGTTTAGTAAGACAATCTACAAGTTGGTTCTGAGAGGAAATAGGGAGCAAATGAATAACACCATTAGTCAGCTTTTCTTGAATAATGTAACAGTCTATTTCAATATGTTTAGTACACTCATGGTAAATAGGATTGTGAGCTAATTGCATAGCAGACTGATTGTCATAGTAAACTAATGTTGGTTTGGAGTGAGGCACCTGCAAATCAGAAAGAAGATACAATAGCCATTGTAATTCACAAGTGAGAAAGGCAAGGGCTCAATATTCAGCTTCTGAGAAAGATTTGGAGACATTAGATTGCTTCTTGGACTTCCAAGAAATAAGGGACTGACCAAGGAAAACACAATATCCAGGAATTGATCTTCTAGTTTTAGTGCAAGAGGCCTAGTCTAAATCCGAAAAACTTTTCAATTGCATGTCAGTATTAGAAGGAAAGAAAAGACCTTTCCCAAGAGCTACTTTAATATATCTAAGGACCCTGTGTGCTGCAACCAAATCTGCTTGAGTGGGGCAATCCAAAAAATGAGAAAGCTGCTGTGTAGCAAATGAGAAATCTGGTGTTGTTGTACATAGAGAAGCTTGCCAATTAACCTTCTATATAAAGAAGTATCTTCAAGTAGAGGGTTATCTTGATGAGTGAGCTTAGAGGGTACAATCATTGGGGATGCTGCTAGCTCAGCACCAATAAAACCCGTGTCTATCATAAGGTCCAAGGCATACTTCCTCTGACATAAATTGATTCCAAAAGAAGATCTAGCAACTTCAAGGCCTAAGAAATATTTTAGAGGCCCCAAATCTTTAATTTGAAAAGTAGAGTGAAGATATTGTTTCACAGAATTGATCTCTGCCAATGAAAGACCTGCAAGAATGACATCATCCACATATACAAGAAGAACAATGAGGGAGCCATTAGAGATTTTAGTGAATAATGATGGATCAGAGGCTGCTTGAATGAAATTTTGTTGCATTAAGGCAGTGGTAAGCTTGGCATTTCACTGTCTACTTACCTGCTTCAGACTATAGAGGGATTTAACCAACTTACAAACTTGATTGGATTTGGAATGCTCAAAGCTAGGTGGGATGGACAGGTATACTTCTTTATGCAATTCTTCATGGAGAAATGCATTATTAATGTCTAGTTGTTGTAATTCCCACTGATATACAGAAGCAATGGCCAATAATGTTCTCACAGTAGTCATTTTAACTACAGGTGAAAAAGTGTCAATGTAGTCCAATCCAGATTGTTGAGTATATCCTTTAGCAACCAGTCGTGCTTTACATCTCTCAACTGAGCCATCTGCTTTAAACTTAATTTTGTATACCCACTTTCAGCCAATGGTGTGTTTATTAGGTAGTAAATCAACTAGATCCCAGGTGTGATTAGCTTGCAAGGCTGTGAGTTCAGCTTGCATAGCTTCTCTCCAACTTGCATGTTTGATGGCTCCAGAGTAAGATTTAGGTTCCGTGAGAGAGGTGAGGTTCATAGAAAAGTTTTTATGAGAAGAAGAAAGATGTTGAAAAGTCATTACATTGGCCAAGGTGTGAGGTGTGGTGTGTTTGGTTGAAGTGGAAATAGATGAACAAATATAGTCTTGCAAGTAAGAAGGAGGTTTAAAGTGTCTAGTGGATCTCTGTAAAACAAGAAAATCTGGTTCGTGAAAAAATATTGGTGGAAAGAGGTGTAGAAATAGGAGGTGATGACCAAGGAGAAGTTAAAGAAGGAGAGGAAGTGGAGGGTATAGTTGGTACAGCAAGTGAGGAAGGGGAATTAGATATAGGAGATAAAGTAAGATCTGGAGGTATATTAGGTACAGTAGTGGATGATATACCATGGGAATCAGTAGTATCAAAATCAAGAGAGGGAATGGAAGCTGGTAGTACAATGGATGAAGAACTTGATGTGATAAGAGGCAGTGAAGCAAAAAGGAATATATTCTCATAAAAAACAACATTTCTAGAGACAAAACCTGTTGAGTTTGAATATTATAGAGTTTAAAACCTTTAGTGGTAGGTGGATAACTAATAAAAATGGACTTTATGGACCTAGAATCAAACTTAGTTCTGTGACTATCAAGAGTAGATGCAAATGCCAGGGATCCAAATACTTTAAAGGTGCTAGCAGGAAGGAGGTTTATTATAAAGTAATTCAAATGGACTTTTGTTTTGTATGACAGGTGATGGTATTCTATTGATAAGGTAGATAGAATATATAACACAGTCTTCCCAAAAATTTAAAGGAAGAGAGTCTTGAAATTTAAGAGCCCTAGCAACATTTAATATATGTTGATGCTTTCTCTCAATAACAGAAATCTGTTGAGGAGTGGCAACACAGGAAGTTTGTTGTAATATTCCTTTATTGGCAAAATAAGAAATCATGTCAAATTCAGGGCTGTTGTCAGTTCTTATGGTTTTGATCTTTGTAGAGAATTGGGTTTCAACAAAAGAAATGAAATGTTGAAGAAGAGTCCTAGTTTCTGATTTGGTTTTCATGAGAAATATCCAAGTGAATCTATTATAGTCATCTACTATAGTTAAGAAGTATCTAAATCCATTTTTAGAAATGGTATGAGTAGGACCCCAGATGTCCATATGAACAAGTTCAAAGCATGCAGAAGTTGAGGAATTACTTAAAGAAAAGGGTAATTTCTTTTGTTTCAAGAAATGACAAGCATCACACGTAGTCATTTGAGGATAATCAATAGAAGAGTCTATTTTATTTAACAGTTGAATTATTGACAAAGAGGCATGACCTAATTTAAAATGCCAAATGGCAGAGTCTACATTAGAGGTACTGATAGAATTACAAGAAGATTGAATTGGAAAAACAAGGTGGTAAAGTCCATTACGCTTCCTAGCTGATCCAATCATCCTCCAAGTTTTGAGTTCCTGGATGAAGCAAAATTGGTCATGAAGAATTAAGTAGTAATTAGGAGAGTTAGTAATTTTACTAGCAGAAATGAGGTTAAAATTAAAGATGGGAACCAAGAAAACATTTTCAAGAATCAATAATGGTGTAACTTTCACTGTACCAATATGTGTGATAGGGATTTGAAGTCCATTAAGCAGATTTACAAACACATCTTGTACTAGTTTATAGGAATCAAACAGATCAATTGAACAAATTATATGATCAGTAGCACTGGTATCAATGATCCAATCTTTCTTATTTGTTTTTGTAGTAAGAAAACAAGAATGAGAAATTATACCTAAGTCAACAAGATTTGAAGAAAAACTAGCTAAAAGAGTATTAACATGAGCTTGTGACTGTGATAAAAAGGATTGAGTGGCAGCAGCAAAAACAGGCTGGATGAGAGCTAAGATTTTAGAATATTGATCTAGAGTAAAGGAAAAATCATTGGTTAAAGCATTAGGATTTAAAGAATTTTGAGAAGAATTAATTTGGTAGTCAAACTGATTGCCATCATTCTAAGAAGGAGATAATTATTGAGATGCATTGTAACTACTCTCAACTTGATTTGCATAAGATGATGGTCCATGAGGCCTAAATTTAGAAACATATTCGGGGGAAAGCCATGCTTTCTATAGCAGCAATCTATTATATGTCCAGATATACCACAAAATGAGCAAATGGGCTTCTTGCTATGTGCATAACCAAAAGAATTAGAGAACGGTCTTTGATACCCAGAAGAATTCTGATTACCAAAATTATGAGACATATAGCCTTGACTATTATTGTTACCACTTTTGGCCATGTAAATAGCAGCTTTAATGTTGTCACTTTGAGTTGAAAGAGCAGCGGAGCCAAAACTTATACTGACAACATTTAGACCCAATTGCCTCTCATGTTGAATTACCATTGAAAACACTTTATTAATTGGGGGAAGTGGATCAATCAATAAGATCTGTGACTTAACAGTTGAAAAATGTTCATTCAATCCTTTGAGAAACTGAATGACTTGATCATTAGACTGGTAATTTTTGATAGTAGTAAAGGCTTCATAGTGGCACTTTGGATCACATTGACAAATGGCTAATGGCCTCAAATTGATTAACTCATCCTAAAGTATCTTTAGATGTGTGTAAGAATCAGTGATACCCATAGAATTTTAATGAAAAGAGTGAATTTCATGTTGTAAGTCAGAGATTCGAAAAGAGTCACCTTGTGAAAACCTTTCTTTGAGATCATTCTAGACATCCATGGCAGTATCAAGAAATGAAATGCTTTGCGCAATGGAGGGACTTACAGCTCTATACAACTATGAAGTGACCATGGTGTTGCATCTTTCCCACGCAGAAAACATTCGATCTTCTTTATTTGGTACTGGAATAGTACCATCAATGAACTTCAATTTATTCTTAGAAAGCAATGACTCTTCATGGCTCGACACCAACTGCGATAGATTGTTCCAGTTAAAACACATGTAACTAGAACTAAGGATGGATTTTCACTAGGATGAAGGTAATAGGGGCTATTAGGGTTCTCTTTTGGTCTTATATTAGCCATTGAAATGAAAAATGAGTTTCTACAACAAAGAATGATTCGAGAAATCAAAAGAAAATTAAAGAGAAATAGTTCAAAAAAATTATCAAACTCAACATATCAGAAACAACAAGAGACTAAATCAAAACAATAGGAATTTCTATGAAATGAAAGAATTAATGAAAAACAAAGAAGAAATTGCAGATAATTTTTGCTCTGATACCATTATAGAAAACCACAGTATTGTTTCTTATTAAAGAAGAAGAGCTTGAAGCTCATGTTCTTATACAACTTATTAGCTAACAAACTTAGCTGATGTGGCAAAATTAGAAACTAAGTAACAAACAAGTAACCGTGTAACTATTCTCTCTCTTTCTCACAATTACATTTAATCTGAACCATCGAATGATTAATAAAAATAAATGGCTGAGATCTTAACAAGGTGGTTATTATATGTGATCAAAGACTTTGAAGGTTTTGAAGTTCAATTCGCACACTTCTTCCCATTTTAAGATTTTTAATATGATAGAAAATTTACTTGAAAATTGAGTAATGGATAAAAAATTTACTTGGAAAAATAACGAGAGAATAATTGTTAATTTCCTCTTCTCTATCAATTTTTTTGGTGGCTTAATAATTTCAACCTATCACTACATTTGCAGGGGTGAAAAATTTAGATTCGATTAGTATAAAATCTAATTGATAATGATTTTGATCCCAACTCGTTTAATTGGGATGGTCACCGCCTCCAAGAAAGGTAACTAAAAGAAAATAGAGAAGAAAAATATAATTGAATATAAATTTATCGCTCAGATTATATATATTTATTTTTAAGATATATAATTATTTTCTTTTTTTAGAAATACTAATTAAAATAAATAAAAAAGAAAATAAGTCTTATTTTCTCTTTTAAGTTTAACTATTAGGCAAAAAAAAAAAAAGATGTTAATTAAGGGAAAATAATTTTATTTCCTACAAAATGAAAGAAAATGATTCTCCTCTTTTTTTTTTAATAATTTTCGTTCCTCCTTTTTTTTTCCCAGACAGAGTGTAAAAGTTCTAGCAAATGTGTAAGATTTGTTTAGCATTATTATCATCGAATATGCCAAAGGAAGGGTGAAAGTGCAAAGCTTTCTCTTTTTTTTTTTTTTTTTTTTTTTTTTTTTTTTTTTTAAATTGAGATGCACATAATTTATTAAACTCAATATAATTTCAAAGCAAATAAATAACAATTGGATTAAGATCCTCTCATATTATAATGAACATAATAAATCATGTTTATATAATTTTAACCGTTAAATATAAAATAAATGGTTAAAATTTATTTTTATATTATAATTATCAATTTTAAAAATTTTAACTTTTAATTTTTAAAAAAACTTAATCGTTTATTTTATATTTAATAGTTGATATTGCCTGAACATAACCTATATATATATATAAGCCCCAAAAATATATATATATTCTTTAAAACTCATAATTACGGCAATTTAAATGCTTAAATATAATTTACCATTATTATAATTTAATTTGTCAGAAATATCATTATGAATTGTAATTACAGCTCAAATTTACATTGGCTACCGTGTGGAGGGTTAATTAAGGGACTTTTTTATTAGTTTGTAATACCAAGTGGGCTGCCATGGACATATTTTTTTATTTTTTATTTTCCAAGGGCTGCCATGTAGAACTTAATTAAGGAAAAAAAGGGTATTTTGATATGGGCTTTTCTTATTGGTTTGTAATATTAAGTAAAGTCATGAAAATGTGACATGTGGAGGGCCAAGGGAAAAATGGCCTTCTTTATATAGATATTATAAATTATAAACAGAGGAAAGCTCAATAAAATATCATGTAATTTCACTTTCATTTTAAATGAGAGCTGAGATATTTTTTGTGATATTTTCATACCTTTGCATTTAAAGTTATTTGACACAATACTCTCAAATAACTTACTTTGTCTAATATTGCTGGCGTGGAAATATAAAAATAACTTTTTCTATATGGCGTCTACGTGTAAAAACTAAAACGCACCGTTTTCATATTCTACATCGGATTATCATCAATATCCCCTTCCTCCCTAAATTATAAGCATAGAGCACTAAAGAATTCATGTGTAAAAACCCATTTTCATGAGGTGTTTTGGCAATTAAAAGAACTCCCCCATTGTCACTCTTTCTTGAAGCTGTCAATTTGATCTGGACCACAACTCATTCATGGTTTTTTTTAGTTGGTAAATAGAGACAGACTGAAATGAGGACAGTAAATCCAAAATAAAGAGAGTTTATACAATCGTATTTGTATTAAATTACTAGTAAAAACAAAAGCTTGTGAAACTGTGAATGCCTAAATTTCCATGTTAATCAATAAATCAAAAGCAGAAGTAATTCCAAGTAAAGAAACCCATCAACTAGACATAAAAATGGAAATGAAAAAAAAGCAAGAAAAGAATTATAATTTTCCCACAAGGAAAGAAAGTGAAAACCAATGAAAATAGAGCTAAAACCAGCTGCCATTACACTCTACAAATAGAACAAATGAATGCTCAGATGGGTTCCTTGAGAGATTAACAAGAAAAAAAGACCACAAGTCCCCAAAAAAAAAAAAAAAAAAACCAAATGGCTCACAGCAGACTGTGCGAGTGTTAAGCCACCAGAAAATTAGCTCCATGAGCTTTGCATCACAGTCCCAACAGAGACAAGCCTCATTGGATTCATAATAAGTTCTCACCAGAAACTTGCACAGCTCATAAATCTTCATTTTTCTTTGCATTAATGAAAAATAAAAATAAAATCTCACAATTAATTGTTAAAACGGTGGCAAATATTTTGTTAAAACAAAAAAACGTTGCATTTTTATTTTTTTTCAATTTTCTAGTTTTGGTTGCCACATCAAAAAATATTAAATAATTTTTTAATTTTCATGTTAGCATTTTTAACAACTTTAGTTAAATTGGCATTAACGTGTCAAACGGCTTTAAGCACAGGATATTAAAGTATCACGAAATAAATCATAGCCTCTATTTAAAATAAGTGTAAAACCACATGGTATTTTACTATGTTTTTCCCTTATAAATATAAGACACAAATCAGAATATAAGACATTTGAAATTTCATAGTGTAAATTTCCAATTTGAGCAAATAGTAATTTATGCAAATTTCATTATGGTAGTTGTTGGATTCATATTTGTAGTGAGATAAATTATTGGGCTAAACAGTGATTAATTAATTTGAGCCCATAAATGGAGGCTCAAAAAATTTAGTTGAAGTTCGGAAAATAAAACACTGCTAATTTTAGAGGATTGGGCCAAATTTTTTATAGTAAATGGTAGACTCTAAAAATAGATGTAGTATTGTGGTCCTACAAATTGGGAACAAAAAGTGGAAGTGATGTATAGAGAACATGGGGCATCAGAAGGCTAAATGGAACTTGAGGCAAAAGTAAAAGGAGTTAAGGTGTAGTGGAAGAAATGGAACTGAAAAATAGGAGCCAATTACCTGCACAAACACTATAAATGCAAGAAGTCTTTGCAAATTTGAGGAACAATGATAATTCCAACAAAACCAAGAATTCAACAACAATAAATAAAATAGCTCAAGGTAGCAAAATTATCCCAAATTTTAAAAGTTTTTATTTACATTTCTTATCAAAATTTCCTAGTCTCTATAGGCTTTGTCATTTATTTTTCATAGTCTTTGCAAAGGCCATTGGCTTTTGTCATTTATTTTTGAAAGTCTCTATAATTTATATTTCTATTATATTTAATGTACTTATTTCTACATTAATACAAGCAAAAAATTCAATTCTCATTACAAATCCTTTGTCCTTCTATGATAATTGGAGAAAATGTATTCAGCGTATCCAAAAACCTTTAAGAGACTTTGAAAATTAGATCTGGTGATACCTCAAAAGTCTCTGGCATACTCAGCATTAATGTAACCAAAAAAAAAAAAAAAGCATCAACAACATTTTGGCACATGTAGTGAGACACTTGTCATGCAAGACCGCAAAAGGAAAATAGTAATTATAAAGTAGTTGTTGAAACAATATCTCAATATACAAAGAAAGTGGCTACAACAGCAACACTTAAATTCATACCTCAAATGGCTAAGCAAATTGAAAAGAGTCACAGTCGACAATGGGCTAATAATGTTCTAGAACGAATAACTCAAGGAACTGTAGCACCTATTGCTTCTCAAAGTATTGATGACCACCTTGGTATCCTAGAAAAGAACATGTGTTTCATGAGAAAGACTATGTAGACATGAAGACTTTTTCAAAGCAAATAGTCTTCAGATAGTAATCCTTAGACTTTATGGAGTCTGTTGTTGCACTTCTAATGAAACGCTAGCCTGCACTACAACAAAGGAAAGAGACTTAGAATTTTCATAGAAATTCAATCAATAAAAGCCACTCTTACAACGGCAGGCCTATATGAACATAGCAAAAATAGTTCCAAGGGCATACAACCCTAAGTACTGATCCTATAGACTACAATTGTAATACTCTAAGTTTGCATATGTATCTTTTCAATTGTATGTATGAGTTATGAGATGAGTATCATGTATATTTATATTTTATGAGTTGTATATTAAAGGTGTATTTGGGATTGCTGTTAGAGGTTAAAAAAACACTTTTAGAAATTTTTTGATTTTATTAATTGATTTTTATTATTGTTTATAAACTGCTTTTTCAAACATGCTTCTAGAAAAAACATTAATTTACCCATTTCTGCTTAAAAGTAGTTTTTAAAAAAATGTAAAATTTTTTATTGAAAAACGCTTTTTTCAAACGCAATGCCAAACAAGGCCTAAGTGTATAAGCGGGTTAAATGTTGAACTTTAGATTTTTGGCTTGAGTTTTTCTTATTGGGCTTGTTTCAAGAAAATCACGTCTGTGAACTTAAAGTTTGCGGTGACGGATATTTTGTTAAATCACAAAAACGCTACATTTTAGAGTAGCTTGTGGGTATAGATCTTGAGAGGGAAGGGAATTTGTGTTGGACAAAACAGAGTATTTTGAAAGGTTTGGGTTTGTGAATGGTCTAGTGTGGAATTTTGTGAAGGAATTTAAAACGGGTTTAAATTTGAGCAGGATGAAAGAATTTGATGGAAAAAAATTGACCCATTTAAATTTAAAAAAAAAATTGCAATGGAATTGGTTGAGATAAGGAATGAAAAATTTAAATTTATTTGGGAATTTGGAATTTTCGAGTGAATTTGAATAGAGGAGATTAAATGAGGAAATTTTCTACTAAATGGGTTCATGATAAAGTTACTTTTTAAGTTTGAACTTGGGGATTCAACTGGATTTTAGTTAGGAATATAATTTGAAGAATGTGAGGATTTTTGTTGGATTAGGTTGTCGTTTTATTAAAGTCCAAAGCAAAATACTTAATAGATATAAGGCTTAAATTCAACCTAAAATATAAGAGGGTATTTGTTGGATTCATATTTGTAATAGGCCAAATAGTGATTAATTAATTTGAGCCCGTCAATGGAGGCATAAATAATTTAATTGAAGTCAATGAAAAATAACGCATTGCAAATTTTGGAGGATTAGGCCAATTTTGACAGTAACTAGCATAATCTAAAAACACATATGGCATCGCGGTCCTACAAATTAGGAATATAAAGTGAAGGTGATGGATGGAGAATGTGGGGCAACAAAAGGCTAAATGGATCTTTAGGCAAAAGTAAAGAGAGTTAAAGTTAGTGGAAGAAATGGAGCTGAAAAATAGAAGTGAACTACTATATAGAGACTATAAATGCAAGAAGCCTCTGCAAATTCGAGGAACAACAACAATTCCAATAAACTAAGAATTCAACAACAACAAATGAAACATACTCATACTAGCAAAATTATCCCAAGCTTTTATTTAGATTTGTTGTCAAAATTTCCCGGCCTCTATAGATTTTGTCATTTATTTTTCAAAGTGTACATTTTTATTTCAGTTGTATTTAACGTACTATATTTACATTAATACAAGCAAAGAAGTCAATTCTCATTACTAATCCTTTGGTCTTCTATGATAATTAGAGAAACTATATTTAATGTATCTAAGAACCTTTAAGAGATTTCAAATCCCTTAGTTTCTTGTATAATCTTCTCAAGTAGTTAGATTGGGTGAGACCTACAAGAATTTCTAGTACACTGAGCATTAATTTAACAAAAAAAGGACATCAACGATAGTTAATTTAGACATTCATAATTGATGGCAAATATGACCCTTAAAATTATAAAAGATATTTCTATTTTCATTGGTTAAATAAATAAATGCAAATTATTATTTAGTTGCTGATATTTAATCTAATTAATGAATTTCACTCTCTTTTTGAGATTCAATTAATCAGTAATTGCTAAATTTTGTTTCCATTCATTTATTTTTTGAGTTTCATTAAAAAATAAATAAAAATAAAAAAATAAGATTTTGATATCCAAAATAATTCCCTCATCTCTCTTTTAATTTATTAGAATAAAAATCCATTTCCCTCTTATCTCTTTTTATAATTTGTTAAAACAAATTTTGAATACATCTTTCTCATCTCTCAAGAAAATGGTGAAAATTTAATAAAAAAGTATTGAACTCATCAACTAAAAAAGAAGAGGAAGAAGAAGAAAAATAGATTGCTCTTAATATTTTCATATCTTCTCTTTTAATTTCATTTCTTTCACTATTCTTCCATTTTTTTTATAATTTCTTAAAAAAAATAAAAGAAAAAATCTACCAATTTGTTTTGAGGTGAGCATACTTTTAATGGATCTATTTTGAGCTCAAATTTCCATTTAAATGTTTGGGATTAATTTTTCATGAAAGTTTTAAATTATTTAGACCACTTTTTCTCCCATTCTCTATCTTTTCTTATTTTGGTTATTGTTGCTTGTAGTTATAAATTTTTATATGGATAATTTACTATTTAGTCTCTATATTTCAGGCCAATTGACATTCATATCCTTTTATTTTCAAAAATCAGTTATGTCATCCCTACCTTTTGAAAGCATTAACACTTTGGTCATTCCATCTAAATTTTGTTACTTTTTTTTTTTTTTTGTTAAAACCATGTGAAATGCCTAAAACACCCCTTATTTGTACTAGCACTACCAATAAAAAAAATAATATTCTTTCTCTTTTTTCTCTTTTTCCCTTCTCTCTCCACTAAGAAAATCTCTTTTTCTCTCTACTTCTCTCTCTTCGTGTAAGACCTAAAATTATTTCATCAAACAAATGGTGGGCAATAATTTTAGTTCATAGCACTAAACAAATGAGGATGCAAAAATGATAAAAATCAAAACAAGTTCTAAAAAATGCATCACTCTAAATAAATGAAAACTCAATAACTAATAACTGCATATCCTAATAAAGAAATTAAAACCCTACCTTTACCCATTTCTTGATTCTTCATCAACTACTAAAAAAAAAAATTCATAAATTTAAAAATTTAAAAACAACCCATATTCCTATATGGAAGAATCTTGAGAAAGTTTGTAAATTTATAATGAACAATTCAACCCAATTGATGAAATTGAATAAGACAAGAAAAGGGCACTTCTCTACTTTCTATAAAAATTCAAAGCATAAAAATCTCAATTCTAATAAACAAAACCCAAAAGACCCCCAAAATCAAAGCAACCAAATAGGATAACAATGACCCTACAAATCATATGCCTATCTTGTTAGTGCCTCTTTAGTAAATAATTGCTCTTGTTTAAACTTGTTGTCACCAATGTTTGAGAAGTGAGACAAAGAATGGTTTTTTGATTATTGTGTTTTTTTAAAGGTTTTGTGGTTAGAATAAATAGAGAGGTAGAGAGTGATAAGGGGTTGTGAGAAATGAAGGTATTAAAGGAAGAAAATTATATTTTATTATATTTTATTTATTTTTTAATGAAAAGGTAAAAAAAATATATGGAAGGACTAAAGTGTAGAAGAAACTAAAATATAAGGATAACATAAGTAGTTTTTAAAAATAAAGAATCTGAGTGTGAATTAACTCAAAACACAAGGACTAAATAGTAAAATACCCTTTTATATTTATGTATTTTTATGCTTGATTAATACTTCTACAATATCTTGAATTTTTCAAAATTTTAAATTAATATTTTTGGGTGTATTTATTAATTAAATATTATTTTGAAATTTATGTGCGTGTCTATGTGTCTATATACACACACACACATATATATGTATATATGAGCATGTCTGATTGGTCTAGAGAATCAATCAAGTGTTGCTAACTAGTTTTCACACACACACACACACATAGAGGAGAGAGAGAGAGAGAGAAGATTTACTGCTGGTTTTGCAATCATCCGATCGCTGACGAGTGACACGAGCCTACCCAGGAGGAAGCCCCTCGCCAATGATTCCACTGCCACAAGCTAGACGCTGGAAGCCATCACATGCACTGCTTAATAGGGTCTTAGGCAATGAATTTTTCAAGCTAATTTTAGCCATCTTTGACCTCCGTTCATAGTGATTCACATACCAATAAGCTCCTCTCCTCTTTAGCTTCATTTTGGTGCCTCATTTGCAAATTTTTGATTTATGATTTATTTTGGCCGAAATCCAGCAAGATCATAAGCTACCAAAACAGATTTCGGCAACTCTCTAGTGAGTGAGAGGAAGTGAAGTATATATTCAAATTCTACACTTCGAGACGAGTAATTGACATCAAATTTGTCGTGATCAGCTGCTATGTATATTTTTTGGTGACTTTCTAGTGAGCATTATTGATAGTTTTGAATTAATTTTCGATTTCTATTTCAATGATGAAATTTATTAATCTTGCATTAGTGACTTAGTTATGAGTTAGATAATTAATTATAATTAATTGAATTAATTTGAAAAATTCTTAAGGATTATAAAGCAATTTTGATAATTTGGATTGTAAATCTGTATTGAGGATTATTGCTATAAGTTGATATTGAGGGTGATATAATCCAAGAAGTCTATTTATTTTTATTTTGTTTTTATTAAGCCCAAATTTAAGTTAATTAAGTTGGTTTCTATGCTATTAGACTATCTATGTTATATATTAAATCTAAGACTTATTTGTAATACTTTATTTTTATATTAGTTAGTTTTGGGCTTCTTTTGTATTAGCCTAAGGTCTACATACAAATTTTAACTTATTTTTTCTATTTTAGGAGTTATTTTGAATTAGGAATCTTCAGTCCTTGTTTAGGAAGATTTCCTAATCCTTAGCTAAGTCTAGTTTTATTTCTTTTTCTTCTCTAAGAAGGATTCTTGATTAGGAAGAATCCCTAGTTAATTTTAAAATATTAGAATAGACTTGAGCTATTAATTAGTGCGAAAGCTAGCAATTGATTCAAAAGAATAAGAGGCATATGTAATTGCAAAAACAGGATTCAGAGTTAAGATGCCAACAAGAGGTATAATCATAGGAGAGAAGGCATCAAAAAGCATATTTGATTTTGTCAAAAAGTCCTGTCCGTCTAAGGTGCATCCAATGAAAGAAATAGTTAGTCTTTCTGGAGTCGCATCTTTCTAATGCCTTGTCCTGTGCAGCAGAAATTGCCTGATCTATGACCAACACTTATCACGGAAGCAACCAAATTATAAATACTCAAGCATACTTTGTAATAAGACAATTAGAGTTATTTGATTAATAAAATTCCTTTGAGTTTTCTCTCAAGTTTTATGCTTGTTTGAATATCTTAAACTTATCCAAAGATTTCTCTTTTGTGACATTTAAACTTATCAAAGGTGTATACCTTTGTGGCATTCAAATCAAATTATACCAAGGTGCTTAACCACAAGTTGGTTTTGTGTCAAGGTTTCTAGTTTCAAATCTGATTTGACTTTCCTAGAAGTCACTTCCAAGAGTATTGTTATTGAGTTTCATGGCAAGTCGCTTGAGGTTCGCATCGCCTAGAAGGGGCATTTGAGATTTTTTTTGTGTTGAGTTAGTTGTCTTCTATTTTCAAATCTGATTTGACTTTCCTAAAAGTCGTTTCCAAGAGCATTGTTGTTGAGTCTCAAGGCAAGTCGCTTGAGGTTCGCATCAGAAGGCCTAGAAGGGGCATTTGAGATATTTTTTGTGTTGAGTTAGTTGTCTTCTTTTTAAGGAATTAGGTTTATTCTAAGAAAACACTATCGAATTTTTAGTAGATTTATCCTTAAATTAGGAAGAGTTGATCCTTTGAATTTTATATTATTCATTCTGATAATCTTATGATATTGTCATTTTCTAAATCACCCAAGACCATCTTCTTTAGCTCCAGGTCCTAGTTAATGAACAAGTTTGAGTTTCACCTTCTATATTATGAGTGCTACTTTTGATATACTTTCCTGTTATTCATGCATTTGCAATTACTGTATGTATATATGTAGTATAATCATACATTATTAATTATAAACATAAAACTATTTTAGCATCTATGTTATATTGTATCATTATGTTTATGTTAGTTATATTGTATCATTATGTTTATGTTACATATTCCATGTGTATGATTGATGGGGTTAAGATGACACAAGGACCACTTAGGAATGTGAATTTGTTATGATGATAATGATGATGATTGATGAGTTATGACTAGTGTATGACAGCTTGGCTTGCTTATCATCCATAATTGTTGCCAGTCGAGTCAGAGTAGCATGGCATAGGTTAGTGATGGCCACGCTCCTATTGACTTAAATGATACTACTTGAATTAAGAGAGCCAGGTATGGGGGTTCGGCTCACCAAATTGAGGATTAGTGTAGTTCCTGTGGACTAATCCCCATCCCTGTATGATTATATAAAATATTTGTTTGGATGGTACATTGCATAAGTATTACATTTTAGACGTTACTAAAGCACCAAATATGTATATTGTAGTATCATTCATTGAGTTGAGATGCTCATTCTTTTCTCCCTATTTTTCTAGGCTATAGGATGAGCTTATTAGTTATGTTTATTGTTGAGTTTCTCTGCCTTCTTCTCTAGTAGTGGATTTTATATTGACTTAATTATCATTTGTATTATTATTTTAGAATTTTGCAATTTCAATAATATGGTTTATAGTTTGTTATTATTCTAGACTTTTGGTATCTATTTGTTTGTATTATAGTATGATGAGATTCCTAGGCTGATAGACATATATATGGATGATAAGATTACTATTACATGTTATAATTATTATGATATGATGTGATATAATGACTTTATTAGCAGATGGGCCCATTGCCTCGAGTAATGAGATTATGTATTCATAATTTATTATATTATCTATTGATATTCTAGTTAGGTTGACTACAAGCTCTAAAGGCCTTTAGCTTTTGTGTACTCTAGTATCGGTCACGTGCCTTTGGAATCAGGTTGTGACAAAGTTGTTATCAAAGCATTAGGTTTGCTTTCCTTAGAAATTGTAATTGTAGAGCATAAGATTCTAGCATGTCTTTTCATATCTCACTTGCTTCTAGTTTCTGCATTATTGTGATGTCCTATATAGTCTTAAAATTTCTTTCCCTACTTGATATACTGTTTTGTTTCCTTTTCAGTAATATGAGCTTACCAATGAGGAGAGCAGCTACTAGAGTGTAGGCCGCTACAGCTGAGGAGCAAGTTGCTCTAAAGGTTGAAGGCTCTTTAGGCCCAACAGCCTTAGCTCCTGGACACCAAGATATACATAAATAAGATAGAGAGGAGGAACCTACTAGAGTAGATGCCATGTTAGCAGATTTTTGGAGGATCATGGCTAACATGACTCAAGCCATTCCTCCAGCAACATCGACTACTACCCTTGCAATTTCTCTAAAGAGACTTATTAAGCAACATCTCGTACTTTTTCTAGTGACGAAGAGCAAGCATATGATTTTATTAATAACATCAAAGAGATTTGCTTAGAGTTGGGTTGCTCGGATGCCAAGTCCATTTACTTCACCAGTCCTAGGCTAAAAAGACCTACATAGACGTGGTATAAGGATTATATCAGGCAAAGATATCAATGGACGACTTAAGATGATTTTAGCATAGAGTTCTTAGCTTAGTTTGTCCCACCCATTTTCATACACAGAAAAATGATTGGGCTTGAGGGGCTTAAGAAGGATAAGCACACCTCAATATTAGATTTCACTACCAAATTCTTAGGGTTGTGTAGGTTTGTACCTACAGCAGTGCCTATTGAAGAAACTAACAAATTTCACTTTGTTAGAGCTTTAGGAAATGACTATAGATCTCTTTTCAGAAGGCGTCAAGGTCATCCTTTTAGTGAGCTAATTGATGACGCCCGTGATATAGAGTTCATACTTGAAGAAGAGAAGAAAAAGATTAGAAAAGCCAGTCCAATTGAGAGTCAAGGCACATCAGGGTTTGTTGGCACTAATGGTACTTTTGCTATAGGGATCTATTCCGCTAATTCTCAAGGTTTTTATAAATATAGAGGAAAAATAAGAATACAAGTGGAGTCAGGCATAATAGGCGCTTTAGTGGCAGCAGTGGTGGTTTTAGCTTCAGTGGTTCAAGATTCAATTCAGGTGCCACAATATATGTCAGATGCGGTAGAGCCTATCAGCGACAATGTTTTCAGGGCTCAAGTGTCTATTTTAGGTGTGGCCAGCTAGGTCACTTTGTTAGAGATTGCCTTTATTTGGAGGCCAGAGTATAGTTACTGAGGTGTTCACTTAAGGATTTATTGCTAGCACAGCTCATCCGATGCATACCTCTTCTCCTTTTCAATCTGGAGGTCAATTCAGTGGCCAGCAAGGCCGCAGTTTCGAAGGTAGAGGCAGGGGGCAAAATCAGTGGCAGAGTTCAAGTTATGCAGGCAGAGGTCAAAATCAGAATCATGCTAGAATTTACACCCTCATTTAGTAGGATACTCAAGCTTCTAATACACTAGTAAAAAGTATTCTCCATGTTTGTTCTTTTAAAGCATATGTATTATTACATCCAGGTGCTATGCATTCCTTCGTATCCCCTAATTTTATAGTAAGGCTTGAAAGAATGCCTATTAGTCTAGAGTGCTTGTTATCAGTTGCTACTCCTATAAGTAATTCCTTATTAGTGGACACAATATTTCCAACATGTTCAATTTAGATTAAGGGTAGAATCCTTCTTGCTAATTTGATTTTGCTTGATGTGATGGATTTTTATGTAATTTTGGAAATGGATTGGTTGTCGATCCATTTTGCTACCATTGACTGCTGCAATAAGGAATTTACTTTTTTATGTACTCCGTGATATGAAATTTTTCTTCCATGGAGATAAAAGTCTTACTCCTTGTAACTTTGTATTAACTATTAGTGCTAGAAAGATGTTATATCATGGCTATCAATATTATTTAGCTTTGGTGAGAGATGTCCCCAAGGATGTTGAAAAATTAGAAAATGTGCCTATAGTGAATGAATTTCTAAATGTGTTTCCTGAAAAACTTATACGATTGCCATTAGATAAAGAGATAGAGTTTTGTATTCATATAGTACCTAGGATAGATCATATATCCATGCCACTTTATAAGATAGCACTTGCAAAATTAAAGGAGCTTAAGGAACAATTGCAACATCTATAGGATAAGGGTTTTATCTGTGCCCCTGTTTGTTTATAAAGAAGAATGATGGATCCATGCGTTTCTATATTGATTACAAGTAGTTGAATAAGGTGCCTATAAAGAACAAGTATCCTCTTCCTTAAATTGATGATTTATTTGACTAACTTTAAGGTGCTAAGTGTTTTTCCAAAATTGATCTTCACTTGGGTACCATCAGTTGAAAATTAGAAGAGAAGATATTCCTAAGATTGCATTTAGGACTCAGTATAGGCATTATAAGTTCCTTGTGATGTCTTTTGGACTTACAAATGCACCTATCATATTAATGGATCTAATGAATCAGGTGGTCAAACCATCCTTGGTTATTTTGTTCTTGTGTTTGTAGATGATATTTTGGTATATTTGAGGACACCTAAAGGGCATGCCCAATATCTGAGAATGGTTTTATAGACTTTAAGGAATCAACAACTTTATGCCAAATTTTCCAAGTGCAAATTCTAGTTGGATGGTGTAGCCTTTTGGGACACGTAGTTACTAAAGATGGCATCATAGTGGGTCTCAAGAAGGTGTAAGCTATCATTAATTGGCAAAGGCCTACTTCAGTCACCGAGGTTAGCAGTTTTTTTTAAATCAGCAGGATATTACCTCTATTTTGTTTAGGATTTTTCAAAGATAGAAGCCCCTTTGACTTGACCCTCTAACTTGACTAACTCAAAAGAATGTTACTTTTTAGTGGATAGAAGCATGTGAAGAAAGTTTTTAGAGGCTTAAAGATAGCCTTATCTCAGCGCTAGTGCTAGCTTTACCTTTAAGTATAGGTGGTTACACCATTTACTGTGATGCTTTGAGGTTGGTTTAGGGGGGCATATTGATGCAATATGGTACAATGATTGCTTATGCCTCTCATTAGTTGAAGAAACATAAGTAAAATTACCCCACTCATGATTTAGAGATGGCATAGATGGCATAAGTAATCTTTGCATTAAAAATCTAAAGGCATAAATTGTATGGTAAGACTTATGAGATATACACAGATCATAAGAGTCTGAAGTATATCTTCGACCAAAGAAATTTAAACTTGAGGCAGAGAAAATGGATGGAGCTTCTTAAGGATTATGACTACACCATTCTTTACCACATTGGTAAAGCTAATATAATGGTCAATGTTTTAAGTAGAAAATCCTTTGGTAGTTTGGCTCACATTGTTGTTGAGAAGAGGCCTATAGTCAAGAAATTATAGGAATCATTTGATGAAGGGTTGCAATTAAAAATGCACAATTCTGGTATACTTTTAGCACACTTTATGATCCATTCAGTTTTAGTAGAAATGATTAAGGTGGCTTAGCGATGGGATTCATAGTTATGTAGAATTATGGAGGAGGTACAGGAGGGTAATAAAGGCAAATTTGTGATTGATGATAATGAAGTGCTTCAACATGGTTCTCGCCTATGAGTTTTGGATGTGGATGATTTAAGGAAGAAAATCTTGGAAGAGGCACACTTTGCAGCATATCATGTGCACCGAGGTTCCACTAAGATGTACTGTGATTTGAAAGGTATTTATTGGTGGAATATTATGAAGAAAGATGTTGTTGAATTTGTCTCTAACCGATCAGTAAGTGAAACTAGAACATAAAAAACCCTTTGAATTATTGCAACTAGTCCCCATTTTAGAGTGAAAGTGGGAAAGAATTACTATGGATTTTGTGATTGGATTACCTAAGACAATGGCAGGTTATGACTCCATATGGGTGATTGTGGATCGTTTAACTAAATCAGCACACTTTATACATATAAAAGTTCATTTCTCTATGGTTAGATGTGAGAAATTATATGTGGATAAGATAGACTATATGGGGATCCAATCCTATTGTGTCTAATAAAGGGCCTCAATTTACTTTCAGGTTTTAAAAATCTTGCAAAATGTCGTAGCTACCAAATTAGATTTTAGTGCCACCTTTTAGACTCAGATGAATGGTTAGTTTGAGAGAATAATTTAGACCTTAGAGGATATGCTTCGAATGTGTATATTTAACTTTGGAGGTCATTGGGATTCACATATGCCATTAATTGAGTTTGCATATAACAATAGTTATCGTGCTAGCATCGAAATGGCATCATATGAGGCTCTATGTGGCAGGAAGAATAGATCCCCGATATATTGGGAAGAAGTTGGAGAGAGACAATTGGTAGGACCTAATTTATTTTAGATAACTTCAGAAAGAGTCCCTATAATCTGAAAGCAGCTAGAGACAACCTTTAATAGGCAGAAAAGTTACGCAAGTCCTAGGAGTAAGGATATTTCCTTCAAAGTAGATGATTTTGTATTCCTAAAGGTCTCCCCCATGAGAGGAGTAATAAGGTTTGGAAAGAAAGAAAAGTTGGCACTGAGGTATGTTAGTCCATATATGATTGTTGAAAAAGTGGGAGCAATTGCTTATCAGTTGGACTTGCCATATAAGTTTTCACACATCCACCCTGTGTTTTATATTTCTATGTTGAGGAAATATATTTTCAACACTTCTCACGTGTTTTAGCCACATGAGGTTCATATTTGTGAAAATCTATCTTACGAGGAAGTTTCAATAACTATTATGGATTTTCAAATTCGTAGGTTTCGTTCTAAAGAAATTCCTATGGTTAAGGTTATGTGGCTTAATCACATCACTGAGGAGTGCATGGGGGAAGTACTGGTTGAAATGAGAGAGAAATACCCATATCTGTTTGAGACTAATTAATATGTTTATTTTATGATGTTTATTTGTTATTGTGTTTTGTATATTATGTATTAGTACTAATTATCTAAGAATTTGAACTTTTGTTAACTTTGAGGAATGAGTATAATGTTTTCTGATTTACTATATTCGTGAATGAATTTCTTTTAATGGAGGAAATTGTAATATCATGAATTTTTTAAATTTTAAATTAATATTTTGGGTGTATTTAATTATTAAATATTATTTTGAAATTTATGAATTTTAATTAAATCATATTTAAGTTATTATTATAATTTTTATTATCGTTTTTGTTAATTATTGTTGTTATTATTATATATGAGTAGGTTTGATTGGTCTAAAGAACCAATCAAACATTGTTGACTGGTTTTTAGATAGAGAGAGAGAGAGAGAGAAGATTTGCTGCTAATTTTCGCTGTCGTCCAATCGTTGACTAGTGACACATGCCTGCTCAGGGGGAAACCCACTCGTTGACAGGTCCACTATCATAAGCTTGATGTTGGAAGTCACCGCAAGCGCCGCATGATCGAGTGCCAACAATAACTTTCTGAGCTAATTCTGGCCATCTCTGGCCTCCATTTATGACGTTTTAAGTACTAATGGACTCCTCTCCTCCTAAACTTCATTTTGGTACCTCATTTGCAAATTTTGATTGATGTTTTATTTTGGATGAAATTCAACAAAACCATAAGCTGCTGACACATATTTTAGCAACTCTCGAGCAAGTGAGAGGAAGTGAAGTATATATTTAGATTCTTTGCTTTGAGATGAGTCTATTGACACTAAATTTGTCATGATCCACTGCTTTTTATATTTTTCAATGACTTTTCGGTGAGTGTTATCGACAGTTCTGAATTTGTTTTTGATGTCTATTTTGATGATGAAATTAATTAATCTTGCATTAATGACTTATTTATGGGTTAGATAATCAATTATAATTAACTGAATTGATTTATAAAATTGTTCAAGATTATAAAATAATTTTGATAATTAACTTTGGACTGTAAATCTCTATTGAGGATTATTGTTGTGAGTTGATATTGAGGGCCCAGAAGGGGCATTTGAGATATTTTTTGTGTTGAGTTGGTTGTCTATTTTCAGGGTGATTAGGTCTGTTTTGGGAAAACTCTGCCGGATTTTCAGTAGATTTATCCATAAATTAGGAAAAGTTGATCCTTTGAGTTTTATATTATTCATTATGATATTCTTGTGATATTGTCATTTTCTAAATCACCTAGGACCATCTTCCTCGGCTCCAGGTCCTAACTAGTGAATGAGTATGAGTTTCATCTTCTATACTGTGAGTGGTATTTCTGATATATTTTCCTATTATTCATGCATTTGCAATTACTGTATGTATATATGTAGTATAATCATGCATTGTTAATTATAAACATAAATTAACTATTTTAGCATCTAACTGTGATTGTATCATCATGTCGATGTTACATATTACATGTGTATGCTGGATAAGGTTGGGACGACATAGGGACCACTTAGGAGTGTGAATATATTATGATGATGATGATTAATGAGCTATGACTGGTATATGATGGCTCGACTTGCCCATCGTCTAGAGCTGCTACCAATTGAGTTCAAAGCTACATGGCATAGGTCAATAACGGCTACAACCCTATTAGATATAAGAAATAATACTTAGATTAAGAGAGCAATGTATATGGGATCGATTCCCCAAATTGAGATTAATGTGGTTCCTGTGGACTAATCCCTATCCCTGTATCATTATGTGAACTGTTTGTTTGGATGGCATGTTGCATAAGCATTATATTTTAGACATTACTAGAGCACCATGTATGTATATTAATAGTATCATTCATTGAGTTGAAATGCTTACCTCTGTCTCTCAATTTTCCCATGTTGTAGAATGAGCCTATCAGTCCCCTGTCTTCTTCTCTGTCATTGGATTTTATGTGGACTTAATTATCATTCATATTATTATTTTAGAATTCTGCAATTACAACAATGTAGTTTGTAACTTGTTACTATTAAGGACTTTTGGTATCTATTTGTTTGTATTATTGTATGATGAGATTCTCTTGTTGACAAATATATATATGGATGATGAGATTATTATTGCATGTCAGAGTTATTAAGATATGATGTGATATGATAACTCTGTTAGCAAGTGGACCCATAGCCTCGAGTAATGAGATTATATATTTAGAATTTATTATATTATTTGTTAATATTCTAGTCAGGCTAACTATGGGCTCTAGAGACTTTAAGTTTTCTCGTGCCTTAGCGTCGGTCACATGGTCTTAGAATTGGGTCATGACAATTTCAAATTATTGCTTGGTAGAATTTGTGGTGAAAGTTTTTTCTCTCCAGGATGCAGTCAGATATGCAAATTACTATTGCATGTGAGAAGGTTCACTACACCATAAATGGCCTACAGCAATACCAAAAAAATATTGCATTAATCTCTAGATATATTGCTTTAGGTATAAGGCAACACTTTTAAGGTGTTGCATTTACAGCTGTTGCTATTTTAGCTATGGCAACACATTTTTTATCTACTATAACACTAAAAAAAGTGTTGCAATCTCTTGAGCCAGTGCAACAGTTTCAACCAAAAAAGATAAAGCAACAATTTTAAGAGCAATTGCAACATTTTTTGAAGCAAACCTTTAGCAACATTCTTTAGTCCAAATGCAATATTTTTTTATAATTATCAAATGCAACATTTTGCAACACCTTCTAGCATAATTGCAACACCTTTTCTATTTAAAATGCAGTACTTGTTTAGCATAATTGCAACATCTGTTTAGCATAATTGCAACACTTTTGTAAGACACATGTGCAACATTTTTTTTCACTGTAAAGCAACATTTTCACTAAAGTAAATGCAGCATTAGTTTTTAACAATTGAAACACTTTTTACAATTAATACATTAAAGTATAATCATTCAATTAAATTATATCAAAATAGAAAAATACAAACACTATTATAATCATTCAAAAGTATCATAATATTTAAGATTTCATAATATTCATGTATACCATAACCATTCAAATATATAACTAGAGAATAACAAAATTAAGGACTACATCCACTAGCAAAATTCAAATAAAGACTACCGCTTGGGATAACCCCTTTCACAACTTCATTTGAGTAGTTACTCTTCCCAAATGCCATGAACCTGAAAAAAAAATTTATGACTTTAGATTGATAAAAAAATCATGAAAAACATGTCTTGCAAATTCTTACAACATAAAAACTATGATATCACGATGAAGGCAAACTAAAATTTTAAAAAGCTCAAATTTATAATATTTTGATTATTGTGCTCACTTTGGTACAAGCAAAAAAAAAAAATTTGTAAGTTGATAAATTACATTGAACACAAACATCACCAATAAAAAAGTTTACAACCAAAGATAGATCATAGATCATGAAATGGTATGTGTTTTGCTCAAAGATACTAAATATAGATATGAACCCAATGATTTATGCACAAGTTATACTTCCTAGGGAGAATTTTGCTCTTTGCAGTTGATAGCCACAAAGATTTTACAAGTTTATAATTGTCATCATTGTAATTTTCAAGAAACTTCAAGTTTACCTTAAAGCAAATTACAACTAAACAATTAATATTATCTACACAATTTGGGTTCTTTTCTAACTAACACTATCCTAGGCCTGCAGCTAACTATTTTTTGTCATATTAAGTTAACAACTTTGCTTGTTTAGGTACTACTTATACCAATTTTTTTTCATGAAAATACAACTTTCAAGGGCAGCAAAGTTTGCAATTATATAGCAGTAGAGAGAGCAAACAAACACGACAATTATGCTTGGAATGTGATTAAACACCTCCACATCAAATGCTCTTCAATTAAGCATGAATGAACATTATTTCCTTGTCTACTTCAGATTTTTCAAGACAATCAATAACATGTAATAATGTTGGGCTGACCATATTAGTGCCAATGAGGTGCATGGTCAATGGCACTCATATAAACATTCAGTCTTTCAATGTGTTGTGCTTCAGTTAGCAGTAGTATATAACAAACATACAAATTTTTACTCTTGTATTCGTGGAAATGTTAATATTATTTGTAGCTTATATGGTTATAATAATCCATGAAAGTCTACCTACAAGCCAAACTTGAAAGAAATTTCCTTGAAGTTTAAGGGGCATTTGCCAACATCTATAATATGATTCTGATAGCATACAATATATACATTGTTTTATGTGTATCACATGGTCACATTCTGGATCACTTTAAGTTTATAATTTCCTTATATAACAATTTTTTGACTTGTAATTTTATCTTTATATTTATTATTAAAACTAATTCAACTAGATCAACTTAAAATTTAGAAAATCTGAGACTGGCATTCCTATAAAATAGCAGCAGCTGTTATAAATAAATAAAATTTCATTGCTTTCTGTAAAAATAAATTTGGGAAATCTGTGCCATTCTCTTTTTTTTTTTTTTTTTTGACATACTAGAAATTTTTAAATGAAAATTAAGTGATGATATTTAAATTTCTGATGTCTTACTCTATAAAATAGATATTCAACAATTGAATTTCTACTTCAAATATATATGATTCTTTAATTTGTTGCACTTTCCTTTTATTTATAAGTCTTAATTTGGAGGATCTTATTGTTGACAGGGAAGCAATTTGAAAATTGGGCTTGATTCTTTGCATGGACAAGCTATAGTCTTGGCAGCTTTGGTGTCTGTTTCACCCAAATTACCTCTAGATTATCCAGCTAGGTAATGGCTCTATTTTATTTTTTATTTGCAAGGATTGCACCTATTGTATTTACTTGTAAAATCATGGCATGACTTTCTCCTCATCTTGGATTTTGGTGGGGATGAAGTGAGTAACGTTTCAGGTTTTTCTATGTTGTGAATCCTTTATAATTGATTTTTTTTCCACCACATCCCCCAAATATTTCTTGTTTTTGGTGTTTGGTGTTCTATGGTGATTACATACAATTTAGGATAACTACAAAGAGATACAATCTTTGGTTCTCCATCTTCCAAAATAGAACACTTTGGCCTTTGATTGTAAAATTTGAAACTTCACTCCTTTTTATAGGCCAAGACAACACATTTTTTTTTTATATTGAACTACAACATTTTTTTGATATCTTTTTAATTTTTAAAGGACCAAATTGTTGATTTTATATAATCAAGGACTTAAGTATTTGATTTTGAAGAAGAAGATTAACGTGTATATTAGATCAAACATCTTCCTTTTTTCTTGTAATTTTTTCCCTATGATAGAAACAAATATGATAAGATGTGATGGGGGGTGAGGCGGGGATTCTATGTTAGATTTGGTAATAATAATAATATTATTATGTAATTAATCATATTTATTTAAAGGGATAAGGGAAGAAATTATGTTCATTATTATTATTAATTAAATGAAAGTGGTAAAATTGTTTATAGGAAGTCATATCATGCATGTGGTATAGAAGTAGAAATTTAAAGATTATACTATATGCATGTGAAAGATTTCTAATTTGAAGATGGATATTTTAATTTTCCCCTTTTTGTTTGTATTTATGACTACTTTCCATTTGTCTCAGAGAAACTTACACTAATTGATCAAAATCGAGTCGAGGGAAGAAAGAGATATATATAGAGAGAGAGATAGAGAGAAGCATTAGTTATATATGTAGTGAGTGGTGTTTGTTTATGGAAATAGACAAAGCTATAAGCTTATGATAACTAATAATAAGTGTAACATAGAAGACTTTCTTTTCTTTGATGACGGACGTCACTTTTACATGTTTTCTATACATATAACTTGAATTTCTAAATGTATCCCTATCATTTCATATCTAAAACACCTTTGGTGGGCTATTAAATTAGTTTGTTGAATTCATATTAGTTTATTATTATTATAATAATAAGTTTTAGGTAATACTAACACCTATAACTATAAGATTCAAATTTCACTCACAATAACATTTTTTTTATTTTTTAAGAAAATTAAAAGGCATCTATAAGTAGAAAATAATATATAAAAAATTACACCACACGTGTTTAAATTTTTAAAATTTAATATTTTGGTGTCTGAAATTTTTTTTATCAAATAAATTTCTCACTTTTTAAAATAATCTCATATATATAAGTGTTTTTATCAAATAAATTTCTCAATTTTTAAAATAATATCAATTTTTTTTTATCAAATAAATTTCTCAATTTTTAAAAACATAATATGTTATCTAAATTTGTTTCATTTTTTCTTTTCAATTTGTAGCTTTTTTAATGATCTAATCCACCATAATTTTCTCTTAAATAATAACTCGCATCACTTTCTCTCAGGTACAATAAAAATAAATAACTTTTTCATATGAAAATAATTTAATATAGATATATATGTAGTTTTGTGTCTCTTCTATTGTAGAGTATTATGGCACCCCAATAAAAATTTATGGATTTGCCACTAAAGTCTACCACTCTGTGTAGTATAGGTCAAAAACAAAGAAAAGTCGAGAAATAACAAACTAAGAAAGCACAAAATCTATTTCGTTGAGCATATTTCTTACTTGATTAACGACATAAGGGTCAATGTCTCTGTTATTTGATTTTGATCATAGAAGTTTTAATTTTCCAACACATAGCTTGAAAAACCTTTAGGTAAAGTTCAAAAACTAACAAACTGCTAGAAAACGAAAAGAAAAAAAAAAAAAAAAAAAGAAGCGTTCGGCACCTCAAGTTATAAAATGCCACAAGTTCCAAATGTAATACTTGTATAGTCTATACCCATCACAATCCATATCAAAATGGGAAAGTCTATACCCAAATTTGATTACATGCATTTCAAATTAATCCCAAAAAAAAAAAGAAATAGATAAAACTTACTAGTGAGATCGACAGATCAATTGATATTTGAGGGTGATTGCCGCCGATTGCTAACCTAGAATAGTGGTGGATTGATCGGCATTGGTGGATTGATCGGCATTCTTCACAGGAAATGACAGGGATTTTCAGAAAATGAATTTGGAGAAAGAGAGGGAGAGAGCAAGAAATAGAAAATAAGAGCAACCAGACAGTGATTCTAAGAGAGAGAGAGTGATTTTGAGAGAAAAAGAGAGAGATTTTAGAAGATTCTAGGTCTGAAAATTGAGTGAAATGGAAATATAATAGAGGGAAAGAAAGAAGGAAAAAAAATACAGAAATTAGGATAATAAATTAAGTTAATCGGTAAAAAGAATAAAATATAGATATTACTTTGTCTTGTTATATATATATATATATATATATATATATATATACACACACACACACACACACACACATTGTGAAGGCTTTTTAATAATAATAATAATAATTATTATTATTATTATTATTATTATTGTAATGATATTTATCTTTACATTTTCTTATGTTTGTAAATGAAAAAAAAAAAAAGAGACAAATAGAATTTTCAATGTTTTAGTATGGTTAAAAGGAGAATACTTATTAGTAATTGTGAAAATATATATATTAAAAGCTAGTCATAAACAGCTGAAATACTTCTTACTAAATTGCAACATTTATAAGTGTTGCATTAGCTAGAATGATGCAACATTTATACCAAATTGTTGTATTAGATTTAGTCTAATGCAATATTTCTAATAAAGTATTGCATTAGTTTTTTGTTTTTCGCATTTACAAGATCTAAAGCAACACTTTACACATGATGTTGCATTAAATCAAAATCAATCTTATCTAAGACAACACTTGCATAGTAACATTTTTAATTTGTATTGCCATAGGTCATTTATGGTGTAGTGGTTGTATGTGAATGTGACTTTTTAGTCACCATTTCAAGCTTAAATGTCAGTGATAAAAAAATTTCGTGAAAGATCACACTTATTGTTGAAGATATTAAAAAAATTACTAGAAATTTTGTGTTTTATGAGTTTTCATTTATTCATATGGATAGAAATAAAGTTATTAACTAGCTCTCTAATGCCATAAAACTTTGTTTCATTCCAAATTAGTTATGTAACATTACTAGCAGGATTGTATCTCTTATAAAAGTTTGGATTTGTTTCATCTCAACAGTAGATGATATATTTGTCATTTTCGATGAAAAAGAGAAAATCCATGTGAACTGGATTGTTTCTTTTATTGTCATTGAAGTTTTCTTTTCCTTCTCAAAAAGAGCTGTTTGAGATGGATTTTTTATTTTTTATTTTTGGGACTTATAAATTAAAGTATACTATATGAGTTTAAACGTGACATGCTATTAAATTGGCTTCTCAAAATAAGAGATGAGAGTGTTAATCATGTTAAATTTAAAGGAAGTTGACAATAAATAAACAATTATATGCTTTTTTAAATAAATAAAAATAAATAAATAGTAATTATTCTGGTTGACTGCAATTAGAAGATAGTGCCAAAAAAAAAAAATGTAACAGTAATAAATAAATAAACGAAAAATAAATAAATAAACGAAAATTCTAGCGACTGCACGTTTCAGATAGGGGAAAGCTAATAACTTGGTTTTGACAAAACATAAGCAGAGCCGCGTAGAGATGGTGCCTGCATCTTCTCTACTAGTACTACCCATCAATGGAAGTTTCCTCCCTTTTCAATACCCATCTCTCTCCTTCAATCTTCATCGTTCTAGAACTATGCTTCAGTAAGTTTCAACTCTCAATTTCGCATGTTCCCATTTCTCCATTTGTTCTTCTTGTTTTTTTCCTTATTTTGCAGTTTATTTATTAAAATTTTCTTGAAGTGTCTTTTTAGTTTATAAGAAACTTTATCAGAGTTTACAAGACTGAATTGGAAATGGATATTGTTTAACTATTTCAATGAGAAACGAAAATGGGTATAAATAAAGCAGTCAAATACGCTAAAACTAAAACAGAGTGTTTGACAATAAGCTTTCATGCGTGTAGAGGCTTGCAAATTACCAGATTTCAATTCGAGTTGAACTTTAGTGGCTCTCATAAAGTATTTAGTTTTTAATTAAATTTTGAATATGTTGTGTATTATATGTCATATTTGAACAATAGTTTACGAAATTCACCTTTTCACCATAAATATATTGATTAAAAGGCAATTTCGAGCTTAAACTTGTGCTGACTCAAGTTTATTTGATTTCTAATTCAAAATCGGTTTGAATTTTTTACTTTAATTTTTAATGATAATCAAGTCAATATCATGCCAAATTTGATTATGAAAAAACAAAACTTGATTGAGTTAAAGTCAAGTTTTGATCTTGGAGTCTTTAAGTGTAGTCGAGTTTGAGTAGTGTTCTTTATTGACTTGACATAATTACAACCCTATTTCATTGGACTGTTATAGTTTTATGGTGTCATATTCTAAACCATTGTTCATTTTCAGGTGGGGATTTATAAGTGACAAAGACAGCATCTTAGTTACTGGTAGAACCAAAAGCCAAGCTTTCCGAATCTTGGCAAATCCTAATGTATGCATCAATCCAAGGCCTCTTCATGTGTAATGCCAATATATTTGGTTTGATTATAATCAAAGATTTTTGTAGGTATGTGATGGGTGTTTTAGTCAGTGAGTGTCTTGTGGCAGCACAAAATCTCAATGTTTTGATTTGTCTAATTGGTATTAGCTTGAATTGCTCGTGATGATTCATAACTTATAATATAGTCATTATTCCCAAAGAATTATAGTAGAAAGATTACAATATTAATTTTAATTGCTTTATTTAACTAGTGCAAGAAAATTGAATTTGTCTTCTTATATTTGTAATTATTTTTGTGTTAGTTCTGTTATTGGTTGTTGGTGTGATGCCTACATATCAGACTTCCACAATACTGAATAGTAATACACATTGATCTTGTAGTGCCTAGAAGTAAAGACAACTTCATGTTGCTTACATCTGTTTTGATCCAGGTTGTGAGATTGATTTTGGGCCTTTTGGGAATCCAATGCTAAGTCATTGGACACCATTGTTGTTGTGATATTTTATTTTCTTATTTCTAGTTAGTGATTTGGTACAGCTTTCTAGTTGAGGAAGATTGTATTTACATGTGCAATACAGAGTCATAACCTACTATAAATATGTGAATTGGCCGGTAGTTAGTGTGTGTGGAGTAAATAGAAAAGGATTCCTAAGAGCACAAACATCATTTAGGCTTTAGCATAATGGGTTTTGATTAGTGAATGAGAAGTTTTCTAGAAGATGTTAATTTGGTTTGATGGTAGGTTTTATGGGGCATGGAAGTTGCCAAACCAAATTAAATTTTGTATTCTTGTTACTTTATTTTGCATTCTTAACCAAAACATTACTAACAATGGTGTAGAGTGAAACTACTTCTTAGGTGGTATAATATGGAAAAGTATCAATTATTCGAAAAACAAGTACCTAACTCTGATCAGTGTAAAAAACAAGTATTATACTCTTCATCAAATATTGTAGTAAAAGCACACTATGATGTCTTTTATGATTCTTTAACCCTCTTTGCCAAATCCTGTAAGGTTTTCTACATGACTCAGTACCCCATGATTTCATTGTAAACCAATGTCACTCTCTCTATAGTGCATACATATATATACATGTAGATAGATAAGAAATTCTACTGTAGTTGTCCATGTGAAATGCATTCATCTAAAATCACTTTCAGTAAGTGCTTGGTGTGTAATTCCTGACACCTGAGGGCATCAGTAGTTGGTTCCGACTTCCAAGTGCTCATCCTTTCGATGGATGCCTGTTGATTGCCATATCTCAGTAACTGTAATAGAACTTGAACTTATCCATTTATATTTTATTAGATACTTATAGAAATCTATTCCCATTGAGCAAGGATGGTAAGAATTGTTATAATTTATGTCAAGAGGCTGAAAAGTCACCTGATTTACAGATTTTATGGCACCTTACCTTTCCATCTACATGTTTGAGTAATGTGTCTGTCTAGATTTTATCATTCACCATTGGAAGCATTTTGTTCATTGAAATATTGACCTTTATATAGGGAATCATTTTGCTTTTTTGTATTACAGAGCCTAGAAAACCCATGTCCTTATGAGTTTGTAATAGAGACTTTTGTAATTTTGGTAGGTGACTTGTATTTTGCTGTCTATAATCTTTTTGATGCAGGATGGGTTGGAGGGTTGGTTATAATGGGATGAATTTGGGTTTATATGGAGGTTAGGATGAGTAGAGACTCTAAATGGGAGGCTAGGATTTGTAAAGAATGGAGTTTGAGAAATGAAATTAAGCAATAACAGCAAATTGTGGGGCTGCATTGGAGAAACTAAGGCACTATGAACAATTTCATGAACAGTAAAATAAGATAAAATAACTTAAGATGCATACTTAAACTTTCTTGGACATCATGCGCAAGATCCCCTGGCATCACATCTAAGGTTGAATTGTGTCACACAACTCGAAATAGCATAATTGCTTATTTTTTTATTCAGTAATGAAGTTTAATTAAAAGCATTACAATGCTAGGTATTTATAGGCTTAAACAACTCTTAAAGTAAATGATTTCTAAACTAGTCCACATAAGGATTTAAACTCCTAAAGTAAACTTAAAGAAATAATACTATCATAAACCCACAAAGACTCTAAAATAAGACATTAAAATAAATATAAGGACTCCAAAAGAAGTAGGGAAAGATTTTCTAGCAAAGCTGGAAATTACAAATTTGCCCCTTATTTACAATAATATACCAGCAGATAACTAGATGCATAAATTAAACTATAAATAATCTATAATTTGTCCGATAATGCCCATATTAAATCTAGACCATAGTTCTAAGCTTGAATCCTTGAATTTGAATTTTCTCGTCTTCCTTTTCGCGGTCACTTTTAGATGGGATTTAAATCTCTCTCTTTCTTTCTCACTCTCTCACTTCGTGGATAAGTGAGATGTGATTCAAATATCAAGTGGTCTTTTGTTCTAAATAAATTTCTTTGCTTCAGTGTAGCAAGAATTTTTAGCTTTTTTATCATTTTATAATACAGTATTGCATTTGGTGCAGCCATCACCTCTTTGGCAGCTGTAGTTAAATAATTGACTTAGATACTAAGCGTTGGTAGTCTTCATTTGGGCAGCAAAATTAAGAGATTATATATGGTTCAATATAAATTCTGAGCATTAAATTCAAAGCAGTGAATTTTATATGCTATATCTTCTTTTGTGCATTCAGTTGATGTTACTTGGACTTGGGCATAAGTATCCTATATGGATACAGGTCCAGACATAGAACTCACCTGTTTACCAAAATTTCATAGATTCTTCCGCTAATAAAAATTTTCAAGTGTTAAAATGTCATACCCATGTCTGATACAGGTACCTTAGGATAGAAGAGTTGAAGAAATTTTGCTGGAATCAATACAAATTTGGAGTTACAACTTGCATGCCTGCATTTTCATTCCTGGCCTTGATGAGTTCACCCTTTTTGCCCTTTTCATTGTTTCCTTTCCGACAGATTTCCTTTCTGAGGATGTTAATTAGTTAATTTCAAGTTATGCAGATTGATGATATATAGCATGCATTCTTTAAATGTAAAAAGGTGGGCATTCTTAATGTGGCATGAATTCATAATTAATGAAATTGCTATCTGTAATTTTTGCCTTTTCTGGTGTATGATGTAGGTGTCGGGAAAAGGAGATTCGGTAAAACAGATAATCATGGTTGATCCTTTGGAAGCTAAGCGATTAGCTGCCAAGCAGATGCAACAAATTCAAGCTAAAGAGAAATTTAAGGTGAATTAAATTTCGTATCATTTTAAGATACTGTAAATGATTTGTCTTGTTTATTTGGTGTCAAAAGCTGTTAATGGCCAATAATTAATTGAACTTTTTGTGAGCATTGGAACTAATACAAAAGCTTTTTCTGATTTTTGAATTATTTCTGGGCAATCTTATTAGTATCTGAGCTTCCATGTGTGGGGTTCTATACGTATTTTAATCTTTGAGGAAATTTGTTTTTCTTTAGAAAAGGAAAACTAGGCCATATCAGCCCAGTTTGCTTTTGTAGCCAGTTCATTCTCTTAGTCATTTCCAACCATCATCCCTGTTCACCCCACCCTTCCCCTTCCCTCTCCTCGTAGTTTAATTTTGCAATACTGAAGTCAACTTTAAATATATATCGACAACAATTCTGACTCAAATAATTTGTTGGTAATATTGTTTTTTACTTTAGAGACGTCGTCGAATTGAGGCAATTAATGGTGCATGGGCAATGATTGGTCTCGCAGCAGGCTTAGTCATTGAAGGTGGCACTGGGAAAAGTATACTGGATCAGGTAAAATTGATCAATGAGTTATATAATAGGTCTTGCTTGCATAAGACACCAACACAGAAAAACTGGTGTTAAACAGTTGCTTAGCTTGATAGGACACTGACTATTTACTAATGTGATTAATTGATACTTTTCTCTCAGTTGGCTGGATATTGGTCTGCCATCTTCCATTTTTTTGTGCGATAAACACATTCCGGCTATGAAACTGTGGAGTTGCTGATTCTTTTTATGAAACATTCTTTCAAAATTAACCTTGTAAAAGTTTTCAGCCAATTGTTGTTTCATTCACATTTGTTTGTACATCTGCCCGGTAAACCTAAACGGATCTGTTCGTGAGGTATTATCCAATGTTCTTCATCTTCGTAGGGTTTAAAATTGACCTCTTAATTTAGTTTTTTTTAGCTTGTTTCTGAAAACATCATTGGATTTCTTGGCATTAAAGAAAGAAGATTTCATACTTAAATTTTTTCTGTCTATATTGTTTTAAGAATTAATTCATTTTGTAAAGCAATGTTTGCACCATGTCTTAATTGATAGTTCCTTATAGGCCTTAAATAATTGGTAAGCGCATGACATTGCCCCAAAATCATAAATCCATATAAAATAAGGAGGGCAAAAAGCCCAGAAACACAAACACACGGCTCGGCTCCTGCGGGACCTCAAATGACCAGCTCTATCGTTACTCAGAAACACCTGCAGGAGCTGTGCACAGCCGCTGCACTCTCGCATTACCATCCAAAGCTTTATTTGACAAAAAATCTGCTACTTCATTGCCCTCCAGAATCACATGACAAGCTGAGATGTTCCAGCAACATTGAAGATAATTAGAACAAGCTATAACCAAATTACAGTATTTCCCCCCCCGTCTGTTAGAATTATTCAGCATGTTCACCACGAGCATTGAATCTAATTCCAGGATCACATTCCTACATCCCTTGCTACACGCAAGCTGTAAGCCACAATAATCATGCCCAAGTTCAGCTAGAAGAGCTTCACACCATCCAATATTCACCATAAACCCAGCTTCCCATTGCCCACTTGCATTACGGAGCAAGCCTCCCTCAGCAGCAGGACCCGGATTCCCCCTTAGAGCAACCATCTGTATCAATCATAAAGAAACCAACTGGAGGTCTATTTCAACCCAGCGAGGGCAGGCCACCATCCCTTACACCAGTAGATACCACATTCTCTTTAACCCCAGCAGCAAAACAATCATTAAACTGAGAAACAATCAAGGAAACTTTCCATTAATATCTAAGCTTGTGCCTCTAAAGATCCTCTTATTGCGCCAACGTCAAAGCCGCCACAACCCCACCACGAAAACACATTCCAAGGACCCCGAGACGATGTGTCACTCGAAGATGTTTCTTCATCCAACACTCAAAAGACAAGGCTTTGTCTGTCTACACTTCAGCAGTTGAAGCCTTGATGACCAAACTTTAAAATAACACGTTAAATATGGGTAAAATTTTCGCTGAATACAATAAATAATTAAATTTTTTGCTGCAAATAAGTAATTAAACATTGATAATGTGGAAAGTATAAATGCAAGCGCATTCACAGGCATCGCTTGCTACAAAGTATGTCCTAGGCATAGTTTAATAGCATTACATCTTTTAATTAAAGGATAAATTTATTTTCGAGTCTTAATTTTCTGAATATTTAAAAATAAATATAAATACAAACATATATGAAAGAAAATAAATTTAATTTAAAAAGGACAATATTAATACATAAACATATTCAAATTCAATTTAAAAATTTAAATTTATATATTATGAAAATCAAATATTATTTAAAATTATAATTTTTTTAATAAAAGATCGGAAACAAAACAAAATGTACACTTCAGCTAAAAACCAGCAAGACTTACTGTAGCTTCACAAATCATTAGCTAATAATTGGAATATACCTTCCAGACTAGCATGGAATATTTAAATTTTTGTATCTATCAAATAAAGCCTCATTTGCCATCTAATGAGCATGCACATAAGCTTCTCTATAACGGAGAATGAGTTAAGCTTCCCATAAAATTAATAAATTATTAATCCACTTGAAGTCTTTTATCAAACAAAACCTAATGAAAAAGAAAAAACCTAAACTTCATACCTTCAATTAAATAATCAAATTATTTAAAATGAATATATACTATCATATAATAAGTTGCCTCTTCTTTTTACCTAATATTAAAGCATTAGTATAATAATTAATATAATAATAGACTATTACCGTGTTTGGTATTGCGTTTGAAAAAAACGTTTTTCAATAAAAAAATTTATATTTTTTTAAAAACCATTTTTACGTAGAAACAAATAAATTGATATTTTTTTTAGAAACAAGTTTAAAAAAGCAATTTATAAAAAATAATCTAAAAATATTTTTTTAATACTTAACAGCAATCTCAAACACACCTTATATGTCTTGTCTTTCTTTCTCAGTGTGTCCTCTCAAGGACTAAACTCAATGATCAAAAGAAAAAAAGAAAAAAGAAAAATACAATCGCCTGTCTTCTTCTTCTCCGTATGAATAATTGGATTATATGACATGTAATAAAAATATATAAACATATTTTACATGAGTTTGTCTTTTTAAACGTTTTAAATGAGAAGTAAATAATTCAAATTTCTCTTTTAGCTACAGATTTATGCAAAAAAAAAAAAATCTCATTATTAACTATAGAGTTCATATATTATATATCTAACATCTCAAGATCTTGATCTAATTATTAGCATTTTGTAACATTTTATTGATTCAATTTCTAAAATATTTCATTCATATACAAATACTATAGTTATGTTAATTAACAGGATTACGTGTTTTAGTATAACTTAAAAATTAATTTTTTACAATAAATGTAACTTTTTTTTAATTATTATATTAACGTTAACTTTCAATATTTTTTTTTAAAAAAAAAATTAACCTTTAATATTAGGTTAAAAAAATATTGTGTGATAGTATTATATCATTTTAAATAGTTTGATCATTTAATTGATAAAAACAAAATTTAGTGATAAAATTAAAAATAAAATAAAATTTAGAATTTTTTATTTTTTTATTTTTTGTCAGTAACCCCTCAAACAAAAATGAAACTATTCCAATTAAGAAAGTTGGTGGCTTAAAGAAAAGGGAAAAGAAAGTTAGTGGCTAAGGTAAGACCCTTTCAAATTTGTATAAATGTTCTTTCATTTCTTCTTATCCAATCTTGTAAAAATCTTGGTGAGCTTTTGTCATTGTTGAACTTAAGATAATAATAAATAATAGATATGCACTAAGAAATTGCCTAATCTCTAATCACCCAATCTCATTAGGGCACATTGATCTCTTGTAATTTGACCAATGACCATATTGTTTTTTTCTATCTTATTATTGTTGTTGTTAATTATTGTTTCTAATCCCACATTTATATTTTTGATACGTGAAGGCTCAAGAAAGAATCTTTGGGAGTTGTTAATTACCTTTGTGTGAGGCTTTGTGCTTTGGTTTCTTAGAATGAAATATTCAAAAAGGTTCAATTAGGATTTTTTTTTTTTTTTTGGGTTCTTGATTTTAATTTTGTAAAAGTTCTCACTTTTGATTCAAAAATTGATAATTCAAGAAGCCAACTTGGACTGAGTTGGGTTAGGGCATTGGAGTAGGGTTCCACCATCAAATATTTTCATACACGGACTTAGTACCACCACCATCCATTAGCAATTTGCCACATAGCCCGTTCTAGAAAAAAAAAAAAAAAAGAATTCAATTAATTAAATCTATTTTTTCTTTATCTTAAAATATTAAAATCTTTTTTTTTTTTTTTTTTTTTTTTTTTTGTACTAGGAAGGCTACACAACAATTATTTGTGGGAGATGAAAATATATTAGATATTCGAACTTAAAACCTTTCACTTTTTATTTATTTAAGGGAGATGAGAAAACCAATTAGATCACACTTAATTGGTATTAAAATCCTAATTTTAAAGTAAAGTAGTGGTTGATAATTTAATTCACTACTTAAAATTAAAATAATTAACATTTTATCTTAAAATTTTAATTAAATTAAAACTCACTTTAAAATTTTCACTGAATACAATAAATAATTAAATTTTTAAATGTTTTTATAATTTAAAATTATAATACGTGTGTTATTCAACAATTAAAATTGAGCAATTCATTTTTAACCAAATTGCAAAAGTAAATATGTTGAATGTACGCAAAAAATTGCTTAAGGCATTAGTGTCAACAAGTCGGCAATGGCGACCTTTTTTTTTGGTGGGAAGTGAAGGTGGTTGTGGCGACAAGCCCACCAACGTTTTTGTAATGGACATAGCCAACCGGTTTCAATGGATTATTCTTCTCATGCTTTAGTTGTCTCTTTTGATAATGCAAACTATTTACTCATATTTCTGTTTATGATACGTCATAATATAGTCTAATATGAAAATCACATCCTAAAAAGGAGTTGAAATTAATTTTTTTTAAAAAAAAAAAAAAAAGAAAAGTCATTTATTGACCAATATAGTTGATTTTTTTTTCAATTCCTTTGAATTTATAGTAGGAATTACATTAAAAAAAAATTATAAACCTTTCTAAAAAAAATTTGTACCGTTTTGGCATTGTTCTCTTATTTTATTTCAAATAGATATGTAGCAATGTATATAATATTCATTTTAAAAAATTAAACAAATGCTATGTGCTACTCTTGCAAAAGAAAGGACAAAGATTGGTGCACCTAAAAACCTAAAAAATTAAATGATAGAGAAAATTAATGATTGAACCAAATTAAGATATTTTGCAAGCCTCTCAATAGTTCTTATATTTATAAATAATATTGATTTATATAATTTTTTCATAGATCCAACATTAATTTTTAAATAGAAAAAAATATATACCATTAAAATATATTATTCTCACAATTCAACTAAAAATCAATCACTAGTCTTTTCTTTTACCGAATTTGTTCTGATATTTTATTGACATAAAATGCTAAACAAGTCCAATCAAATTTTAATAAAATGTCCTCTTTTATCGCATAAATAACATTTATTTGATTTATTTTCCCTGTATTGACGTCTTTTGAAAAATCAGTAACCCTTATTCAACTTTTTTGTCTTTCCAAATTCTTTAAATTTTCCATTTGCATTGGTATAGATTTACTTTTTTCCATCATGTTCTTTTTAAAAGTGTTGCTCTTCTATACTTATCACTTGTATCTATTTGTAAATATCTTTTCTTTATTGAAAAAATCTAAAGAGGTGACAAATCTTGTAGCTCATTTTTCTTCTCACAAGTCAACTAAGTTATATATATAGACTTTTTGCTATGATACTAAAAGCATAATAACGAAGTAATAAAAGTATTTCATTAATGCTTATAAGGTATATTATGATTGATCTTTTTATTTTGATTGATTTTTTTATTCTTTTTAAAAGTGAGAAAATTGAGAAATATTAAAGAAGAGAACTATCTCCTATTGTATAGTTTATTTTAGCAAATTAAAATTCTATTTAATATATATATATATATTTCATTAATGATCAAGCCTTATCTCTCAAGATTTCAACTGATGAGAATATCCATACATAAATAATTTAATAATTTTATAAGTTTTATATTAAATTATGTAACGATAGATTTAGACAAAATTAATGACAGACTTTTCAAAAAATATTAATAATAATAATGGCATATTCTTCGAAGTTGGCAGTTGGATTTGATTGGAGATTTTTAGATATGATATAGAAATAAGTCAATTTAGTTAAAAGGTTAATGGTTTGCATGCTTGTGCGTGGCCCCATTAGAGTCGTCATAAGAATAGTGCAACAAATCCAAAAACACCAAGTCTTTATCTAATAAATTTAAATGGAAAGATTATTATAATACAACAAAACCCAACAAGCACCAAGGGCCAACCCAAAAGAACAAAAATCAAATAATATTCCTAGGTATATAACTGCATAGAGCTTAATCAAGATTAGTATTAAAATTAATTAAAATTTTGGGTCTAATAACTTGGACAAACACCAATAATGAATATTGTCTAGAAAATGACTTGCGCTTTGGATTTGTGAGTTAGTTTTGCCTGTGCATACGTATTGAGTCTGTATACCAATGAGTCTTGGACAAGTTCATGGGGTTTTGAACTTCTTTCTAGGTTACGTTTAACATGGTTTATTGCCTCTTAGTCAATATTGAGCTTTGAAAGTCAAGTGCAATGCATCATGAGAAATCATATAATCAAGAACATGCATTATGCATGTATTAAATAGAGTGGAAGAAATCTAAATGGAGGTACAAGTCACAGCATTAGAAGTATGGGCAAATACGTATAACTGACTATCAATAATGTCAGTTAGACGTATAATAATTGAATTAATAATCTGGTGATTGAGTGTATGTTTATTGCTTATAGAAAATCAGGAGTTTGAATCTATACAGCTCACATGCCCTTTAAAAATTTTGGTATGTACCAAAAGAAAATGGTATTTATATGTGTTTTGTACATTAAAAATATATCCTTAATAGCAAGAGGGTTTCTTAAGGGATGAATTCAACTGAAATTTTGAATTTTAACTTCAAGGCTTTAAATCCAACCAACGAAAAAAAAAATGTATATGGTAAATAATGTGTGTCATGTTTAAATTTTAATAATGTATTTTAATTAAATCTTTAAAAGTGAGGGAGGTATCTGTAAATTAAATGTTATTGTTTATCTGATTATTTGATTTAAAAATATAATTAACTTTTTACTATGAATTACAAAGTTAACATTATTAACATGACACTATTGAATAAGGTATGCCTAGTGTACGCATTCAATTATGCAAATAAAATTATAGAGGTTTGAGTCAAAGCCATCTAATCTTTTGAACTTATTTACAGAAAGTTAAAATTTATTTACCAAGTCAAAAGCTTCATATGAATTTTCTATTAAATAAGAGTTATTTTTCAACTAGAAATTTGAATATAATCCTAAAATCTCCACCCTGACTCAAATTTTATTAATTTTTCAAATTCTTGACGCTTGAATCGTCTTCTCCAATCAATTTTTTAATTTTCATAACCCTTAATTTTTTTTTCTCCTTGCATCAAGCAAATTTTTTTTCTTTAGTTCTTGAATTGCTCCAAAAACTCTTCATACCACAAATCACAACCAATAGCTCTAGTACATATTGGTGCTGAGAACTCTAATTTATTGGGAGATCTTCTTCATGGATCTGATGAGAAAACATACTCGTGGATTTAATATCACAATTTAATTCAAAACTTTAAAATAATAAATTTATAAATCTTTTTAATTTATATATCCTCATTAAATTCGTATTTTTTATTCCGCTCACATTTTAAATCCTAACACAAAAAATATCTTAATAATATGAGTTGGAGATCATATATATATATATATATATATATATATATATATATATATATATATATATATATATGTACATACACACCACCAGAGCTGTCATGCGAAATTATATCAAATAAATAAGGAAGTATTTTTATAGATACATTATCTAATGATATGGAAAGTTAACATTATCTAATGATATGTAATAAATAATAGCAAAAGCACATGCAATAATAGAAACACAAGAGGACAAGAAAAAAGAAATGTAATGGGATTTGCTAATACAGATTCTATGAATATTCCAATCTAAATTTAATTTAAAATGGTTAAAAGCCCTTTTGGGCTATTGATATTCTATCCTATCACAAAATTTGTAAGAAAATGACTTTTTCTTTTTGGAGTATAATTATTAATTACATTAAATATTATAAATTCAATACGGACATATCTCAATATCAAATTATCAAATAAACTCACACTTCCAAAGTCTTAACCAACTTGTCTAAGATATTACCCAACCATATTCATTCATATAATTTTTTTCATACATCCAATACTTTTAAAGAGAAAAAATATTATTAAAATTTATTATTTTCACAATTTAACTAAGTTTATATAGATTCTTTAGTCTTCACTAATTGGGGATGAAAATGAACACCATTATAAAGCTTCGCTAAGAAGCACAATTTTACCTCATCGAAGAAAAAGATGAGTCTTTTGAGTCAAGACAGAGATCCTTAAAAAGCCACAAACACCAAGATGAGGTCTCAGCCTCAGAAGGGCCTTACCTTTAAAGTGCCTCGACACATTAGAGCTTCACCTTGTTAAGCTAGCAAAGCAAAGACCTTCTGTCCATATAACTATGCTTCTCTAACTCGCCTAAAGAGGTCCATACTTCATTCACATGAGTAGAAGGTACATCCGAATAAGCCCATCTGCTTAAGCCTGATACCCAGCTAGGAATACCTAACCCTGATACCTAGTTGGAACACTTTCTCCCACTAAAAATAGAGGAAAAAAGTAGTTGTCTTCTTCCTTTAAGTTATTTGAGTCACAAACCACTTACTTAAGCATCAAAAAGATCTTTGGCTTGGCTATCTTTTGCTCTTGTTTATCTTATAGGTCCAAGAAGAATACTAGGCCCAACAACCATTGAATAGATCTAGTTTGTACATCATCACCTTGATAGAACACTATCAAAATGGCACCATATGTAGGAATCATTTGCAAAAATATCATTTGATCTCTTTTGTGTTTTTCTCCTTCCATAGAGGACTATAGCACTTACAACTTTTTTCTTTCTCATAAATTCTTTTCTTGATCTTTCTTCTTTTCTTAAACCTTAAGAAAACCATTTCTCATAATAGAAATACACTATCCTTTGCATAAACCCAATCTCACCTAAACCTTTCTTCTGAACATCAAGTTCCAACCTTGAACTTTTTTTCCCACAAAAAAATGCCTAAGTTACACCTAATATACCCATCAACCTCAAACAAGCAAGATGGAGATGAGATTGCCTCACCACAAAATTAAATCTTCCTAGTCTATAACACATCAATCTTCCAAACCATTAACCCTAACTCAGCTTCACCGCTTAACCTCATCCCGATTCAATAAACCCTCCAAGCCCTTTTCATAGCAAAAAAGACTCCTAACAATCAAAATATGAATGAAGCATAAGAAACTACCCTAAGAGATGCAGCAAGATGCTTAAATTTTGGGGGAAACTTTTTGGGATTATGAAAAAAAGGAAGGCAAATAGCTAAGAGATGAAAGAGAAAAAAGGAGAATCATATCAGAGATCAGAAGAGTAAAGGAGGAGACTTGAGAGAATAAGGAGTTTTGGGAAGAAGGAAGGATTTGTTAGGGAAATAGCTAACTTTTTTCTTTTTTTATTTTTTGATTTTACATGTGATGTGCTATATCAGTATTTTATTAAGGTGTTTAACAAGAAATGAGGTGAGAAGGTTTTCTGTTACTGAAATTAAAGTTCATAGGGTTTATCATTACAAATTGAAATTTAGGAACCATGATGTTACTGAAATTGAAGTTTAGGAGTTTACTGTTACAAATTGAAGTTTAGGGACTATAATGTTACTCGTACAATAATTCAGGGACTATCAATGAAATTAGCACAAAAAATAATATCATATACCCCTACAAAAGCATGAAACCACAAAGCATTTTTTTGAACTTATTCCTATTTTTTAATATGAATTAGAAAGTTAGCATTATTAACATGACATTATTGATTAGGTCACTGGGAAAAGTTAACATTATTAACATGACTTCAAATGGCATGGTACCTTGGTTACAAGAGTGTGATTGTGGAGATGGATTTAGTCCTTACTGTTGATTAGGTCATTGGAACGTTGAGTGCAAAAGCCTTCAACTCAACTTGGTTCAAACTTGTTTGAATTTGATTAATTAGGATTGGAAAGTGAAGGTTGAGCATACTTACAGGGAAGGAAATAGAGTTGCAGATTTATTTACTAATAAAGCCCTCGATTTTCCATGATGTTTTCATGAGTTTATTTCGTGTCCTGATTATGTGATTCATTTGATTCAAAGTGATATTATAGGAGTTAGTTGGCCTAGGAGGGTCAAGGTGTAGTTTTTTAGTTTTTTTTTTTCCTTTAGTTTTTATGATCTTTGGACCCTCCACTGTATTAAAAAAAAATGACATTATTAAGTAAGATGCCTAATAATTTTTTTTTTATTTATTATAACCTAATAACGCATTAATACTGGCTACAAAAATAGTTAATTCAGAAAATTACTATACCTCTAAAGAATTTGATAATATAATAAGAAATAAACTCGTGCTGACACTCAACTTGGATAAGTAAATCCCTAGTACTAAAATTAAGAGATTTCTAAGAAATAATCTTTTTTTTTCCTTATATTTTATCTAAGAAATATTTTTTATCTTCTTTTATTTATTACATAAATTTTTTTCAGTAAATTCCACTCCAGCTGAAATTCGAAATAGATTTTTCAATTCATCTAATCTTAAATATTAATATTTTTTATTACGGACTAGTAAGATGTGTTTTTGGAGACGTATTAACATTAGAAATTAACACAAACACTTACAAATAAATTAGATTATGTCTTTTGATACGTTGAAAATTTTGCATTGCCAAACAAGCATTTGACATCTTTTGATTCATAATGAATAAAGCACATTTTGTTTTTAACTATTTATTGAGTTAACATTATGGGACCAAACACAAGTAGTTTTCCAAACCTAAAAAATTAATTTGATCTAACCCTAACCCAAAAAATACGTTCTTAAAATTCATTGACATTTGGTCTTTCCATCCATATCACGGTTTGATGACAACCAAAAAATTAGATTGAGAATAAAAATAGGTGGTCCTAAAATTACCTAAGATAGGGTTCTTCCACTCAAATTAGTTTTGTGATATGAATGAGTTAATGATATTAGAGTCATTCTTAGAAATGGCGAAATTAAAATCATGAGTCAGGGAGACAAAAAAATAAATTCATATAATTTAAAAATATACGCACTAAAAGATTTCTTATAAATTTCTTATTTTTATTTTTATTATTAAAAGCATTCAATATTCTTAAATTGAAAATATTATTACTATAATAAAATACACTATATGTTTAGTAGACAACACTTGACCAAGGGCTCGAAATTTTTTAGTATAGGAAAAAAAATATAATTTTATCAAAGTCCATTAAGTTAAATAACTATTTGAAATGCATGAATACTTGATTTTATTATAATATTGATTTTTTTATGATTTTTTTCCCTGGAAAACATTAAAATCCACATTTAATTTAAGTGTAATTCTATCTAGATGGAAATTATAAATTTTATTTTAACATATTTTTTAATATAAATTCACCATAAATTACATATATTTATTAATTTTTTTTTCAATTCAAATGAGTAAATTGACCCCACTGATTTGTGTATGGCTCTGCCACTAATTAGTATTATGAAATTTCAAATTCGAATTTCCAAATGAAGTTAACATTTTTTTTTTAAAAAAAAAAAAATAGGTTTGTAATTGGGCTAATATGCTAGCTAGGTTTGTTTTGCCTGAAAATAAATAATAAATAGGAACCTATAAAAGAAAGCCTATTCTTTGAAGGTTTAGATTTTTATTCTAATATATTGGATGGTATTTTTTATAGTCACTTTATTTTTAAATAAAGTAATTTATTTAGTTTGCTAAAAAAAATAGTTTTTTATGAAAAAATAATAATTTTATTCATATTTTTTTTTGTATATTAAACTATTTTTTATAATTTTTTTAATTACAAAAAAATTTTAATTTTACAAAAATATGACTTATTTTTTACAAAATAGCAATTATATGAAAAGAAAAATAATTTTGTAGTTACAAAAAAAATGGTTCTCTTATAAATAATTATAATCTTCTTATCGTTTTTTGTAAATTAGACTTTTTTTTACAAAATTTATAGATATATAAATTTAAAATACTACCTTAATCATTTTAGTATTTCTCATTTTTAATTAGTGAAATATAATAGCAGATTAATTTAATTATAATTCTTTATATTTTAATTATATTTATTATTTTTAACTATCTTATTGACTGTAAAAAATAAAATTTTATGCTTTATTTTAAAATTTTGCCTATACGATACTTTTTATAAGAAGATTGTATTTTTTTTAAAAAGAATAATATTTTTTTGTAATTACGAAATTATTTTGAATAATATTTTTTTGTAATTATAAAATTATTTTTTCTCATAAAATTATTTTTTTGTATAAAATGAATCATATTACAAAAAAATTATATTTTCGTAAAATTAGAACTTTTTTTGTAATTAAATAAAACTGCAAAAAAATAGTTTATTTTACGAAAAATATGAATAAAATTATGATTTTTCATAAAAAAAATTATTTTTTCGTAATAAAGTAAGTTATTTTATTTAAAAATAAAGTAACAGTAGAAAACACTTATATTAGATATATAGTTTTGAGATAATATAGGAATGTGTTTTTTTTTTTTTTTTTAACATAAAGATAACTTCATTAGATGGCATGAGCATTGTCCGACAACAAATACTCCCTAAAGAACTGGTGAGAAATAAAAGAAATATAAGGATAAGAATAAAAACGTGCCATTCTAGCAAGAGAATGGACAGGTACATTATTTGAAGAAGAAAAAAATCTCTATCATTATTTAGAATCGCACATTCATGAATTATTGATATGTGTTAATTTTACATTTATATGTTAAGTACAAATTCAAGGATTTAGATTCATTTTATATTCATTTACATTGCATTTTGTTATATTTGTGATTTGAGAAAGGTTTTAAAGACTTTTTAAAAGTTTTAACTTGACTTGATAGATAAAAAAGAATAGAAAGTTGAAGTTAAAAGTCGTTGAAACCACTTGTGAACTCTTAATTTTACATCTTATTATTTGGCCACAGCTTAATACCTGCTACAATTAGTGTACTATATAGAATCAACATGACGAGGTCAAAGGGATAGTGGCCCCGTAGCTAAAAATGGACTTTCTGTCACATTAATATGAGGATGTTTAATTTTCAAACACTGGCACTTTTTCTACCCTGATCATACTTTCTTTATCAGACTATATTTTTTCAAAACTGACTAGATCTTTTTTTAGATTGACTATTCAATTGTTCTAAAATGAATTTCAAAACTATCAAAACTGACTGATTAATTTTCTGAACTCTAAAACTTCTATAAATAGACCCAGAAGTCCCAAATCTGACCAAGCGAAAAATAGAAATCTAGATGGCTCACCCACTTAGGCTTGGGGTGGCGCCGACACCCAAGCCACCCGGCTCGCAGGTGATTTATCCGCGTGGTGCCCACTTCCCTTTTTTACTATCCCCAAAATGCTCCAATCTAATTTTTCAGCATTTTTCTAACCCTACACTTTTGGTCTTTTCATTTTATCACTTCTCAATTTACTCTCACCCTTATCTTCCTATAAATACCTCCTCACTGCCTCCATTTCAGGATACCCCTTGAATTTGAGTAGATTGTTATTCTCAAATTCCTTTCTTCTTTTCCCTCCAATCACTCTCTAATTAATTAATTAATCTTTTTAATTAATTAATTATCTTATCCTAACCAAGTTAATTAATTTTTTAAATTAACTAAAACTCTTTTTTTAAATTAAAATTAATCACTCAATTAATTAATTAATTAATCTTTTTAATTAATTAATTAATCACTTTTTTCTAAAATCAAATTAATCATTTTTTAAATCCATCCTTCATCCAAATTAATTAGTTAATTTATCCATCAATTTCATTACATTAATTAGTTAATTAATCATTTTAATTAACTAATTAATCTCCCAATCTAATCCAATTACCTAGTTCTGATAAAATAGAACTTCAGTCCAATAAAACCCTGTCCTCCAAAACAAAGGTGTCAGCCTTTTCCTCTCAAACCCAAATCAAATCAATCAATCTGATCAACTCAAATCAATCAATCTGATCAACTCTTAAACCCCTCTACTTAATAGTGGAACAAACTACGTGGGTTTTGATCCTTATTCAATGGGTTTGTAAGCACGTTTGGAATATAAATCCAAATTACAATCAATCTATTTTCCTTTTTTAATTAATTTATATAATTAGTTTAATTTGTTGATGTTTTACTTTTCTCCATGCTCATGCATTAATCATGATGTTATAATTGTCATATAATATTTGTCATCCATGAAATTAATTTTTAAGTCAAATTAAACTTAAAAGCCAAATTTAGATTATTTAAAACAAAAAATATAGTTCCCGAACTCAACCTAGTTCAAGACTAGTGATTTTATCCTTTGGCAAATTAGTTGAAAATTAATGAATTGGAATTAATTGGGTTTTTTCTTAATTTTCACATTTAAAAAATAAATTAGGGTGGCAAACCCCAAAAATTATTTTCAAAATCAACCAAATCCGAACCTAAGGGTTCTATCGTGAGTCTAAACTCAAATGAACATCCCGATTCTCTCTAACGGATCAGGCCGATACTCAAATGAGGTCTCATAGTTGGCGACTCCACTGGGAACTGGTTGCCACCTTTTTTAAAATAAATAGGAAAATAAGAGGAATATTATTTGGTTAAGTAAAAATTTTTCCAAAATAATTTCCTTTTGGCTCATTAAGTATAATTTAACTTTTATACATCACTTTGTATAATAAAGTCTCATTGCCTAACCTTAGCATTAGGCAAACTTTTGGATGGTGAGTAGCATTGGCTCGATAACTCTCTTTGAGTATGTTGGAAGATCGCGAAAGCATTCTAACCCACGGTGAATCCCCAATCATTTCAATCGTGTAACAAGCAATCAGTATCGTTGAACCCATGCGAGGCTCCTTGCCTCACATGTGGTTAGGTATATTGATACTCTAGTGGGATGGGGACCCTTAATCAAGCCACCCTTTCACCTTTGTACATATAGTTGCCCTAGCCTTTGACCTTAGGTTCCATGTACTGTAATAATCGATACTCTTGCATGTTTATGAAATATTTTTTGGCATACATCACATCATGATCATGTATACATAACATGATAAGCTCGATGAGGTGAATCCTCAAACACCTCAAAGACCCAAACCGATGGTCCGTTACCCCAAATACTTCACATACTTACCTTGTCTACATGTAAACCTAGTGACCAACCATGTGGAAGGAATCCTTTTTCTAACACACCTTCACATCCATGCCATTTTTTAATTCACAATTATGTATTCTTACCTTTTTTTCTATCTATTTAAAGGTATCAATAGCCAACACCTCTAGCTCCTTCCACCAAGATGCAATGAGCACCTTTTTCATCAATTTTCTTAAGAAACAAGAGGAGACTTTCCAAGCTGTACTCACTATTGCCCTTAAAACCCAAGTTGAAACTTTCACCAATACTCTTAATGCCTAGTTTGCCACCTTTACTGATGCCCTCAACTCCCAACGCCAGTTGATCATTAATGAGGCCAAGGAAATGACTAATGCCATTGTCACTCTCCCTGTTGCTCATGTTAAGCTTGCATTTGCCCAAGCCAGGACTAGCCATACCCCTACTTTTACTCCTCCCATTATCGATCTCACAAATAATCGAAAAACACCTAAAACTCCAATCTCTCCTACCGTGGACTTGAATGCAACTACTCTCTCTCCCACTATGAATCCTTTTCAAATTAGAGATTTCTCTAGCTTTGTTGAAGCTAAGAAATTGATGGAGAGAATTGAGGCCATGGAAAGAACAATCAAGAATATCAAAAGGCATGAGGACATGATAGATGTTAATTCTTTAGCTCTCTTTCTGAATGCATGGGTTCCTTCAAAATTTAAAATGTTGGTCATAGACAAGTTTAATGGCACCACATGCACCAAAACTCATCTTAAAATGTATGTGGGTGCTATGAGACACTTTGGTGTGGATGATGAGCTACTTGCTCAATTATTCCAACAGTCCTTAATTGGAGCCACTGTTAAATGGTTGTTAGATTTCTACCAGAATCACAAAAAGACTTAGGATGATATATGTAATGCATTTGTCAAGCAATACCACTATAACATAAAGGTAGATGTCACCCATCGAGATTTGGAAACCACCAAACAAGGGCAAAGAGAATCCTTCACCGCATTCCTTATAAGGTGGAGGTCAAAAGCAGCACAAATGGTGAACCATCCATCTGAAGTAGAGCAAATTGACATCATTGTCAAGAACCTCCTCCTCCAGTACTAGATGTATTTGTAAACATAGTATCTCCCTAGCTTCAAAGCTCTCATTGCTACCGCCACCAAGATTGAGGATTTGAGTTAATCCAGATGAATCATCTAGGTATCACAAGAACACTAACTACACCACCAATACCACCCAAAGAGAGAGGGATTATATCCAGTCACCAGCCGATGAAGTTAAAAATAAGGAGAATTTGTTCTGAGCTGGGCATGCCCTTTAGCATCATTTACAAGAAAACTTTAGAGGCTAATATAGTTAAGCCTTTAGACTCATGACCTCTTCCAAACCCCTTGCCCAACGATTATAATAATAATGAGCACCATGACTATCATCAAGGGCCGGTCACAAAACTGATGCATGCAAGGTTCTTAAGTATAAAATTCAAGACCTCATTGATAGTGGAGACATCATTGCTCCCAGACGCAAAGTCTAACACCACCATCAATCCTTTTTGAACCACTGAGCTTACTCGACCATCTCAAAATTCACCCAATAAGGTATTTTGAGAAAGTGCCAACGCTGCTATGCCTCTATCTAAGTCCTCCTAGTCCATGTCCAAGTTGTTTAAGTTCATGTCTAAGTCATCTGAGTCAGAGTTTACGCTAGAGTTTTTTGAGTCTGTTTCTATTAAATCTTTCTTTGAATTTGAGTCTATCAAGCATTGTCCTTCTAAGTTTGTATTTCGCCTTCTAAACTTATCCTTTAATGTACTCATGATGAGACTTTTATTAGTAATAAAAATTTTGAACTTTCTGATTTGCTTTAATTTTTTTTCTAATTCATCTTTAAATAGGACATCTTTAAAAAAAAAAGAACAAAATATACAAAAAAAATAAATAATATGAAAAAGGCAAAAGGATCAATTAATTATTGCACAAAGAAAAGAATAAAAAATTTCATACATTGTATTTGCATAGTAGTAATGGAAAAGCTCATGAGCTATTCTACATAAGATAAGGACATGATAGGGATAATCCAGGCATCGCAATCCGCGAGATCTCGACCTACACACATAAGAAATTTGTCGAGGAGAAGCTATGGAGAATGAAGACACAATAGATCAAAAAGTATCATGACCAAATGAATGCCATTGATAAAAAGAGAATCAATGCTCTGTATAAAATTTAGGGTCATCAATGGAAATTAGACAAGCATTTCAACTAGAAGGTGAGAGACAAAGGCTTGCAAGAATGAAATCTAGTTCTAGGAGAAATCCAAGCCTTTATTCATGATATAAGAAGAAGTTCAAACTAAATTGGGTTGGATCATACATGCTCAAGAAGATCCTATCCGACGGAGGCACCATCTTCATGAACGTGGATAGAAGCAAATTCCCCCATCCTGACAACTTAGATAAGGTAAATGATACATCATCCAAATATAACATATGCATTTCATTTTTATTTTTCATGCATATGTAATCAGAATTATGTGGACCTAATTCTCCCTAAGAGAAATGACTAACAGAAAAATGATTGTAAAGGATACATAGGCCACCCGTCTCGAGTGCTGTCCAAATCATAATACAAAATATTTTATTTGCATCGCATTCTCATTTTCTCTATGCCTAATATATCACTCATTTAATTCTTTTGCCTAAAAAAGAAAAAAAAAAGAAGGAGAAGGAAATTATGCTTGCTAAGCTGAAAACCCGAAAGAGTGACGTAGGTAAAAATTAGAGTAAAAATAAAAGATGTCTTATTTAATGATGATCAAATTTTACAAAATACAAACTCATCATTTTGACATAAAGGATAACCCTTTCAATATCGTCTATAGCTTATCATGTTTCATGTAGTCCTATCAACATGTAATTATTTTGAATAAAAGCAAAAAAAAAAAAAAGGTTTATTTATAAAGTTATGGTCTAGCCAATCCTCCTCTATCTTTCTCGTGTCCTCATCAAAATCAGAGTCTGCCACAATTAGAACTGCTTACCACAACAGTATCGAAAATCCTCTTTTGAGTATCAGTAGTTTTGAAATTGCTCCCAAAAAAATCCTCCTCTACAGTTCAAAAACTGCAGTATCCCTTTCTGCCTTAACTATAGTAGTCATTCTTTGAACCATCACTGTAATATCACCCTATTTTCACTGCCATCACAGTTTGAGTAACTGTTGCAATCTATGGTATCGCACTTCTAGTGGATCACTAAGTTTCCTTTAAAAATTGAGTCACCTCTCTGTTTATATTACAGTCCTCTCGCCACTAATGACATCTCTTATAGCCTATCCTTTCTCAGTTGCATCACCTTTAGCAAGGCAGCCTGGTACTCTCTCAACTAGCCAAACCACCTATCATACCTTCTTGTGGTCCCAAGTGAAATCCTAAAATGAACAGCATGATAACTCCTCAGTTAGCCAGCCACCTGATAGCTTTGGCAATGTGAGCTATGATCTGCACAAAATCCAAGAAAGAAAAACTGGAGGCACATCCTATGTCTACCTCATTTGCCTTAAGACAATCATCCATTAGTAGAAAGTCATTCAAACCAAGCCCAATAAGCAAACTATTCAACACTCATAGCCCCTAGTTATGAAAGATCTAATCCTTTACTATTGTCAGTGCTAAAAATGCATCCTCCGAGGGCAAGCTGCAAACAACTATCCTATCTAATGTCTAATCAAGTCTTAATAAAGCATGTGCAGACTAAAAAGCAGAGGTCAGTACTTAAAAATGATCCATCAGCTACACTTCCAAGATAATCCAAAACCTAAAACAGATACCCACAAAGCACCTCCAACAGAAAGGTAAAGAATAGACAAAATTGTCTCACTTGGTGAATAACTAGCAAGACAGTTCATCTCTCTAAATCCCAAACAAAGCAGCTAAGACTCATCAGTGTCTTTACCAACACAGCTCTAACTGCAAAATACCTCTTATTCTATCTACCACTTCGGCATCACCCAAATTAACAAACCCATATCTGACACTTAAACAGAAAACCAAGGCCCTCATGTTGAGCCTCTGCCCCCCTCATATCTCCCTTGTCACTAGGATCATGAAACTTCTTAATCACGGTAGTCAAATTCACTTGAGCATCACCAACCATCATCTAACTTGCGATATCCTGAGACAAGTCCAAAAAAAAGCTCTTGAAAAATCTAGGAAATGCCAAACTCTAAGCTTTGGCACCACCAAAGCTACTTTTGGATTGCAGTGAAGCTATTGTACCGAACTCCTCTGGAATAGGCACAACTCCTCCTCAGTAGTACTGAAACAGAAACGACAAGGCACTAAATCCTAAAACTTGAAGCAAGCCCTCAGAAAAATCTCAATCCACTCAAACTCCTTGTAATGCCAACATGGCAACTATTCCATACGAACTCAAGTTTAGTTCCTCAACTTTGTTGAGTTCCTCAACTTTATTGAGTTTCTCAATCCACAAATGTATGTCTCCATGGACACAAAAGTTATATGAAAAATTACATTCTCGTGAAATCACCCTTATACATCCATGCAATCATCTATTACAAGCATCATCACAAATCATCCATGACATAGAAATTGGACAAAAGGTCCGTGAATTCTGAAACATACATACATGAACCTGCATCATCTATGCACAAACATACCTATATATACAACCATCTGCAATCATGCACTATCATGCATAAGCCGAGATAATAGCCTCCCCTAAAGCTGACTAGTATTTCCTCAAAATTGACCGACATCTCCTAAAACTTACCAGTACTTCCTTAAAACTAACCGACACCTCCTAAAGCTGACCAATGTCTCTTTGAGGCTAAATGATACATTTTCATATCTAATCAACGAAGTGTGACTTCTAAAGTCATTTTACTTCCAGCATAGTTCCTTTGAGCCTTTCGAAAGGCCCAACCCTTCACATTCAGAAGCCTAAGTCTCTTTAGGGTAATAAAAATCTTGTCAGAATCTCTTGAGCTAACTTACTATAAGCCGAGGCTCTCCCTTTACTAATATCTTTTCAGAATCTGTCAAGCTAACTCGCCATAGGCTGAGGCTCTCCTCTTATCAAAATCTATTGAGCCGACTCGCTATAAGCTCAGGCTTTTCTCTTATCAAAATCTTATTAGAATTTCTTGAACCAATTTGCTATAAGCCGAGACTCTCCCTTTATCAAAATCTTGTTAGGATCTCTCAAGCTAACTCGCCACAGGTCGAGGCTCTCCTTTTACTAAATTATCTTGTCCAAAATTCTCTTCTAACCATAAATGTCTAGAAATGATCACCTAAACATTAATGTGATTCCTTTTTTTCCATCTTTTTTATCTAAATCCATCAACTTCACCCATAAATGTCTAGAAATGATTACATAGACATTAATGTGATTCCTTTTTTTCATCTCTTTTATCCAAATCCATCAACTTCACCCATAAATGTCTAGAAATGATCACCTAGACATCTATATGATTTCACTTTCCACATCTTTTACCCAAATCCATCAATTCATCCAAAAATATCTAGCCACCAACTTAGATGTCCCTTTGGTCTATTTTCTCACTTTCATTCATCAGCCACATTTTTCCCTCATAAATGTTTGGGAATAATTGCTTAAACCTCCCTATGGTTCTTTTTATTATCTTCCTTTTTCAACCATGTTTCCCATCCAAATATATCCAAGTACCGACTTAGACATCACTTTGGTTTCTTGTACTACCCCTTCTTCCGAGTTCACTATAATCAAAATTGCCTTATAGATAAGACAATTCTGATGAGGGGACAGCTATGAACTCTTAATTTTACACCTCATCATTTTGCAGCAGTTTGACACATGCTAAGATTAGTGCGCTACACAGAACTGGCACAACGGTCCCACTAGTCAGATAGTAGGCAAGGGTCAAAGAGGCAGCGGCCCTTGCGGGGAAACAAGGGGTAGCGCCTTCGGAGTTAAAAATGGACTTTCAATCACATTGGTACTAGGATGCTTAATTTTTAAACACTGGCACTTTTTCTATCCTTATTGGACTTTCTATATCAGACAATATTTTTTTTAAACTGACCAGATCTTTTCTTAGATTAATTATTCAATTGTTCTAAAATTAATTTCAAATCTATCGAAGCTTATTGATTAATTTTTTAAACTCTGAAACTCCCAGAAACTGACCCAGAAGTCTTAAAATCTAAAAATAGAAATCCAGATGGCTCGTCCACCCAGTCTGGGGTAGCGCTGGCACCCATGCCGCCGATGGCTCTGTTGGTGAGGGCCCCACTTCCTTTTTTTCTGTTTCTAAAATGCCCCCAATCTTATTTTTGAACATTTTTCTAACTCTACCCTTTTGGTCTTTTCACTTTTCCACTTTCCAACCTACCCTCAACCTTATCTTTCTATAAATACCTCTTCACTTCCTCCATTTCAAGACACTCCTTGAATTTGAGTAGATTGCTATTTTCAAATTCCTCTCTTCTTCTCCCTCCAATCACTCTCTAATTAATTAATTAATCTTTTTAATTAATTAATTATCTTACCCTAACCAAGTTAATTAATCTTTTTAGTTAACTAAAACTCTTTTTTTAAATTAAAATTAATCACTCAATTAATTAATTACTTAATCTTTTTAATTAATTAATTAATCACTTTTTTCCATAATCAAATTAATCCTTTTTTAAATCCACCCTTCATCCAAATTAATTAATTAATCCATCCATCCATTTCATCACATTAATTAGTTAATTAATAATTTTAATTAATTAATTAATCTCTCAATCAAATTCAATCAGTCGGTACCAATAAAAATAGAATTTCGGTCCAGTAAAACCCTTTGCCCTCTAAAAATAAAGGTATCAACCTTTTTTTCTCAAACCTAAATCAAATCAATCAATCTGATCAACTTCTAAACCTCTCTACTTATTCGTAGAACGAATTACATGGGTTTTGATCCTCATTCAATGGGGTACATAAGTACGTTTGGAATCTAAATCTAAATCCCAATCAATCTCTTTTCCTTTTTTAATTAATTTATGTAATTAGTTTAATTTGTCGATGTTTTACTTTTCTTCATGCTCATGCATTAATCATAATGTTATAATTGTCATATAATATTTGCCATCCATGAAATTAATTTTTAAGTCAAATTAAACTTAAGAGCCAAATTTAAATTATTTAAAATAAAAAATCTAGTCCTTGAACTCAACTTGATTCGAGACTAGTGATGTTATCCTTGGGTAAATTAATTGAAAATTAATGAATTGGAGTCAATTGGGTTTTGTCTTAATTTTTCCATTTAAAAATAAATTAGGGTGGCGACTACCAAAAATCATTTTCAAAATCAGCCAAATCCAAACTTGAGAGTTCCATCGTGAGTCTAAACCCAAATGAACATCCTGATTCCCTTTAGCAGATAAGACCTGTACTCGGACAAGGCCTCACACCACTACAAGTGTAGAGGCCGCTACAATGGGAAAACTAGTTTTTGTTGCAACCTATCCAAGTATTGAGGCCGTGACACACTGATGAATCCAATTTCGATGTTAGCTATGAATTGGGATTTCTTGACCTAACCACAATAGGAGGCGACAAATCTTTATAAGTATGACATGAAGAAGTTAAGTTAGAAAGAGAAAAACATAGGAAAGTAATTTTGGAGAGATTTAAAGGGAGATTAAATCAAGAATTCAAGATTGAAGAGAAAGGATTGAAGATTGAGAGATCTACTTTCTTATTCTCTCTAGTTTGTAACTGTCGCAGCCCAACTTAGGAAGCTAAGACAATCCTATAATACTGGAAGACATAAGGTCATCCATACCTGTAGAATCCTTAACTTTGGTAAATTACTTATTAAATACTCATAACTTGATTAATTAAATAATAACTTATAAAATTTGCGAAATAAGCCCATAAACTTATTACATCTTGAAAACAGTTCTTATAAACCGAAATTAAAGGAAAACATTTGAAAATAACCCAATGAAACAAAAACTTAAATAGTTTCAAACTTATAGCCATAAAATATCAATTCTCCGCACATTCTCAAGTACTTTGTTTATTACTCTCGGAGCACTAAACTGAAGTTCATTATGCATATGGATGAAGAAGACTCTACTATCTTCTAGACAAAGCAACCACTCAAATGAAGAAATAGGCTTGAATTTAGTTAACATGATCAATCTTGTCATCCTGAAATATATAAACATAGAAAAGGGTGAGTAGAAGCCTTAACGAGAGGAATTTTTTTTTCTTTCTTACATTGTAATTGTTCAAAGCAATTAATGTATAATGTGAAATAATATATATTAATAAATTATAATCTTTATTAGGCTTTTCCAAAGCATGTCTTGTAACTTAATTATATAAGCCTAATGATAAGGTGTATGCATATACCTGTTCAATTTTTAATTATAATTTTTTTATATGTAATAGTTGTATGCTTTATTCAATTACAATTGTTTTAAATTTTTAGTTTTTAAGAAAAAAAATTTTGTATTCAATTAAAATGAACATATAACATTTTATTTTATGTCTGCCATGATGAAATTACAGAAAAATGGAATTTATCTTTTTAAATAAAAAATAATAAAATAATTTATTAATAAAATTTATTTTAATGTAGACGATTTTGGAGAGGCTCGAGAATGAGATAAAAGTTAAAGACAAAAAGCAGCTTTAGTTGATCTTAAAGATGTGCCTTTTTATTTATTATGTTACATCTTACATGAAAATGAATTTTAATTCTATATTTAAATAATTTTTATTTATATAAATAATATATATTTTAATTAATTGTAAAAAAATATATTCTAAGGCACTACCTCTGCCTTGTCTGTCTATCGTCCAAAGGACAAATCAAACAGCGCAAAATAGTAAATTATGGTTGGTCATTGGAGGACAAGTCAAAAGGCCTAATGAGTGAGTAATAGAAGTGTGTGAAAAGCAATTCTTAATTTTTTTTTTTTCTTTTCAAACAAGACAAAACAGTAATTATAAATTGTAGTTTTTGAAGATTTTTTTTTCAATTTATAACTTCAAATCCTCACAAGCATGCCTGAATATATTAACGTTATTATTATTGATGGAAATTAAATTAAAATGGTAGGAGTAGTTTAAATTGATATAAGTTAAATTTATAAATAAATTAGATTTAATAAATTTAAATTAACTATTACTAAAAGATTAAATCTAACCAATTACATAGTCAAATTCAAATCATTATATACCTATCCATTTTTTATATATTTTTTCAATGGGAGATTGATTGTTAACAATTATGATTAATAAAAATTATTCATAATTTTTTAGTCTATTTTAAAGTTATTCAAACAAAATAAAAATAAATAAATAAATGATGACGTTGAATAAAATGAATTAAACAGGATCTCATAATTTTATTTTATTTTTTAAAGCAAAGGAGAAAAGATAGTTCAGAAAAAAAAAATAAAATTCAATCCAAAATTCTTGCCTATTTAATTAAATTCTATATACATTGATTAAAAACTAAAAACAGAAAACAAAAAGAATCATAGTACAATTTTTGTCTTTTAATATCCAATAAATCACCATCTATCAGTCCCATTTTGGCACTTCAAATTTAACATTTAAAATTTCAATAAAAAATCTTTAATTGTTTATAACATTTAAAAGTTTATAACATTTAAAAGTTTTAATACTTCATTTTTAGTTTTACTAATATCACTGTGAAAATACTTTGAATATAACTAAAGTTTATATTTAATAATATACCTATAATATAACTAAAAATAAATACCTATAATATAGCTAGGAGCAAAACTACTTTTGTGCGTATTATTAAAATTACTTTTTTGTTTATTATCATTATTTTCTATATAATAAAATTTTATTTTTCAATAAAAATATTATTGTGAAATTTTCATGTGATATTCTAAAAGAAAATCAATATCATGTGACTTATTAATATTGAGTTATTATATGGATAATATACAATTAGAATTTTAAAATAAAAAGATAAACTAATAATAAATGGTATACGCATACTAAAACTTGGTATATATTAAGTATATGTTTGCTCTATACAACTACTTTATAGATATACAGATTGCAAATTTGAAAAAATCAAAAAGATAAATAAAACTAAATGGTATACATATACCAAAATTTGGTATATTTTAAGCATATATTTGACATCTACTTTAATATGCATATTGCAAATTTGAAAAATTAAAAAGATAAACTAACAATAAATTGTATGTATATACTAAAATTTGGTATACATTTATTATATATTTGGTATCCACAACTACTTTATATTTATCCAAATTGAAAAAATGAAAAAAAAAAAAAAGACAAGCAGTAAATGGTATAAAGATAAATGGTAATACGTGTTCCATAAATTGGTATACGTTTAGTATATCTCCGTATATGCAAGTACTTTATGTTTATACATATTAGAACCCTAAACCCTAAACGTATACGTATACCTTAAATTGATGTAAGTTTAGTATATATTTGGTAATTGCAACTATTTTATATTTATACAGATTGCAAATATGAAAAAGAAAATAAAATAAAAACAAATGGCATACGTATACCATAAATTGCTATACTTTTGGTATATTTTTGGTATCTGTAAGTGCTTTATATTTATATAGATTGCAAAAATGAAAAAGAAAATAAAGTAAAACCAAATGGTATACGTATAACATCAATAGTATACTTTTAGTATATGTTTGATATTTATAACTAATATATATATATATATATATATATATATATATATATATATATATATATATATATATATATATATATATATATATATATATATAGACACACACACGGCAAATTAAATACAAATTAATTCAAAATCATAAAAATAACAATCAAAAAATGGAATGAATAGTTTTATTTACAGAAATAAACATTTATAGCTATGATTTATTTTCTTATAATTTTATACATAAAGTAATCTAAAATTTACTTAAAAATAAAAAAATATGAATAGTTTAATTAATATATTTATTTAAGTTTTCAGTAGTTAAACTCAAATTCAAATTGATATATCAAATTTTTTTAATTTTATCAAATATCTAAAATTAAAGTAAAATTTTATCAAAGCATTAAAATCGATTTATTTTTTATTTTTATTTTAATTGATTTAATCATCTTATTGACTTTTATTGATTATCTTGCAGGTTTTATTTTTTTATTTTTTAAATGACTGTTTTTGATAAACTAATTTCAAGAGCTAATAATTTACATGATGACGATGCCAAATTGCTCTCTAAAATTTATATATTATATCAAATCCAGATACCAATATCAACTGTTTGACAAATTTTATAATATATATTCGACAGAAAATAAATCAAACTAATTTTTATATTATGTGAGATTCAAATATGAGATCAGAAATTACAACGGAGCCTCAGACCTAGTGAATCCGATTAGACATTATAATTTTTTTTTTTAGATGGGATAATATTATTAGTGGATATCATAAGTTAGAACATCTTTTATGCCTTATTTGGTTAACTGGAATAATAAAGTTGAAATGGGAATAAAATATTTATTTCAAAATTTGTATTAATGTTTGGTAAATTAAAATAAGATGAATTAGAATAAAAGACATGAAATAGAATTAAAATATTCCTGGATTTTTATTCTTGAGGGAGGACATGGAAATCAGTGGGAATAGAAAAAATGATAATAAAAATTTAAACTCATGAGTGAAATATACTGTGATAACTTTATTTTCATTCTCATATTTTGCTTACCAAACACAATTTGCGATATTTATATTCTAATTGATGTTCCCATAATCTCATTCCAAGAAATAATATTTACTTGGCGAGGGTTTTTGATATGAGAATGGCAGAGTTTAGATATGAAGGTGGAGTTTAGATATGAAGGTGGAGCATTTTCTTTGGACGCCTTCTACCTCCACAGCAATGATGGAGGTAGTGATGACTTGGACTTGTGAGAGGTAGGGTTCGTAGACTGTAATGGCAGATCACTATGGCGTGTGCTTCTCTCAATATCACATTTCTTGGTTGCATAAAGTGCTTTATTTTTTGAAAAACCTATATAAGAGAGAAAGAAAGAGAAAGAGAGAGAAGAGGGTTTGGGCAAGGCAGCAAGAAAAGAGGAGCAAATGAGCGTATTTTTATAAAAAGAAAGTGAAAAGAGAGTATAAAAATAAAAGACTCAGAGTTAAAATATAAGAAAAAAAAAAGCCTATTTTTATAAATAAAAATAAAAAATTTGGTATATGGCATAATTTCCTCAAGAATCAATACAATATTTGGGCTTATTAAATATAAAACTTCACATAACAAAAATTAATCTAATAATACAAAAAAAAACAAAAAAAGGTTTGTACGGCAACAAATAAAAAAAGAGTAAATAATAAGCAATCAACTATTATTATGTTTTAGTCTTCTTCCCATTATTTTTGTGTTGTGTTCATCAAGAATTTGTCCTAAGGAAGAAAGTTTTCTTAGAAAAGAAAAAAAAAAGAAAAATTGTGTGTGGACTTTTCATGAGGTAAGATTTTATATTTTATTGAAATTTAATTGTACAGATTAAATATTAGATTCGTTAATATCTAGAAGATTATATGGCTTCAATCATGTCTTCAAACATGCCTTAAATCATGTTTTTATATCCGTGTAATTATAGTTAGATTATATTCTTTTCATTATCTCTCCATTATACCTCTATATGTAGATCCCCCATTCTTTGTACAATTCACTCAATACGATACATATATTCTCTTAATCTTTTGTCTTATCTATGTTAACATGATACTAGTGCCCTATTAATTCTTTTTGTTTCAAAATTTCCTTCTGTTCTTCTCAAAAATTCTAATATAAAATTTGGCTCTTGTTTTTTTATTTACATAGAGCAAATTTTTGTCCATTTTTGGCTAGTTTTCTGGTGATTAATCTATGGTTTTTATATGCCATTTTGTTCCTCTTTTTCTAGCAAACCTAATGCAACTTGCTGGAGCTTTATTAGACATTGGATGGACCACCAGAAGTTTTTGCTCACCAGTGCTAACGTCAACACTTTGCCTGACCAATTCAGCAGCCCAATCCGTGCTCTGCCCAACTCGATTTACGACTTGATTTGCACACTACTTCTCCAATTCATGCTCTCAGTTCGCCCTTTAACCAACCCAATCCAACTTCTTTTTACCAACCAATTCAATAGTTTTTCAACTGATTTTCAACAAAGTCATACTGATTTCTAAAGTTTTTGGACCTTTTGAGTTCATTTCTACTGTTCATTTTGCAAAATTCAACTTTTATTTTTGACTTTCAAGTTTGGTTTTCTATTTTTAGCATTGTTTTACCTTTGTTTACTGCACAAATGGCTTATAAAAGTTCCTAGCATGCTACTCAACACATGCTTTAACCCATTACTACTATTTTTTATGGCACCAATTATGACTTATAGTTACAAGAGATGTGCAGTTTTCTGAAAGGTTGTGTTTTATAGTGTTATATGACTGGTGACATTTCCCAACCAATACAAAGTATTAATTAAAATGATACAAAATTTATGGAATAGTTAGAAATATGGGATGGTAAAGACCATCAAATTTTGACATGGTTCCGCAACACTTGTCTTCTTGGAATTAAGAGTGAATTTCACCATTTTGATACTGCTTGTGAGGTGTAGAACTTTTTAAAAACTTGATACTTTGTTTATGATGATGTGCACCAGTTTTAGCTTTATTACCGTTTTCATCGGCTTCAACAACAACCAAATTAGACTATTCATGGCTATGTCTCTAAACATCAAACACTTTAGGATCATTAGCCACTTGTAATCTTAAATGGCCTGATTCTACCTCTATTAATCCTTATTTGGACCTTTGGGATCACCTACATGTTTGACATCTTGAGACTGTTAGTGCTTTACTTCTCCATTGCAGTCCATTGCCTAAACTGGATGTTTTAATTTGGAATTACTTTATGAAGAAACTTGTCTCTATACACTTCAAACAAAATGATCCTTGCCATCTATTGATGCCATCCTCTCCACTCCCATAGGTCCTTCTATCTCTACACATGTTTCTGAGCCTAATGTTGCTTTGGCTACTCCTACAGGTTTTTCTCGTACTGTTACTTGTAATTATTGCAAGAAACATGGTTATATAAAGGCTAAATGTCATAGGCGACCTCAAAATTGACAAACTTCTGGCTATGGCATTTCTGCAAATTTCTCTATGAGTACTTCTAGAACTGGACATTCCTCCACCACTGCTACTATTGTTAAGGGTTCTTCTAACACTGCCTCATCGAAATTCGTAATTCAAGACATTCATACTTACTTCTCTTTGTTTACTATCTAGTCTTGTTGCTGCTATTGTTTCTTCTAATGTTTGGCATTCTCGTTTTGGACATGTTTACGGTTTTAGGCTTAGATCTTTAATTTCTAATAGTTCTTTAGAAGATGTTAAAAATAAACATTTTGATTGTGTTTCCTATCAGTTATCTAAACATCATGCTTTACCTTTTGATTCAAGTGATACTATTTCCGTTACACCTTTTGACTTAGTTCATTTAGGCACCTACTGCTCATCCTACTATAGGTGGTTCTCATTATTTTATAATTTTTATGGATGATTTTTCATGATATACATGGATTTACCTCTTGAAAAATAGGTCTAAATTACCTCAAGTTTATATTCAATTTGCTTCCATGGTGAAAACTCAATTTTTGTGTTTTATTAAGATTCTTCACATTAACAATGCTATGGAATATAAAAATTCGGTCTTATCTCAATTTTTTTCTCAAAAAGGAACTATTGTGCATTGATCTTATCCAATTACATCTCAACAAAATGGTAAGGCAGAATGCAAACATCAATATATCCTAGACACTATTAGAGCTCTCCTTATCTCTTTATCATGTCCTAATTGGGGGGGAAGCTGCTCTTATGCTATTTGCACTATTCAGTGAGTTTTCACTTCCACTCTTGGTAATGTTTTCCCTTTTGAATGTTTATATGGTTATGCACCTGATTATTAATCTCTTCATATCTTTAGCAATGCATGATTTGTTCTTTTTCAACCTCATAAGCATACAAAATTAGAATCCAGAGCTAGATTATGTTGTTTCTTGGGATACATGATTGAACATAAGGGTTATCGTTATTGGAATCCTTTTTCTCAACATCTTTGTATTTCTTGCCATGTTACGTTTTGGGAACATAAAATATTTTCTAGTCTTTCATCCTTTAAAGTTCAAACTGTTCCTTCTTCCTTTCTAATAGTCTCTTTATTATTTTTTCTGATGAATCTTTTACAGGACAATCTAGCTCAGATAATGTTGGCTCACCTAGACCTACTCCTAATGATTCTCCCTCGCCTCAAGATCTTGGCTCTTCAACATTTGTTGATCCTTCCTTCTCATCTAATTCACTACCTATTTTGTCTTCTCTTCGTCATATACTCATGTAAGGCAACCTTCTGTTACTCTTCATAATTATCACTATTATTCTACCATATTTTTTTATATAAATCCAAAACATATCATGAGGCTAGTACTAATCATCTCTAGCAAAAACCTTTAATGGAAAAACTTCAGGCTCTTACAAATAATCATACATGGGATATAGTGGATTTGCCACTAGGGAATTTTATCATTAGTTGCAAATGGTTTATAAAATTAAGACTTGCACCGATGGTTCAATGGAATGTTACAAGTCAAGGCTCATAGCTAAAGGTTTTACATAGGAATATGGCATTGATTATAAAGAAATATTTGCTCCCGTGGCTCATATCACCTCTATTTGCAACTTTTTATCCATTGTTGCTATCAAACAATGGCATGATGTGAAAATGCTTTTCTTAGTGGTGATATTATTGAAGAAGTCTATATGCAACCTCCTTCTAGCTGTGACCACTTCTTCTAACATGGTTTGTCAATTTCAAAAAGCTCATTATAGATTAAAAATAGCTCCTCGAGCCTAGTTTACAAAATTAGTTCTACTATTGAATAAGTTAGTTTTCAATCCAGTTCCCATAATCATGATTTGTTCATTTGACAGACCAACAGAGTATGTATTATGTTACTTCTTTATATTGATGATATGATAATAACTAGCAGTGATTTGCAGGACATTGGAAATCTTAAGATGTCTCTAAACAAGCAATTTGAGACGAAGGATCTAGGACATCTCAGTTATTTTCTGTCTTGAAGTCTAATCTAATTCACTGGATACTATTTGTCTCAAGCCAAATATGTTGCAGATATTATTTCTCGTGTTGGAATCACAGATAAGAAAATTCCTAGCACTCCAATTGAGGCCAATGCTCTTTTTTTTTTTTTTTTAACCACAGATGGTACTCCTCTTAGTGATGTCACTCTCTATCAATATCTAGTCGGTGGTCTTGTATATCTCACTATCATTCATCCTAATATTGCCTATGCAGTTCATCTAATAAGTCAATTCATGTCTGTTCTTCACACCACTCATTTTGCAGCAATACTTGGTATACTTCAATATATCAAGGGCACTCTATTCCATGGCTTAAAATTCTCTAGATCATCCTTTCTAGAATTGCAAGCTTACTCTAATGCTGATTGGGCGAGAGATTCCACTAATTATCGATCTACCACTAGTTATTATTTCTTTCTTGGTGACTCTTTCATCTCCTGGCTAAGTAAAAAGGCAGACTATTGTATCTAGATCTAGCATTGAAGCTGAGTACTAAGCTCTTACTAATACTACTTCTGAATTAATTCGACTGTGTTGGCTCCTTCATGATATGAGCATGAAGTAATCATCTCCCAGTACCTTATATTGTGATATTTTAGTGCTATTTAGATTGCTAAGTGCACCAAACACATTGAAAATGATTATCATTTTGTGCATCATCATGTACTTTAGAATACAATCAAGCTTCTATCAATTTTCTCTATTGACCAAACTACTGATATCTTCACTAAAGCCCATCTACCTCAGCACTTTCGTGGTCTCAGCAAACTTCATATGGCTGATTCTTCACCACCTTCAATTTAAGGGAGGATATTAATATCTAGAAGATTATATGGCTTCAATCATGCCCTAATCATGTCCTCAATCATTCCTTAAATCATGTTTTATATCTCTGTAATTATGTTGTAATTATAGCTAGATTATATTTTTTCCATTATCTCTCCATTATACCTCATATATAGAAACCCCCATTCTTTTTACAATTCACTCAATACAATACAAATATTCTTCTTAATCCTTTGTCTTATCTCTATTAACAAAATTTATATTTTAAGAATGAGTATTTGTTAAATTGAATCACTAAGTTATGTGTATTTGATTTTATAATAAAACCAAGTACACACAACTTAATAATTCAATTTTACAAATAATGAAGAGCTTGAAGATTTATATTTTACATTTTTTTTTGTTCCCTACATAATTTATGAATTATAGTTGTATTAAAATTTTTTAGCACATTGATTTTTGGGGCATGTTTTAAATTATTATTCCACTATATAATATTTTTGGTCCCTTCAAACAAACTTTTTTTACTTCACTCCTGTTATTAGGTGTCTATTATTGAGCTTACAATTTAATAAACTTTTCAAGCAACTTCTTATGATAATTCATCCAATAATGATCCAAACTAACTTTATTTTCTATAAATTAAGCTAATTTTTATGTTTATGTTTTTAGGTTTTATCATTAGTGAATTTTGGAGGATTCTCATGCAAAACTAGGAAATTGGAAGTCTACAATCAAAAGAGATGAAATTGGAGCAAGATTAGACCAAAGAAAAGGAGGCTCAAGAGGCTTAAGGGGTACACGACTGTGTAGAAGGAAGATTACATGGCCATGTAATAAAAATCAATGTTGCCTGGCCGACGAAAATGTGATTCTAAAGAGTGTGAAGTACATGGCCATATGTCATCTGATGTGATCCCAAGTGCAATTTTTAACCTAAGTTTTCTTCCTATTCAAGCAAGACTTCAAAGAAAAGAGGGTTTCCTGATTTTCTAGGATTCTTTGGATTTTCAACTCCATCTAAACCTAAGATTTGTACATTACAAATAGCTTAGATTATTGAGAACTTAGATTATCAAGTTTTCTATTAAGATCCCTTTAGTTTTCTCCAAGAAAAGTCTAGCTTGATGTCAATTTTGCTGTGAAGAGGAGAATTCCATATCCAAAGGCTTCGAGCTCCCCTCAATCCAAATAATTCAAGAGTTTTTATTCTTAAACTTTTCTCTTTGTTATTTTTTGATTTATTTTCAATAAAATTTGCATCTATGACTCTTTTCAACTCAATTGTTTGATTTAATTGCTTTCTTTGCAACCATGAATAGCTAAATTTCTCTTCTAAGATTTGGATTATATCTTTTGATTTGCCTATAATGATTTATGTTTGATTGATTGGGTAATTACTTGTTGGAGTTTATCAATTATCTTAGGGTTTAAAGCTTGAAATTATTTGGCCATTAATTGCTTGAATCAATATATTATGTGAATAGCGAGAATGAAAATATAATACTAATTTATAAAGATAATTGATCAAGGAAATGTGTTGTTTAAAGATAAGAGTAATTTTTGGTAAGTAATTTAGGGATTTCCATAAAACTCAATGAATTTATGTTAATTTCTTGTAATCGCAATAATAGATATAAAATTAATATAAATGCTTGTGATTTATCTTAAAAGAGAAAGTCATAATAATTTGAAGAGATCTTAATCACAAATTTCAATAAGTTAAAATCAATCTAGCAAACATTAAAAAAAAAAACTATAAATAATTAATTGACAAAATCTAAATCCTATATTTTCCATATCAATTTGAATTTAATCTTATTCACTTTACTTTTTAATTCATTTTTGAAATTTAAATTTTGCCCATCTAAATATTAAAATAAAATATTGACTTGGATACTTGTCAACACCGTTTTTGTAGAATTAATACTCTAATTCATACACAATTATTTATTTCGCGATGTACACTTGTAAGAATCGTTCAACGTATATTTAAAAATGAAGGAACCGGATATTTCATTCATACATCAGGCATATGTAATTTTTTATTTTTTATTTTATTTTAATTTTTTATTTTTTTTGCATTAAGGTACGTGATATCACGGACCGGTTCACTTATCTAGATTTAAAGTACAAAATAAATAATTTAAACATACAAAAGATCCACTAATCAAAATACTTTTGTACGAAATAAATAATTTATATTTTTCTCCTTTTACATGCCAAAAAAATCAGCATATGCAATGAGTTTGACTTTGGATTGGGACTGACGCAAAACTGCATGATGTGAAAGCCAAAAAGTTAAAACACGAATGGGTAATTTAAATTAAACAAAAACAAGTGTAATTTAAAGGAATTTAATTAAAAAAAATTGTGTAATTTAAAGGATAAGGCCAAAGTTGATATCTTGATGATTAAGCATAATCATTCAATAACGTATTTTATTTTTAATATATTATTATATATTTTAGCTTTTATTTATATACGTGATATAAATTGATGTGCTCAAAATAAATTTTAATTTTAAATATATTGTTAGACGATTTTCTATATTTATAATATAAAAAATTAGATAGTTTATGCGATTTACTTAGAAGATCGCTTCAATGTTTAAGTCAGTAAAATTATAATTTATAAAAAGTATGTGAATTATAAAATTTAAAATTAAGAATTATCTCAATTACAGATATTTAAAAATTATTTATAATGATATCTTATAATGTAAATTTTTATTAGAAGATGATTTATCTATTATAATATATTACTTGTAAACAGATTTTTCATAGTTATAATGTAGTAAGAAATAAACTCTTTATTTTTCAAACCCTAAAAAAATTAATCTCCGCGTTGGATTACCAACTCAAGTATGAATTGTTAAAAATGAAAATTATTTAATCCTCTCATACAAATTAAGTTCTCAACGCTAAATTCAAAGTAAAATGTGTATCATCCCTATTTAGTAATAAAAATATTATGTATGTTGATCTAAGTTGGACTCATAACTAAAACCCCCTTTTCTTTATTATTATTATTATTATTATTATTATTATTCTGTATTCATAAAAGTGTCTCTCTTTCTATATGAATAAATTACTATTTCTTTATAATTCATTTAAATAAAAAAATTAACTGATGTGGTATTTAGTATATTGAAAATTAAGTATTGAAAATATTGAATAAAATAAGTTGTATAATTTTTAAATTATAAAAATATTTAAAATTTTAATAACTTATTATATTCAATATAAATTTTAAGTTAAAAATTTTGACTTATTATTTTTAATGATTTTTAGCTTAATTAATACTTTTGACACAAATATTATCAAACAATTTAAAATAATTAAATGTTAAATAAATTATTAAACATCCCTTCAGTTTAATGGTAATGTAAGAATACCTTTAGGAATATATGCTAGGATTCAAATCTCGATATTAAATTTATCTTTCTAATACTAAAAAAAATAAAAATAAAAATAAAATATTTATTTTTATTCCATGACAATAAAAATAAAAAAAATATATTAAAAGTCATAAATTTTGTGTTTCAGTTCATTAATTTATATGTTATATTTTTACAATATAATGTATTTGTCATAATATTAAAAATATATATTTTTAAAGTCAAGCTTATTGTATACTAGTAACATTGTACTGCATGTAAAAACTCTTTTTTTTTATTTAAAAATTGATGTTATTTTATATAAAATACGACACATGCAATATAAAGGGTTTTTTAGCATTTCAGTACACATTATTATTATTATTGTTTTGGAGGGACCAATCTTAAATTTTTAAGGCTGTATATATTTTTTATTTTTTTGAACAAAAAAAAAAAAAAAGGCTTGGCCTGGCCCCCTCTAAAATCTTCCCTTATTTTTTTTTTAACTTAAAATCTTCCCTGATTTGATTGATAATAGTACATGTTTCAATAAAATAAATGAATCAAATATTTGTGATTATAATATAAAACTTATTTAGATATAGATAAATTAAATAGCATATTTTCTTCTCATCTTTTTTGTTAAATTACACTCATTATCTATAAACTATCATTATATTACATTATTATCCCTTAATTTCAATTTGTTGCTTTAAAATCTCTCAATTAATTGCAATAGTTGTTCTTGAAATAGTTTTTCGACATTTAGCTTGCCTAAAAGTTCACTTAGCGTCCTAAACAACATTTTTTTATAAGAATTAAGAATGTCACATAGAATCTCATAGTTCTTTTCATATTTCATAAAAATAATGGTTAAAAATAAAAAAATAAAGAACACAAAACAAATATCTAACAAACTCAAATCCAACAAAAGCAAAAAAAATACAAAAAAAATACAGATCTTGAAGAAATTAGATATTGATTGCTACCCTTTTGGCTCTAATTTTTGCTTTCAATTTTCCTCACCATACCTTAATCGTTGACTTTTTAGATCTTGAAACCAGATAAAATTTTTGCTTTTGTAGTTGAAGAAGCCGCACACTTTTCTTGTTTTGCTTTCAAGTTTCTCTTACTCACATTGGTATTTATTATTAAAGAAGTCACGCGTCTTTTCTTTCTTTCAACTTTTATCTTTCGTTATTAATTTCATGAAAAACCAAAAGAGAATGGAGGGCAGAGAAGATGATAAGAAGGCCAATTTGATTATATTCAAATTTTGATTGTTCCCTTCTCCCATCACCAAAGATAGGTGTGGTTAGTTGTTCAACCCTATTTCTCTTGCCCTTCATTATAGAATTAGAAGTCAAGAAATTGTATTTGAAGAATCTTCAAAATCAAACAACAAACACATTTAATGATGGTTAAAAACAAACAACAAACACAATTAAGGAATTGTACTTGAAGAATCTTCGAAATCAAAGCTATTACTGGTAAGTTATTTTTGTTCAATCTCATTAAATTAGTTCCTCCTTTTCTTCTTCTTCTTCTTCTTCTTCCACTTTATGAAACTCCAAATACTTGAATCGCACAAGCTCATCTTCATGTTTTGAAAAAGAGAGCATGGAGATTGAAATTGGTGATAGAATAATCAAGATTTGAAATATAAAAGACTTGATTTTGATGGAGTTAAGCCACTTGAGTCATTAGGTTTAGAATTTGATTTGGAGGAAGAAGATGAAAAATGGAGATGGTAGTGCTAAAGGAGAGATAGAGAGTGAGTTTTTGTATTATTGCTTATGAATTTATACCTTTTAGGAAAGGATTTCTATATGGCACTTTATTTGGCATAAACTAATTTTAAAAAAATATAAGTATGACGCCAAGTGAGTTTTCTAGAGAGTTAAATGTCAAAAATTATTTTAAGGATAATTGTTACAATCAAATTGAGATGAAGGATTTTAAAATAATAAATTGAAGTTGAGGAATAATAATGCTTTATTGTGATAAATTCAAGAACAAGAAGTGTAATTTAGTTCATCCCTTTTAAAGGTATGAGAAATAAAACGTCTTATAATCAAGTCTCTCCAATTACAAATAAGTATCATTAAAAGAATCATCATTAATTTAATGAAAAATATTAAAAAAAATTATAAATGACGCAATTATATTAGATATAATAAAAATAATTATGTAATTTTTTAACATAATATATAATATGTTTAAAAATAATTATGATTTATTTATTTTTTATTACATGATATATCCAAATCTCATTAGTTTGCTAAATTTTGACCCAAATTGGGTCCCCGAACATGATCCTAAAGAAAAGACTACCCTATTTATTTAGTCTATCTCATTTTATTTCCCTTCCATTGAAGAAAAAATTAAATAATCTTTTTTAAAAGTTCAAAATAAATTATATATTATTAAAACGCTTCCTGCAGTCACTATTCTTGGAACAGTAATTCGGCAGCTTTCACTTTTTTTTTTTTAATTTTTAACTTTTTAAATGGAATTTTTATTTTTTATTTTTATTTTTATGTGGGCTTTGAGAATCGTTGTTTTTGTAACTAAAGATATATAATTATTCGATTTTGTTAATAATTTTCATTATATGAAATCAAAATTAAATATCAATCGAATCGATTTAATTAAAATAATTATAAAATTAAATAATTAAAATAAAAATATTAAATTTTAGTTAAATCAATTACACTGTATTTTTTTAGTTAAAAATATTATAAAATACCTTTCGCATTAAATATAAATATACTATGAGTATACTTACCCTTTATAACATTTGAGATTTTTAATTTATTGATATAAGAAGATAAAAAAAAAATAAATCATGATATGAAATAATAATATATAATTATTAAAAATAAATATTATACCTTAATATTTCATAAATTTAAGTATACAAATTAATTGTGTATCAATTAAATTATAAATTCATAAATATAAATATAAAAATTAATTAGAATATTGGAGTTTCTAATTTATTTATCAAAAAATAAGTAAATCAATTTGATTTGGTTAGTTTGGTAAATTAAACTTTTTAATCAAACTAAAAAATAAAAACTAAAATTTTTATATTTTTAACTTAGCTTAACCAATCATTTTATTTGTCTAAGTTAATTTAACCAAATTACATTAGTTTTGTTCTGTTAATCTTTTTTACTAATTAATGCTTATCCTACTTTTCATCTTTTCTTATTAATTAATGCTTATCCTACACATAGATATTTTGAGATGAAAAGTAATTTTGAATTAATTATTTATAGTTTTAAGTCAAATGATTTTAAAATATTTTAATACAACAGATAATTACTATAGATATTTTTATATTATGTAAATATTATGAAAATATTAATTACTGTTAAATATTTTTATATTATGTAAATTTTATGAAAATTACAATTAATATTATATAACATATATTTAATAACTATATTTTTTCATTTTAAATAATATAAAATATTAAATACAACAATAAAATATAAATTTCACATGCTTGTTAATATCTAAATCTATTATTTAGATTATAAACACATTTATCATGATATTATATTTTATATAGTAAATAAAATTGAGTTTGATGATATCAAATAGAATATTAATATAAATTACTATTGTGTCAAATAAATTATTTATTGATATGATAATTCAGTGAACCTAATTTTTTTTAATTATAAAATTATTTTTTATTATCAAAAAAGAAATTTATATAATAAAATGTAAAAAAAAAAAGCAATAAAGAAAAAAAAATAAAAATTTAGGACAGTGGGTCCCAAAATCGAAGCCGCCAAGCGCAATGCATATCCATATCATGATACCGCCCACGTTCTCGTTTACTAAAAATCCCAGCGCCTTTCGGGCAGGACAAAGCCTGCCAACGTGCGTGCGCAAGCGCGCATCCGATCTTTCCTAGATAAAAAAAAAAAAAAAAAAATTATGCGTCCCACATTGAGTAATATGCCATGTGGCTGATTAAGTGGGTCCCGCAAAAATTTTGCATAACATCTCATTGTAGATTTGGATTTGGATAGCTATTAAGTGGGGCCCTTTCACTGACTAAATTTCAGAAATCGAGAGAGTAAAAGAGAACAAGAAAAGAATATATTATCCCCACATTGCCACGTGGTCATCCGCACAAGTTTACCGTTTAATTTATACTTTGATTGGAAACTTTCCGACAGGAAAAATAACATAAAAAGAAAAAATAAATTTTATTTTTTCTTATTTTACACTTTATTTCTATTTTTTTTTCAAATAAAGAAAAAATAAAAAAGAAAAAAAAATTATTTTTCATTTCTTTATTTTTCTTCATTTCTAAATGGAAGAAAATTATTTTTTTTACTCTATTTTCCTTTCATTTTCTTTTCTCTTTTATTTTTCTTCTATGATGCACAACTCATTTTTTTTTATCTCTAATTTATTAATCTAATTAATATAATATCATTTTATTAGAAAATATTTTATGTAATGCACAATTTAAAAAAGGGCAAATAATATGAAGTCATAGTAATTAAATTAAAAAGTTAGTACAAAATGCTGAGTTCTGTAACAATTTTTCTTTATTTAATAAGAAGGGAAATTATAATAATTTTTTAACTAAAAATTGAAATAATTTCTTTAATAGAAATTCATTTTTTTGGGTCAAATTTTTAATAAAAATCCATAAAAAATTGGGGGGAACTTCTGGAATTTAATAACTAATTCTGCGTCAAAGTCTAAAACTATATAATTTCCAAATTAGCAATGCTTATCTGCTGTGCCATCAAAGCGTGCTGCCTGGTGGTATGTGGCTTATGGCATATTAGCAGACACTCACGTTTGAATCCTATTTTAATAATATTTGATTAAATCAAGTTTATCATATTAAGTATTAACTTTTCCTCCCCCTTTAATATATTAATACTTGAATCTATTGTAAAAAAAATTCCTATCCATTGTGTTCCTAGAGAATCGTATAAAAAATAAATATATAAGATTAAATAATGATTTTTTTTTTGGCCAACTAATTTAAGATTAAATAATGGTGGTGTAGATATTTTAGTCATTTGTGAATTATTTGAATTCTGAAATAATTTTAAATATATCTATTATAGGCACTGTTCGTAAAAATAGTGCTAATCTCCTCCGTACTTTGACTTTTTTTTACCCATTGCTAGCTAAGTTCCCTTCTTGCAAAGCGGCGCCGTCTCTCCCTTTTAATATAATTTTACTTGCACTCTCCCTTTTAAACCGGTTACCAATTGATGAGGAAAAAACAGCCTTCATAATTGACCAGGAGACATTTTGTTACAAAATGATGTCCTTTTGATTGAAAAAAGCTGGGGCGACCTATCAAAAGCTAGTAAACCATGCATTCAGAGAACATATTGAAAAAAATATAGAAGTATATATAAACGACATGATCATCAAGAGCAAGACAATTGAAGATCATCCCAGAGATTTTGAAATGATCTTGAGGATCATACAGTCCTGCAATTTGAAATTGAACTTGGAGAAGTACATGTTTGGCGTCCCAGCAGATAAGTTCTTAGGATATATGGTGTCATAGAGAGGCATTGAGACAAATTCTGATAAGATCAAGGTGATATTGGACATGAATCCCCTTACTAGTATTAGCGAAGTGCAAAAGTTGAATGGGTGAATTACTGCCCTCAGGCGATTTATCTCTTATTCGACCAAGAAATGTCAACCATTCTTCATAACCTTAAAAAATTTGAAGAACTTTGAGTGGACGAGTAAATGCCAACAATCGTTTAAAGAATTGAAGAAATTTTTGACATCTTTCCCTATCTTGAGTAGCTCAATGCCAGGGAAAGATTTGTATTTGTATTTGCCAATGATAACTTAAACGATGGCAGCTGTATTGATCAGAGAAGATAATGGTAAGTAGTCACCAATCTAATATGTAAGTAGGGTCCTCCAAGATGCCGAGCTCCGATATCTGACCTTGGAAAAGTATGTTATGGCTCTATTTATGGCCACTCAGAAGCTAAGGCACTACTGTAAAACTCACCAAGTAGTTATTTGAACCGATCTCCCATTAAGAAAAATTTTGCAGAAGTTGGAGACATCAAGATGGGTGTAAATGGGTTGTGCGAATTGGAAGCCTTGACATAAAGTATGAACCAAAGCGAGTTATGAAAGGTCAGATCCTCGCTAATTTTGTACCAGAGCTCATGCCTTTCGAAAAAGAAACATAAGTAGTAAAACAAGTTTGGGAGATGTATATTAATGGAGTTGTAAGTTCAAAAGGGTTGTGCATGGGAATAATTTTGAAAGGCCCTCACAAGGTAGTCATCGAGTGCGTCGTAAAGCTTGATTTTTTGATCTCCAACAATGCTGCAGAGTATGAAGCTTTGCTGACTGGCCTTTCCATAGCCCGAAAAATTAAGGTGGAGAACTTTGTGATTTACAGTAACTCTCAGCTGGTCGTCAATCAAACAACGGACAATTATGTAGTGAAGGAGTCAATATTGAAGAAATACATGGAGATCGCCTAAAAGGCTCTTCATGAAGGGGGACAGTTGGGAGGTAGGAGCTAAAACAGATTTCAATGGCGGAGAATGAAAGGGCGGATGAGATCATAAAATCTGCAGTAATAGAAAAAATGAACACCATTAAGAATGTTCCTCTGGCAGTACAAGGATCACCTACCACTGAGGTTTTGTATCAAACGTCATTGTGGTGGGTCACAAATGCATTTTATCATAGTGTTTTGTTTTTCTCTGCTAATTAGGATCTTCTTACAACTGTGCTCCTATTTTTGTCTTTGGTGTATTTGTCGTTGTTTTGCCCATTTTGCATAATAAGTTTGTAATTTCCTTCATGATATTTAAATTTTTTGTATTTTTTGCTATTGCATGTAGATTATATTTTCAGTTTGTTGATTATTATCATATGGTGCAATACAAGCGAAATTTTAAAAATTAATTTCTTCATTCAAAAATAATTTCTTTATTTATAATATATATTATCCTTATGCTTGTAGCTTGGAGAAAAATTAATACTCTCTAAGCAACGCAATGATGACTGTCTAGTATAATGTATTATTAATCGAAATTTATAACAGTTGCCTTTAAATTGAATATAATAAATTATATACATTATGAGTTTAAATTATAAGTAATTTAATTGTATTTAAATTTCAATTCAAAATGGATAAAAAATCTAATTTGAAATTTTTAATTACAGTGAAATGAAATGGAGTTGATTGTAGTATTTTTAATTAGTCTATTAAATGAAATTTAAATATAAAAATTAAAATTTAGTTGAATTTAAATATAAAATTTTGAAATTTTATATTTTAATTGAATAAAAGTTGAATATAAATAGGGTAACTACATTAACTCATTCATCCTCGGCAGGTCTTGAATAATAAACTAAAATATTGGGATGATTATTGAGTAGCTAGAATGGGAGTTGAAGAAGGAAAACAGACAGACATTAGTGATTCTTATAATGACCTTAATTTGTCAAGATGGTCACCTCCTAATCTTAGTATTCTTAAACTCAACACTGATGCATCTTTCAATCACCAAACAAGAGATGTTGTTGCAGCGTCTGTATGTAAGGATCATAATGGAGAGTTTATCGCTAGGGGTAGAAGAAAAAATTTGTATAACTCTTCTCTAGTACCTAAAACTTATGTTCTACGGGACGCAGTCAGATGAACAATCAATCAACATGTGAATAAGATTCTTTGTGAATTTGACTCATTGGTGGTCATTTCCAACATTATTGATTATAAAAAGGAGATTTTGTGGAAGGTTAGATTTTGGATTGAGAGAATATACAACTATTAGCTATCTTATTTTGTAATTTCATTTTTGTTCCAAGATCCTGTAATAGCTAGGGTAGCAAATTAGATTTCTAAAGCATTTACCCTTAATTATAATCTTAACTGATAGTATAACTTGCCTAATAAGCTTCAATTATTCGTTAGATTGGATAAGTATTGTCTTAACGATAATGATATTCATCGTTTCAATTGAAAAAAAAAATATACATTAACTCATTTAATTCAATTAGCCTTTTAATTAATATATAATCATTAAATAACAAAATTAAATATTGACTTTTGAGGTGGTCCTTGCAATTAAATTAAGATAAGGATTATAGCTTTTTTTTATGCTGACTTGATTGTCAAATCGCCACTCTTCTCTCTCTGCTAGTCGTTCCCCCCTACTCTATTACAAAACTTGAAACTCCGCTCCAATTCCATCAAAATTTTATTTTAAAATTTGAGTTGGATTCAATTAAACTTGTTATAAATTAATTTATTTATCAATATTAAATTAAAATTTAAATAAATTCAAATAAATATGAATTCAAAATTGAATTAATAAATATTATATATAACATAAAATAAATTTAAAATTATATAAAATATCAATATTTTATTAGATTTATGAGTAATTCGAATTCAATATGATACAATATTTAATTTCAACTCAACTTGTTATTTAAATTACTCAAACTCAATTCAATTTGAATTCAAGTAATTCTTAAATAATTTGACTCATTTGCATTTCTGCTTGCTCTCATCAAAATTTTGATTCACTAACATGAATTAATTAAGGAATTCATAAAATCTATATGATATAATAAATTATGTAGAATATTAATATCCATTAATTTTTGTTTTGAATTACATATCCTTTCCGTGAGCTGATAAGTAATGTTAAGAAAAAAGCCCCACACGCACAAAAATCATATCCTCGGATTGTACCGTTGGAACCCACGAGCTGGCAAATGCATTTGTCTTGGTTGTATTTGTCTACGTGGCAACTAAGGAGTGGTGGGAAAAATAAGAGCCGTGGATACGCGTATCAGCCAACTCACCCAGTCAAAAGAACGTCCGTGACTCAAGCTTTTACAACTTAGACCACAGACACGCCACATTTTCTTTTACCAATTTCTTTTTTTTTTTAAAATAATTATTATGAAAATTTTGAAATTTACTTTGAATTTAAATTATAACTTATTATACAATAGAAATAATTATTTATTTCTCAGAAAAATTTCTCATCCGGTTCAAAATTTGAACTCAAACACTCTTTTATTGTTATATACTTTTAGATATTAAATATTCATATTTTTCTTTACGCAAACACTTTTTTAATTGTATAAAAAATCAAAATTTATGAGAATTCAATTATTTATAAATTATCAAAAATAATTAATAAGGTGTTATCTGATTGATTTTTTTATTTTTTTTAAATAAATGAAAAGTGAGAGATTTTAAATTCAAATCACCTAAATATATAAATAGTTGTCATTAATTCTATTATATAATCTACTGTATTTTACAGAATATTATTCCTTCCTAATATATCAAAATAAATAAATAAATAAATTTTCAAGAACTCTTTTCAAAAAATTATACTATTTGGTGAGTAGAATTTCAAAAATTGTATAACTACGTTTTTTTTTCTTAATTTTAATTTTTTTTGCAATATTTCTAAATTATTAAAAATTCGTTAATAATTTTACTTTTTAATATAAAAATTCATCAACATTAAAAAAATAAAAAAAATTGAAGAGTTATTAAAAAATATAAGAATTTAATAAAAAAATGAAAATTTTGGGCTGCCACCAAATTCTTTTGGTAAGAACTTTGAACAACAGAGGCAACAAAGATTTTCTGTTACCGAGACAATCTTTTATCTTTTTTAAAGACTAAGATAAGCCACTTGAGTCGTCAATTTAATTAATACTAGTAATGATAATAATAAATTATATTCACACGTGCCTAGCGTTTAAAGGCCCCGTATCTAATTCCAGCCTTATTACCAGTTCCACTAGTTCATGAATGAGTAAGCCAGTTACAGCTGTAAAGGTACCAGCACACGTGTCTTTTTTCTTGCCTTTTTAAATATTTTTTTCTCTTTATTTAACAAAAAAAAATCTAATTATTATTATTATTATTATTATTATTATTATTATTATTATTATTACTTTTTGCATCCAATTACGTTTTTTTTCCTAACGCTCCCTTAATTTACGGAATTTACCATAAAATCACTCGTTTCATTTCATTAATTTCCCCTTTTAATAAAGCCCCACAAAATTAACTTTCAAAATCATTATTATCAAAAAAATCATATCTTCTTTATATAAATCTAAAACTTAGCTTCCTGTTTTGATAAATAAAAATATTCCTGTTTAAAGCTTTTATCTCTACAATCAAATTTCCTAATTATAGTAACAAATCATTATTCTCTAAAAAAAAAAATTCATAGTTGGAATTTAAAAAAGGAAAATTCTAGTATATACTGAGTGTATATATTTATCTCATACTTCAATCAAATGAATGACGAGAGATTTTAGTAAATATATCTCTTTTGCTTATTTTTTATATATTAAAAAGACATCAATACTATATTTTGCTTTATGTATTTTTATATCTTATTAGATTGGTGTATACATCTAGTGTAAGTAAGAATCATCCAAAAAAAAAATTCTCCGATATACAAAATTTTTTCGGTACAACTATTTAAAAATTTAATTTTTAAAATTAAATTAATGCTAAAAAACTCAAATATTTCATATTTTCAAATTTACATGGTAATTAATAAACAAGTAATTTAAAGTTAAGTTAAAAAACATTCTTTAATTTATTAATTACTAATAATTTAATAATCAAACTTGTATCATAAATAAAATATAGTAATTCAAAAGTCGAAACAAAAATCTTCATCTTTTTATATCTTCATATTACCTCATCAATTTTGTAATTTGATTTCAATTGATATTAAATTAATTAATTTTTTAGTTTTGTAGATTAATTAGAGTATGTTTAAGATTACTATTAGGGGTTTAAAAAATACTTTTAGAATTTTTTTGATTTAATTGATTGATTTTTATTTTATAAACATCTTTTTCAAACCTGTTTCTCGAAAAAGTATTAATTTACCTGTTTCTACTTAAAAGCAGTTTTAAAAAAAATATAAAAAAATTTGTTGAAAAGTGCTTTTGACAAACGTAATCTCAAACACGCTCTTAACAGCGAGATCAATCAATCAATAAAGTATCATTAAATCTATTAATACTATATTTATGTAAATATAATTATATATGATAATTTAAATTAAATTCTAAAATTTATAAATAAAAAAAATCTAACAAATGATTTTTAGAATATATATATATATATATATATATATATATATATATATATATATATATATATATATGTATGTATGTATACCCACATACATAATATATTGAAAATATATACGCTCATTCATGTATATGTGCATATAAAAAAAATATAATATGCTTTAAATAATAATTATTATAACAAATGATGATAGTTTTTTTTAAGGGATTCATTATGGTCGTTTTATTTTTTCAGAAATGCAATCTTTGAAAAATATGCACATATTTTTTAACATATAATTTTATTATTAGAGCCAAAAAAAAATAATTTTATTATGATTTACTTTATAAATAATATATTAACTTAATAGTATATGAAATTACTTTTCCTGTTATATAATATATCAATAATATATAATACAAAATTAATATAATTTTGCATCAATTTAATATAATTTTATAATAGTGTAAAACGTCATAAATGACTAATTCAATGATGAATACATATATGGTTAACAGTTGATTCACAATCAAATCCATCATGATGCTAAAATAATTACAATAATATTAAGTGATGCAATGTGTAAAAAGAATTTGATACAAATTAATAAAATTTAAATACATTATATGATAATAAATAAATAAATTATAATTACTTTTTAAATATATCAAAAATTATATTAAAAAATTACATAATAAATTTTATTATATCAAATATAATTGCGATGTTTACAATTTTCCAAAGAACTATATCTTAAAATCTATCTGGTTTCAAAAAAAAAAAAAAAATTCCATCTTAAATTTTAATGGGAAATTTGATATAAAATTTGTGGTGAAAAGTGAAAACAAAGGGAACCGGCAATAATCGGTGAGAGTAAAAATGCCGGTAGTAAATACAATATAAGAATCGGTTATAGTTAGGCGTTGCCAACTTACATGATCAGATACTAATAAACTCCATGAACAGTAATGAGGATGATTATAATAAACTAAGCGAAATCTAAGCCGTCTATTTCACATGTAGGTATTTTATATAGTTATTTTATTTTTAAATAAAATAATTTATTTTATTTGTGAAAAAATAAATTTTTTAAGAAAAATTATAATTTTATTTATATTTTTTTGTATGTTAAATTATTTTTTCACAATTCTACATAATTGTAAAAAAATTTTAATTTTATGAAAATATAATTTATTTAATATAAAATAGTATTATTGCAAGAAAAAATAATTTTATAATTACGAAAAAAAATACTCTTTTAAAAAATCGCAATTTTCATATAAAAGACATCTTATAGGCAAAATCATAAATTATTTTATTTAAAATAAAGTATAAAATTTTAATTTTTATAACTAATAGGATAGTGATAAATAATAATTCTAATTAAAATATTTAAAATATTATAATTAAATTAACTTGTTATTATATTTCATTAATTAAAAAAAATATTAGAATGATTAAGATAATATTTTAAATTTATATATCTATAAATTTAAAAAAAAAAAGTATAATTTATGAAAAAATTATAAATTTTCGTAGGAAAATTATTTTTTCATATTATAAAATTATTTTTCATAAAATTATTATTTTATAAAAAATAAATTATATTTTCTTAAAATTAAAATTTTTTTACAATTAAAAAAATTATAAAAAATAATTTAATTTATAAAAAATATAAATAAAATTATGATTTTTTTTTTATAAAAAGAAGTTATTTTTTCATAAATAAAGAAAGTTGCTTTGTTTAAAAACGAATACCCTTCGAAATCACCTTCACCTATATACGGTAACTCATATAAATGCTTCCCCGAGTCGGTATTTTCTTCTTCTTCTTCTTCTTATAGTTTTCGTTCTTATCCTCTCTTTTGCTTCTTTTCTTATACAGACTCTTCTTTGTAATTATGGAAAGTTTATCAATTTTCTTGATTCTCATTACTCCACAAAATCTTTCTCTGTCTATAAATCCATTTTTCTTTCTTTTCTTTTCAACACAACCCCATTAGTTCTTTAAGCCTCCTTTCTTGAAAACTTGCAGTTTCTTGAAGGAAAAAAAAAAAAGAAAAATTTCAGTTTCTTGAAAATTTTCGGTTTCTTGATTTTTTTTTTTTGTTCAATATGGTGTCTAAATCTTGCTTGGAGTCATTGAATTTGATCTCAGTTGATGATTTCGGTGTTCTTAATCGAATCCCCAGAGTCATGAAAGTCCCTGGAGTCATATCTGATATTGAGGAAACAGAAACAGAAACAGAAAAAGAAACAGAAACGGTGTCGTCTTTTCCTCATGAACGTCGTATCCTTGTTGCAAACCAGTTGCCATTGAAAGCTTACAAAGATGCAGAGAATAATAGCAAGTGGTGTTTTGAGTTAGATAAAGATAGCCTTTTGTTCCAGCTCAAAGATGGGTTTCCTTCAAATACAGGGGTTCTCTATGTGGGAACTTTAAAGGCTGAAATTGAAAATAAAGATCAAGAATTTGTTTTTCAATTCTTGTTTGAGAAATTTGGTTGTGTACCTGTTTTCTTGAATCCTGATTTGCACTACAAATTCTATCATGGGTTTTGTAAGCACTATCTTTGGCCTTTGTTTCATTATATGTTACCTATATCATCAAGTGATGGTGCTCGCTTTGATCGATCACAGTGGCAAGCCTATGTATCTGCTAATAAGATATTTGCAGATACAATTATGCAGGTTTTAAACCCAGATAAGGATTCTGTCTGGGTACATGATTATCATCTTATGGTGTTGCCTACTTTGTTGAGAAGAAGGTTTCATAGAGTAAAATTGGGCTTTTTCTTGCATAATACTTTTCCTTCTTCTGAAATTTATAGGACTCTTCCAGTAAGGGAAGAGATTTTAAGAGGTTTTTTGAATTGTGATCTTGTTGGGTTTCATACTTTCGATTATGCAAGACATTTCTTGTCTTGTTGTAGTAGGTTATTGGGTCTTAATTATGAGTCTAAAAGAGGGCATCTTGGACTTGATTATTTTGGTAGAACTGTGAGTATTAAGATCTTGCCTGCTGGGATTCACATGGGGCAACTTGAATCTGTTCTGAATTTAGAGGAAACTGCTAAAATAGCTAAACAATTGAAGGAGAAATTTGAAGGGAAAATTGTGATGGTTAGTGTTGATGATTTGGATATATTTAAAGGGATTAGTTTAAAATTCATAGCAATGTGGAGGTTATTAGAAGAACATGAGTACTTAAGAGGGAAATTAGTAGTAGTTCAAATTGCTAATCCTGCAAGAAGTCAGGGAAAAGATGTTCAAGAAGTTCAAAGTGAGATTAATTTTCTTGTTAAACGTATAAATTTAATGTATGGTGACGTAGATTATGAGCCTATTGTGTTTATTAATCGCCCGGTTAGTACTCAAGAGAAAGCAGCTTACTATGCAATATCAGATTGTTGTGTGGTTAATGCTGTGAGAGATGGGATGAATTTGGTTTCTTATGAGTATACTGTTTGTAGACAAGGGAGCTCTGTTTTAGACAGAGCATTGGGGATTGACGAGAAATCCAATCCTAGAAAGAGTGTTCTAATAGTTTCCGAATTCATTGGTTGTTCGCCTTCTCTTAGTGGGGCGATTCGGGTAAATCCTTGGAACATTGATGATGTTGTTGGAGCTATGCTTGGAGCTATCAGAATGAGTGAAGAAGAGAAGCGTTTGAGACATGAAAAGCATTATAAGTATATTAGCTCTCATGATGTTGCTTATTGGGCAAAAAGCTTCGATCAAGATCTTGAGAGAGCTTGTGGAGAGCATTATCTGAAGAGGAATTGGGGTGTTGGATTTGGTTTAGGATTTAGAATTGTAGCTTTGGGACCAAATTTTAGGAAGCTTGCAGTTGAACCAATTGTCAGTGCTTACAATAAAACGTCTAGTCGTTTGATCCTTTTAGACTACGATGGTACTATGATGCCACAGGGTTCTATGGACAAAACTCCTAGTAGTGAAGTTATTTCAGTCTTGAATAGCTTGTGTAGCGATCCCAAGAACGTTGTTTTCCTTGTAAGTGGCAGAGGGAAGGATCCTTTAAGCAAATGGTTCTCTCCATGTGAGAAACTGGGTATTTCAGCTGAGCATGGTTTTTTCACTAGGTAATGTTCTTTTAATTCGATTAACTAATGTGACAATATGATTTGATTTCATGGGTTTTGTTTATATTAATATGTTTCTTGATTTTAATGTGTTTCAGGTGGTCAAAGGATTCACCATGGGAGACCTGCTCCATGGCGATAGATTATGATTGGAAAAAGATTGCAGAACCAGTAATGAAGCTTTATACTGAAACAACTGATGGCTCCTTTATAGAGCAGAAAGAAAGTGCATTGGTGTGGCACCATGGTGAAGCTGATTCTCATTTTGGGTCAAGCCAAGCTAAAGAGCTTCTTGATCATTTGGAGTCCGTTCTTGCTAATGAGCCTGTTGTTGTTAAAAGAGGCCAGCACATTGTTGAAGTGAAACCACAGGTATAATCCATATTAAAAAACCTGAATTCTGGTTCTTTACTTTGTTTGGGATCAATTTTAGAAACTGTTTTTTCAAAAAATACCGTTTTCGATGAATTTAACTCGGAAACCATTTTTAATGGCAGCATATTCATAGATGAAGTTAATGGTTATGATTCTTGACATTTACATAAATCTTGTTCTTTATGGATTTATTTTAGGGAGTAAGCAAAGGTGTAGTTGTGGAGAAACTGATCTCAAGCATGAGAAATAGAGGCAAGTCGCCGGATTTTCTGTTGTGTATCGGAGATGATCGTTCCGATGAAGATATGTTTGAAAGCATTGCAAGTCATGTGGAGAATACATCACTGCCAGCCATAGCAGAAGCGTTTGCTTGCACAGTTGGTCAGAAACCAAGCATGGCAAAATACTATCTTGATGATACTTCAGATGTCATTAAATTGCTTCAAGGCCTTGCTGGTGCTTGTGGAGGACCTAAGAATGAATCTTGGGTATATGTCTAATATTTAGTTTTTAGAGTTTTTCTTTATATATATATATATATATATATATAAAAATGAAGTTAGTGATACAACTAGACTTGTACAGAACAGAAGATAGTTTTTGTTTTTTAATTTCACAATTACAGGTCTAATATCAAAGAACTCAAATACAAATTTAACATATTCATGTTCTTCCCAATTTTTCTTGGGCAAAATACAAATTTTCTTTCAATTATGTCAACCATTTAGCATGCTTGAAGACCATCCGATCTTGTTTGATATCTTTTCAGTGAATCAATTGATTCTCTTTGTAATTCTGTTTCTTTCTCCTTAGATTTATGTATTGCAGTTCGAACTTGCAATTTCGTATGCAGTACACATACAAATTTACCAGTGTTAAGGAAAAAAAAAAATACTTCTACCCGCTGCAGCGCAAGGTGAACTTATTATTACTATTATTATTTTTATAGGTTCGAATCATGTCCCCGCTAGTCAAACGGATGTCGTTCTCTAGCATACTTGCTAGAGGGATTTAGATGTGCTGGTCATACCAGCGTACTTATGGTCCGGGTAGTGACACCTCGAAGAAAAAAGAAAATAGCTCTGAAGGAAAAACCAAAGTTGACATCTATAAAGTAAAAGGAAAAACAATGAAGTTGAATTGTTACCAAGGAATAAAATGTAGAGGAAATATCATTAGCAAAGATCAAAAGCCAGAGCATTACAAAGAAAGTTTGGGAGAACAGAACGCCACATATGGATAACAGACAATGAACGTCCTGCATGGGCTAACAGATGTGCAGCCTTGTTCACTGACCTCCTAACAAAACAAAGTTAACAGTTTGGAATATCCTTAATCAAGGATTTATAATCAGCAATGATCAAGCAACGATTGGGGACTTGAGGGCTTGAACAATAACAAGAGCATCAGTTTCAACTATAACTTGAGAGATTGAATGGGCTTTCAACTGAGTGCCTTATGAATGCTAATAGCTTTTGGACCTGCAGATATTTGCATTTGGCCCTAACTGTCTTGCAAAAGCCAACCAAATCCTAGCTTAGGTTGTGGCTGAAGACGTGCTCCATTCACATTGCATTTTACCACCCATACTTTGGCTTTTTCCAACACACCACACCTTCATCTGAAAGGGGAAACTGGTCTCCGTTGGGCATCACTTGTGCTGTCTGCCACTTGAATAGATAGGTAGTAGACAGATTAAACTGAGATACCCTTTGCCTCTTAATTCCAAATAATCTCATTACAGTTTCGCCATAAGCACCATAGAATCATATATCCCATTGACACAACATCCATACTATCTAGTGAGAGAATATGGGAGATCCAATCCACAAAGTTTAAATGCATACCTCTGGTGACATCTATCATTGAAGAACTCCAGTTTTCTTTTGCAAAAGGGCATTGAACTAGAGTATGAAGGATTGATTCATATGCAATATTACAAACTGGGCACATCAATGGTGGACTCTAAAATGCAAACTAAGCTTCAGTCGCAATTTTAAGCCATGTAAACTTAGTACAATAAAAAAGCAAACCAAGTAAATAAATTGTATATAAGATAAGATAGTTGAAATTATTAAGCTCCAGAACCAATTGCATATATCTAATGGTTCCCTTATGTGTAATGTAAATTCAGCCTGCAGTCGCAAATTAATCCATGGATGTCATAGATAGTTGGAGGAAGAATAGGAACTTCCAGTGGGTACACATTAGAATGGTATTGAAACTGGACCAACATTTTATTAAATAGACAAATTTCAGATCCTCAGCTACTATATGCAGAGAACAACAATCCTTAAATTGTTATTAACTTTTGGTTTTAAATTATGTGATCATAGATTTTGGATGATTTACTTCATGGATTCTCTATCAATAGTTTCGAGTAATTTCAGATGACTCATCAGCATTGAAACTACACACACACACACACACACACACACACACACATATATATATATATATATATATATGCGTAGTTTTAATGCTGATGAGTCTTCCGAAATATATATATATATATATATATATATATATATATATATATATATATATATATATATATATATATATATATATATATCAAAGTTAATTGAACATATAAATTACATTTGATAAGAACTAAAACTGACCTCTAATAGTTAATGGATACGCGTATATAGAAGGTCCCATACTCTTCTTTAAAAGGCAAAGAAAAAGAAAGTTTACTCACTCAATGCTCATTTTCTATACTTCTCTCTCTCTCTACACGCATTTTTTTTACACTCTCTGATTTGAGCTTTGTATGCTTTCTCGGGGTTAGCTCTTGACTCATCAGCATTGAAACTACATATATATATATATATATATATATATATATATATATATATATATATATAATATATATATATATATATATATATATATATATATATATATATATATATATATATATATATATATATGCGTAGTTTCAATGTTGATGAATCTTTCAAAATTACTCAAAACTATTGATAGAAAACCCATGAAGAATAGGACCTACAAGCAGAGAAGGAGGAGGGGCTGACCCCAAGGGCTAACCCCCGAGAAAGCATCCGAAGTTCAAATCAGAGAGTGTAAAAAAAATGTGTGTAGAGAGAGAGAGAAGTATAAAAAATGAGTATTGAGTAAATAAACTTTCTTTTTCTTTTTCTTTGTCTTTTAAAGAAGAGTATGGGACCTCCTATATACGCGTATCCATTAGCTATTAGAAGTCAGTTTTAGTCCTTATCAAATGTAATTTATATGTTCAATTAATTTTGATATGGTAGAATCTAGCACAGTCAATTAGCTGCTAGCTAAATTGCTCTCATACAACATAAAATCAGCATGTTGTAGATTTGTTGGTGTAGTTTGGAGTATGAATTCCTAGATTTGTTGGTGTATCATGCTTCGATTTGCAAAGAAAATTGAAGGTTAGCGAACTGAGCCTTTGTAAAATTTATATTTTCTTAAACCTCAACTTTTTTTGGGAAAAATTCTAAAAAAATCCAAAAAAAAAAACAAAAAGACAAAAAATTTCATTTATAATGTACATATAAAAACATTCAAAATGACCATTCAACTTTTAAAAATATAATTTTTACCTTCTGACATCGGGAGGTCTGCTCAACTTCCATTATTCTTTTTTCAGAAGTATAACGAATATTTTAGAATAGTAATATTTTCTAATAATTAGAGAGTTTTAAGCATATAGTCTAAACACTACTTAGATTAAATATAAAGAATATGTTTGGTACAGATTAAACTGTTTTTGAACTCCATAAAACTAAGAAAATCATTATTTTTTTAAAAAAATGTATTTTTAATTTTTCAAATTATGATTTATAGATAACAATTTAAATTTAAAAAAAAAATCATTTAAAATATGTTCAAAAGAAAATCAAAATTTAATTTGAAATCGGCACTTAATTTTTTTTTCTTTATACTTATTAAGAATGTAAGGTAGAATATTTCATATTTGAATATATAATGAGATTATGAGATTATGGAAATAGAAGAGTTTATTATATTAATTTAAACATGTAACGATTTTTTCATTTCGGCATTAGCCGCAAGAGCCATAATCCTCATTTGGTATTGGATCTATTTTACCACATTGTTCATATTTATAAAGATGAGCATTTACACAAAATGGCCTACAAGTCCTTATTAAGTTATAATATAATAGTAAGTGTATATATATACACTTATTATTAGATTATAACTTAATCAGGACTTAAATCTCGATGGGTGAGACACTTCTGAATAAAGAAGTGTCTCACTCAGTGTTTTAAAAATTAGACCGGATCGATCTATTTAACTTGTTGAATCTAGAATCGTTGGCCAGTTTGATTCGATTTAATTAAAAATAAATTTTTGGTTTAATAATTATTTGACCGGTTTTAATAGGTTGAACCTCTATTAATGAAAAACAATAAAAAATTAAAAAAAAAGAGAAACGAAGATATTTTTTTAATAAATCGAATCAATTAAACTGTAAACCGGTGATCTGATTAGTTTAATCAGCAGCCCGATTTTTAAAACACTGGTCTGACCGCATACAGAACATCTTATCGTTCATTGCCTCTGTCCTACTCTTCTGGAGCTGCAGACCGCAAAAGCGAGATAAGTAGCTTGAGTTCTAGCCTTACGGGTCTTTTTTGGGATAATTTTGTTCTATATTTTTTCTTTTGGTTAATTAACGAAGGTGCTAAGCTCTGGGAGAGAGAGACACGTGATTCTGAAAGCTCCTATTCATGACCAAGATTGTGTATTAGCCCGAATTACATAAGAAATATAATTTATTAGATTATATAAAATAACTGTTAGAATTCAGTAAAAATTTATCAATATTTATAAAAATTTTTAAAATAAAATTTTTGAAAGTCATTTATAAATTTTATAAAATTATTAAAACTTTAATTAATATGATGGATTTTTGAGAATAAAACAAAATCTATGAAATAAAAAATTTAGATCCCTGAGTCCCTCGAAAAAAAAAACTCATATCCCATATGAATTTTAAAATTCTTCATTTTTTTTAATGTTACTGGAGTATGATGAATTTTAACAAATTCGAAAAATGTAGTTTAATTTTTCAAACTAAATATAGGATTAAGTTACAATCCATGTATTTTGTAAAATCTATGATTGAAATTCTTCAAAAAACAAAAGAGATATAAAAATCTATGAATTTTGCATATATATATATATATATATATATATATATATATATATATATATATATATATATATTCTAAAATGAAATTTAATTAAAATATGAATTAATTACTACAACAGTTTTCTAAATAGGCAAACTGTTGCTGCAAAGAAATCAGCGACTAAAAACAAAAGAGTAGGTAAATAATTAATTAATATTCCCTTCATTACTTTATAATTGACGTTTTTTTAAAATTTTTCTTTTCGAATTATTTGTCATTTTAAAAAATATAAGACTTTAAGTTCTTTTTTTAATTTTATTCTTATCCATCCATTAGATAAACAATACAGTAAAATCTTTGTAAATTAATATTCAATAAGTTAATAATTTCTATTAAATAATAATTTTTTCTGATTTCAATTTGGGTTAACGAGTTAAATTAATAATTTCGATAAAATAATAAGATAATAATTTTTTTGAAAACTTTACATAATATCCTTGATCCCATTCATATCATAAATTAATAATTCACAAAATTACATATTATATTTTCCAAAAATATGAGTCTATTATTATATGTTTTTTCTTAAAATTTAAATCTAAAAGAATCTCATCTCTAATTTTTTTTAAGTTAAATTCTCACATTGCAATAATGAATTATAAAAGGTTTGTTTGGGTTGAGAGATTCTTAAATATATGGATTTAATAAAATTTATGGATTGTGAAATCCATAAATTTTAAAAATTTTACTGTTTAGATTAATTATAAAATTAATATATTGTTATGGACAATCTTGAAATAAAAAAAAAAATCACAATCTCTTATGCACAAAAGGGTAGATTTTGGACTTTTCCATCTAAAAGATGGGAAATTAAAACCTTCTAAAATGAAGGATATTGGAGGATAAAAGATTTTTCAAAATCTATAGATTTTGACTGTCTTCTAGATTGTCAAACAATAAATTTCTCATTTAAAATTTCTCACACTAAATGAAACCAAAGAGTTATTGATGCTTTGAATGCTTCCTTCCACTTAATAAGCTCCAAAGCCACTATATCATTCTCAACTTCATCATCAACAAGATTTTTAATGATATTAGTAATAATTTTTTCTAAACTTGAAATCTCTGAATATGTATCATTTTCATCAGGATAATCTAATAAGTAATTTACAGATATTTTATTTCGATAACTTAAATCATTGATTATCATCTTAAGTTCATCAATGTAAATCATTTGAGTTCTCTCATGTTTTTTCTTCGACATAATAAATTTTGCAATGTCAAAAATATTTTGCTATGGTCTTTGTACGAGCATTTGTTATAAATATATTCGATAAATTAATAAATTATTAATTTATTGATTAATTAATATATTTTAAATTAATAAAATTTCTATAGCATCAAGATTATTAATTTATAAAAATTTTACTGTAGTTAAAATAAGAGATAATTAATGCATTCAATTTGATTATGTCTAAAAAAAGAGTAATTTATTATTTTTTCCCCTAACTTGGCCTAATTAATAATTGCGAAACAATCAATAAAAAGAAAAAAGCTATGTACAAAGAAAAAGAGAGAGTACCAGCTAGATCCACGAGTAACACTTTTATTATTAATTAATTAATAATTAATAAGAGCTAGATGTCACCTGGAAGATCGATCATCATCCACCCGAAAAGCCCGACTTTGTACGGGTCGGCCTGGCTAGAAGCAAATGTAATCTTGCCCGTCCGACCCAACTTGGTTATTGAGTTTTTAAAAAATAAAATCTATATACTTATGTATTAAGCCTAAAGGTTAATTAGACAATTTTCAATTATGTGGATAACTTTTAATGTCTTTATCATAATTATTAAATTCAAACATGAGCAGTTAATTCCGCTGGTAAATTTATAATACAGACTATTGATTAATTCAATCTATATAATAAATTTATTTCAATACGAATCTGATAAAATTTTTTTGAAAAGATTTTGTAACTAGTTAGTAAGTCAACTCAGTTCGGTTTAATAAGGTATACAAGTTTTATATTTTGAAATGCTGAAAATATGAACAATGCACAAAATGCTTTCACGATGGCCTGATCCTACACCCAATGGGTCGATCATGCTCTACCATTTATACCAAGAGTGAATCTTTAGCTTTTGGCATCCATAATTATATATCAATAGAGATTTATGTTGATTTTATTTTAATAATTTTTATGATATAATAAATTATATATATCTCCTAATTTACGACACGTGAAAGTTTGAAAATCAATTTGTTATTTATGATCAAGCTTGTCATAACACCTGAATACCAAAAGGCAAAACATGACAACGGTAAAATTACCCAAAATAGATTTTATATATACATGTACACTAATTTTTATTAATTTTTGAAAATATTTGTGAAATTATTATGTTTTGAAATTTTATTTTAAATAGAATTTAATAAATTTATTAATTAATATTTACTTAATTAATTTATTTTCTTTATATAAATATTTTTATCATGATTTTTAATAGGTAATATTAATTATAATATATTATATATATTATTTATTATATATTTAATTTAATTATGAGTCAACTCCAGTTGAATTTTAAACTCGTGATACTTTGTCTTTTTTGGTTCTAAAATCAGGCTAGGTTTAAAAATTTTGGCTTTTATGAATTCTTTTTTATCTAGTTAAAATTTATAATTTTTTGGTTATAATAAATTAATTAATATATCAAGTAATTAATAATCATTATAGAACTATATCTATTTATATATCTATATCTATATATTTATACTATACACAAAATTGTTAAAATTTTTGAGTTGTGCATTTTTTTTTTTGGTTAATCTCTTTCATTCAAATAAATGGTAGGCTCAATTTTTTTTCTTTGTATCTCGTGTAATATAATTGTTTTGATTTATTTTTTTTATGTATAATTATAGAAAAAATTATATATTTATTACAACAATTGTTTGTTATTAATTTATTAGAATTACATAAAAAAAAAAAGAGTAATTAAACTTAAGAATTTAACAAAAAAAAAAAATCATTACTTTGATTTGTCTATAAAAAAGTTATCCTTAAAAATATCTTTGAAATTTTATTGAAATAGGTTTAGATTCTTATTAAATTTATATACCGTTACGTTTTATTTACCTTCCTTTACAATATAATATTAATATAAAATAATCAACTAAAAATCAGTCAAAATAAAAATTTGTTATATGATATTATTTCAAATTTATACCTTCATTATACATATTATATTTAATATATAATTTAAAACTATATTTAATTATTTTGTTATATTTAAATATTATAAATTTCTTAAAAAAATCATATATCTATAATTAATGTAAACCACCAGTTCAAAAATTGTTAAAACTCTCAATATCTGTAAACTCAAGTTTGGGAAAATTCTCTGATATTCAATAAAATAATGAAGTGGCTATATATAACCTTACAAGAGCAACAAAAAACAACTCACAGTCCACGCTTTACATGGCAGTTAACATGGCAATTAGATAAGAAGACAGAACAACTTATTCCCATGAAATAGAGATTATTTAAACAACTACATAACTAATTCAAACCAAAGACTAAAGACCAATTCAACTCAAATAACTGACTATTTCAACATCCTCCCTTAAATTGAATATTAATTTTATTCAGTTTACATTCAGATTTTTACAAATAATTGTTACAAATAATATTAACTTCAAATATAGTAAGTATAAAATATCTAAATAGTATATTCATTTCAAATATACGAAAATAACTCTTTACTTTGCCATTTTTATACTGAAAATTATGAGAAGGAAAAAGAAAAATCATAAAAAAATATTAATTTAATGAAAGTTTATTTAATTATAGAATCAAATAGAGAAGAATATTTAGAAAAAGAAAAAAAATTCAGAGGAAAAAAAGAAAATCCAAAGAGAAAATAGAATGAGATTTAGAGAGTTTGAAAATAGAAAATTTACAGATAGTTTAAAGAGAGCAATTTTAAGGAGAAAATAAATGGAGATCCAAAAAAGAGAGAACTAAGAAAAGAGGATGAGCAAAATACAAAATAAGAAAATAAGAGAAATTTAGGGTTAGGTTTAACATTATATATCAAAGATACAAAATAACTTTTTAGTCCTCAATAAAATGATAAGATATAGTAAATTATTTTACTAAACTAAATGATATTCTGGTAATCTAAATGAAATTCTTAAATTACTAAAAATCTATTATTAAAATGACATAATTTTAATAACTGTAATACAAATTATTTAAGGACATTAGGTCAATTCGAACATATTTTTATGTTTAAGAAAATATATGAATTCTTTTTGATACTAAACTACTAAAAACTTTATATAAAATAATAAAATATATACAGTTTTATATAAAATATATAATCTCGATAGTTTGGCTAGGATATGGATATGAGTATGGGTAGGGTATTACACTATCTGTACTCTACCCAAACCTAATGCTATTTTTTTTTAGGTATGGGTCTACTCATACCCATTATCTAGTCAATTCAAATATTACATGCTTTGATCAGATAGGGTTTGGGTGGGTACCAATGGGTAGGATACAAATTGCCATCCTTATACAGACTCCCAACAAACCTCTAAGCTTCATAAACATATCAAGCTTTAAAGGCTTAGTCATTATATCTGCTACCTACTCTTGAGTATGACAGTGGACCAATTTCACAAATCCATCTTTAGTAAGCTCATGAAGGAAATGGAATCTGACATCTATATGCTTGCTCTGACTGCGTAACACCGGATTTTTTGAAAGCTCAATAGCTGAATTGTTGTCACAAAATATTGTTGTGCCACTACTTTGAACCTTATGAAGACTCTTCAAAATTCTCCTTAACCACACTGCCTGACAAGCACATGTTGCAGCTGCAACTAATTCTGCCTCAATTGAAGATAAAGTTACAATTGGTTGTTTCTTTAAAGACCATAAGACAACCCCTGAATTTATTTGAAACACATAGCCTGAAGTACTCCTTCTATCATCCAAATCTCCAGCATTGTAACTATTTGTATATGCAATCAGTGTATCATCTCCTCCCTTGTTATAAAACATCCCAAAATCATAAGTCCCTTTCAAGTATCTTAGTACTCTCTTGGAAGCCTGGAGATGAAGCTCTGTTGGATGCTCCATATATCTACTCAATAAACTGACCACAAACATAATGTCAAGTCAAGTAGCATTCAGGTACATTAGACTACCAATTAGTTGCTTGTAGCGACTACTAGCCACCCTTACTCCATTCTCATCTTTCTTGAGTTTGCAACTTGGAACAATTGGATTATGAACTGAATTGAATTTATCCATATCAAACCTTTCTAAAACTTCTTGTGTGTACCTCTTTTGACAAATAAAAATACCATCCTTACTTTGCAATACTTCTATACCAAGACAATATCTCATTTTTATGTCTGTCATATCAAACTCATGCATCATAGAATTCTTTAATTCAATAAACATATACTCATCATTGCCCATAAAATTAAGTCCTCAACATAGAGGTAAACAATCAGAATTTTGTGAACCCTTAATTTTACACTCTCAGCATCCAACTGCAGCCTTAGCACCTGCTGAATTTAATTCATTGCGTGGAGCTATTATGGTGGTCCTGCTAATCGGTTAGCGGGCAAGGGTTCGGGGGCAGCACTCCCAAAAGAAATTTTTTTAGACTTCATTTACATTGCCACCAGGCATCCAAATTTCTCAAACTCCATGCCAACAACCAATCTCTAAAAAAAAAATTAAAAAAAAAGAGAATAACCTCGGGAAGCGTGCCATGCCATGTGGCGTGTCGCACGTGAACCGTGCGGCACCGCGTCAGGTCTGCGCGGTACCGCACCGCCCCTTTGCGGCACGCCGCAAAGGCCTGGTGCGGCGCCGCGCCATGGCACGCCCCCTTCTGCTCCAGTGGGCCTCATATGTGTAAAATGACCTTTTTACCCCTCTTTGTCCAGTTATCAGCCATTTTCTGACCCTATCCTTTTGGTCTTTTCACATTTCTATTACCTAAACTACCCTTTACCCATTTGCCTATAAATAGGCTCCCATTCCCTCATTTCAACACATCCCTTGAGTTTGAGTAGATAGTTATCCTCAAATTCCTCTCTTCTTCTCCCTCCAATCACTCTCTAATTAATTAATTAATCTTTTTAATTAATTAATTATTTCACCCTAACTAAGTTAATTAATCTTTTTAATTAACTAATTTTTTTAATTAATCACTCTTTTTTTCAAAAATCATTCCTTTTTTAAAAAATTAAATTAACCATTTTTCTTAATCCACCTTAATCCATTCATCCTTTTCATCATATTAATTAATTAATCATTTTAATTAATTAATTAATCTTCCAATCCATCTAATCATCCGGTCCCGATAAAACGGAACTTTGGTCCGGTAAAATCCTTCACCTATCAAAAGTCAAGGTATCAGCCTTTTTTCCTCACTTTCAACACACCCAAACCAAAATCAATCTGATCAACTCTTAAACCCCTCCACTTAATGGTGGAATGAACTACGTGGGTTTTGATCCCCATTCAATAGGGTACGTAGGCACGTTTAGAATCTAAATCCAGACCTCAAATCCAAATCCCAATCAATCTCTTTTTCCTTTTTTTTTAATTAATTTATAAATATTTTATTTTCACCATTCATTCATATTTTGCCATATTCATGCATTTTCTTTAACATCATCTTATAAATGTCATTCATGAAATCCAATTTTTAAGTCAAATTAAACTTAAGAGCCAAATTTAGATTATTTAAAACTAAAAATCTAGTCCCCGAACTCAACCTGATTCGAGATTAGTGATTTTTATCCTTGGGTAAATTAATTGCAAAATTAATAAATTGGAGTCAACTGGGTTTTTTCTTAATTTTTCCCATTTAAAATAAATTAGGGTGACGACTTCTAAAAATCATTTTCAAAATCAATTAAATCTGAACCCGAGGGTTCCATCGTGAGTCTAAACCCGAATGAGCATCCTGGTTCCCTCTAGCGGACCGGGCCGGTGCTCGTGCGAGGCCTCACAGCTGGCGACTCCACTGGGGACTGGTTGCGACCTTTTTTTTAATAAAAAGGAAGATAAGAGGATTACTATTTGGTTAAGGAAAATTTTTTCAAAATAATCTCCTTTTGGCTCATTAAGTATAATTTGACTTTCATGCATCACTTTACATAATAAAGGCTCCTTGCCTAAACCTTAGCTTTAGGGAAACTTTTTGGATGGCAAGTAGCATTGGCTCGACAACTCTCTTTGAGTATGTTGGGAGATAGCGAAAACATTCCACCCCGTAACGAATCCCCGATCATTTCGGTGGTGTAACGAGCAATCAGTACTGTTGGACTCACGCGAGGCTCCTTGCCTCACATGTGGTTAGGTATATCGATGCTCTAGTGGGACGGGGACCCTTAAATCAAACCACCGTTTACCCTTGTGCATATAGTCATCTTAGCCTTTGACCTTAGGTTCCATGTACCGTAATAATCGATACTTTTGCATGTTCATGAAACCTTTTTCAGCATGCATCATGCCATGATCATACATACACAATATGAGAAGCTTAACAAGGTCAAACACCTCAAAGACCCAAACTGGTGGTCTGTTACCCTAAAAACACCTCACACACTCACCCTGTCAACATGAAAACCCGGTAACCAACCATGTAGAGGGAATCCTTTTCTTGACACACCTTCACATTCATGCCATCTTTCCTTCACAAATCTATTTTCTTACCTATTTTTTTTCTATCTGTTTTCTGTTTCAAGGCACCAATGGCCAATACCTTCAACTTTGATCAAGACAGCATGAGCGCTTTCTTCAAGAGCCTCTTCAAGAAACAAGAGGAAACTTTTCAAGCTGCACTCACCACCACTCTTCAAACCCAAGTTGAAATTTTCACCAATGCCCTCAATGCCCAGTCTGCCACCTTTCCTGATGCCCTTAACTCCCAACGCTAGTCCATCATCAATGAGGTCAAGGAAATGACTAATGCCACTATCACTCCCTCTCTCGCTCGCGTTGAGCCTGCATCTGCCCAAGCCGGGACTAGCCATGCCCCTACTTTTACTCCTCCAATTATCGATCTCACTGATAAAGAGAAAGCACCTGAGACTCCAACCTCTCTGACCCTGGACTCTCCCACTACGAATCATTTTCAAAGTGGAGATTTTTTTAGCTTTCTCGAAACTAAGAAATTGTTGGAGAAAGTGGAGGTCATGGAAAAAAATGCTCAAAAACATCAAAAAGCACGAAGACATGATAGATGTCGACTCTTTAGCTCTTTTCCCAAATGCACGAGTTCCACCAAAGTTCAAAATGCCAATCATGGATAAGTTTAGTGGCACCATATGTCCCAAAACTCATCTCAAGATGTATGTGGGTGCCATGAGACCTTTCGGTGTGGATGATGAGCTCCTTGCTCAGCTATTCCAGCAGTCATTGACCGGAGCTGCTATTAAGTGGTTACTAGATCTCGACAAAAATCACAAGAAGACTTGGGATGACATATGTAATGCATTTGTCAAGCAATACCACTACAACATCTAGGTGGATGTCACTCGTCGAGATTTGGAAACCACCAAACAAGGGCCAAGAGAATCCTTCACCACGTTCCTTACAAGGTGGAGGATAAAAGCAGCTCAAATGGTGAACCGTCCATATGAAGTAGAGCAAATTGACATCATCGTCAGGACCTCCTCTCCCAATATCAAGCTCATCTGCAAACACAGTACCTCCCTAACTTTAAAGCTCTCATTGCCACCGCCACTAAGATTGAGGATTTGATTCAATAAGGACAAATCAAAGATGAATCCTCTAGTTCAAGGTATCACAAGAACACCACTAACACCACCTAAAGAGAGGGAGAGGTAAATGTTGTGTCCTATCTCCTGCCAATGAAGTTAGAAATAAGGAGGACTTTCTTTGAACTGGGCATGCCCCTTAGCATCGTTTACAAGAAAGCCTTAGAGGCTAATCTGGTTAAGCCCTTCGACCCATGACCTCCTCCAAACCCCTTGCCTAAGGGTTATAATGCTAATGAGCACTGCAACTTTCATCAAGGGCCATGGCACAAAACTGATGCATGCCAGGTTCTGAAGCATAAAATCGAAGACCTCATTGACAGTGGAGACATCATTGTTCCTAAATCTAAAGTCTAGCACCACCACCAATCCTTTTCTGAACCACAGAGCTCACCTGACCATATCAAGCTCCATCTAATAACCGGTATTTTGAGAAGAGTGCCAACACTGTTGTGCCTTTATCCAAGTCCTCTGGATCCGTGTCTGAGTCGTTTGAGTTAGGGTGGAAGTCACTTGAGTCAGAGTCTGTTTCTATTAAATCTTTTTTGAATTTGAGTCTGTTAGGTCTTGTCCTTTTGAGTCTGTATTTCATCTTTTAGGCTTATCCTTTAATGTACTCGTGATGGGACTCTTTTTTTTTTCAGTAATAAAATTTTGAGCTTTTTTAATTTGTATTAATTTTTTCTGATTTATCTTTAAATGGGACATCTAAAAAAAAAGAATAAAAAAAATCAAAAAATAATAAAAAAAATAATAAAAATAATAAAAATAATAAAAAAATAATAAAAAAAGGCAAAAGGATAAACTAATTAGGGCACAGAAAAAAATCTCATACATTACAATAGTGAAAAGATCATAAGCTATTATGCACAAAGATAAGGACATGATAGGGATACTCCAAGCATCACCCTGACCTACAAGAAGCCTTCCAAGAAGAAACTGCGAAGAATGAAGACAAAATAGGAAGATCCTATCCGACAGAGGTACTATCTTCACGAGCGTGGACGAAAGTGAATTCTCCCATCTTGGCAACCTGGATCAGCTGAAATGATACATCATCTGAAGATGACATCTGCATTTCATTTTTATTTCTCATGCGTATGTAATCAGAACTACGTGGACCTGATTCTCCCTAAAAGAAAAAATCGATGAAAAAGTGATGTAAGGGATACGTAGGCAGCCCGATTCGGGTGCGGTCTAAATCATAATAAAAAATATTTTATTTGTATCGCATTCTCATTTTCTTTGTGCTTAGTACATCATTCACTTGATTCTTTTGCCTAAACAAAAAAAAAAAAAAAAAAGATGAAGAAAAAGAAGAATGCTTGTTAAGCTGAGACCTGAAAGGGCGGCTTAGGCAGAAATTAGAGCGAAAATAAAAGATGTCTCATTTAATAATGATCAAATTTTGCAAAATGCAAACCCATCATGAAAGATAGCCATTTCAATGTCGTCTATAGCTTATCATGTTTGTGTAGCCCTGTCAACTTGTAATTATTCCGAAAAAAAAAAAAAAAAAAAGAGTCACGGCCTAGCCAGTCCTCTTCTACCTCCTAAGATGCAAATCTCTCGTGTCCTCGTCATCGTCAAAGTCAAAGTCTATCGCAATATCCTTCTTTGAGTCTCTACTGTAAGCTATGGTGTCGCACTTCTAGTAGATTCTTGAGTCTCCTTCAAAGACTAAGTCACCCCTCTGTCTATGTTGCAGTCCTCGCTCCACAAATGGCTTCTCTTGTGACCCATCCTTCCTTAGCTATATCACCCTCCGCAGGGTGACTTGGTACTCTTTCTCAATTGGTCAAACCACCTTTTTCAATCACCTGGTATACCTCTTTGTGGTCCCAAGTGAAATCTCAAAATAAACAACATGATAACCTCTCAGCCAGCCATCACCTGATAGCTCTAGCAATGGGAACTGTAATCTACACAAACTCCGAGAAAGAAAAGCTGGGGGCACGTCCTGAGTTTGTCCCATCTGCCTTAAGATCCTTACTCCCTAGTGGAAAGTCATTCAAACCAAGCCTAACAAGCAAATCACTCGACACCCACGGCTCCTGGTCATGAGAGATGAAATCCTCTACAATTGGTAGTGCTAAAAATGTGTCTGTCGGGGGCAAGCTGCAAGCAATCATCTTATATGATCTCTGACCGAGTATCAATAAAGCATGAGCAGACTGAAAAGCAGGGGCCACCACCTGAAAATGATCCATCAACCACGCTTTCGAGATAACCCAAAACCTGAAACAGACATCCATAAAGCACCAAAGCAGAAAGGGTAAGAATAGATAAGTTTTTATCACCGGGGAATAACTAGCAAGATAGTTCATCTCTCTAAATCCTTAACAAAACAATTGAGGCTCATCAGTGTCTTTGCCAGCACAGCTCTAACCACAAAATGCCTCTATTTCATCCGCCACTATGGCATCATCCCAATCAATAAACTCATAACTGACACTCAAACAGAAAATCAAGGCCCCCATGTTGAGCCTCTGCACCCCTCATATCTCACTGGTCATCGAAATCATGGAACTTTTCAATCACAGCGGTCAAATTCACTTAACTATTACCAACCATCATTTGGCTTGTAACATCCTAAGGCAAATCAAAAACTCTAAAAAATTCAAAAAATGCCAGACTTTAAACTCTAGCACGACTAAAGTTGCCTTTGGGTCGCAGCCAAGCCATATTCCCTATCTCTCTAGAATAGGTATAGCTCCTCCTCGGCAGCACCAAAACAGAAACCACGGGCCACCAGGTTCTGAAATCTAAAGCAACCCCTTGAACTCCTTATAATGCCACCATGACAATTTTTCCATATCAACCCAACTTGAATTCCACAGCTTTGTCGAGTTTCTTAGTCCATACATGCATGTCTCCACCCTTATGCATTCATGCAATCATCCATTACAAGCATCATCACAAATCATGCATGGCATAGAAGTCAAATAGAAGGTCTGAAACATGCATGCATCATCTGTGCACCAGTACCTATGTAATCATCTGCAATCATGCACCATCATCAATAAGCTGAGCCAATAGCCTCACCGGCATTTCTTAAAGCTGACCAATACTTTCTCCAAGCTTATTGACACCTCCTGAAACTGACCAGTGTCTCTTTGAAGCTAAATGATACCTTTTCAGATCTAATCAATGAAGTGTGACTTCCAGAGTCCCTTTACTCTTAGCAAAGTCTCTTTGAGCCTTCCGAAAGGCTCAACCCCTCACATTCAAAAGCCAAGTTTCTTTGGCACAACTAAAATCTTGAGCTAACTCACCATAAGCTGAGGCTTTTCCTCAGAATCTCTCGCGAGCCGATTCGCCATAGGTCGAGGCTCTCTTTTCACTAAATTATCTTGTCCAAAATCTTCTTTATCTCCAACATCAAGGCCAAACAGATAGTCTTGATTGAGATTTACCCAATCTTCCTTACATTAAGGCCAAACAGATAGCCTTAATTGAGATTTATCCAATCTTCCTTACATTAAGGCCAGATAGATAGCCTTAATTAAAATTTACCCAAACCTTTTCTACCTCCAACATTAAGGCCGAACAGATAGCCTTGATTGAGATTTACCCCAAATCATCTTTACTTCTAGCATTAAGGCCAGACAAATAACCTTGATTGAGATCTTGTCCAAAATCTTCTTTACCTCCAACATTAAGGCCAAACAGATAGCCTTAATTGATATTTATCCAAATCTTCTCCAACATTAAGGCTGGACAGATAGTCTTGATTGAGATTCACCCAAGTCATCTTTACCTCCAACATTAAGGCCAGACAGATAGCCTTGATCGAGATTCACCAAGTCATCTTTACCCTCCAACATTAAGGCCGGACAGATAGCCTTGATCGAAATTCACCAAACTTTCTCTATCTCCAACATTAAGGCCGGACAGATAGTCTTGATTGACATTCTCCTCAAACATTCTTCATCTCCAATATAAGGGCCGAATAGATAGCCTTAATTAAAATTCACCGAGACCATTTTTGCAACTAACGTCAAGGCCAAACAGATAGCCATTGATAAAGTTCCTCCTCCCAAAGGACATGACAAGAATACACAAGCCCAGAGTCTGACATGGCACCTCTTCCCAACGTTCACTATCATCAGAATCACCTTTTATTCAAAGCCAATTCTGATGAGGGGGCAACTGTGAACCCTTAATTTACACCCTCAGCATCCAACCGCAGCCTTAGCACATGCTGAATTTAACTCATTGCACGGAGCTATTACGGTGGTCCCACTAATCGGTTAGCGGGACAGAAATTTTTTTAGACTTCATTCACATTGCCACCAGGCATCCAAATTTCTCAAACTCAATGCCGCCAACAACTAATCTCTAAAAAAAAAAAAAAGAACAACCTCGGGAAGCGTGCCATGCCACGTGGTGTGCCGCACGGGAACCGTGCGGCACCGCGTCAGGTCTGTGCGATACCGCACTGCCCCGGCGCCGCGCCAAGGCACGCCCCCTTCTGCTCCAGTGGGCTTCACATGTGTAAAATGACCTTTTTACCCCTCTTTGTCTAGTTATCAGTCATTTTCTGACCCCATCCTTTTGGTCTTTTCACATTTCTATTACCTAAACTACCCTTTACCCATTTGCCTATAAATAGGCTCCCATTCCCTCATTTCAACACATCCCTTGAGTTTGAGTAGATGGTTATCCTCAAATTTCTCTCTTCTTCTCCCTCCAATCACTCTCTAATTAATTAATTAATCTTTTTAATTAATTAATTACTTCACCCTAACCAAGTTAATTAATCTTTTTAATTAACTAATTTTTTTAATTAATCACTCTTTTTTTTCAAAAATCATTACTTTTTTAAAAAATCAAATTAACCATTTTTCTTTATCCACCTTAATCCATCCATCCTTTTCATCATATTAATTAATTAATCATTTTAATTAATTAATTAATCTTCCAATCCATCCAATCACTCGGTCCCGATAAAATGGAATTTCGGTCCGGTAAAATCCTTCGCCCACCAAAAGTCAAGGTATCAGCCTTTTTTCCTCACTTTCAACACACCCAAACCAAAATCAATCTGATCAACTCTTAAACCCCTCCACTTAATGGTGGAACGAACTACGTGGGTTTTGATCCCCATTCAATGGGGTACGTAGGCACGTTTGGAATCTAAATCCAGACCTCAAATCCAAATCCCAATCAATCTCTTTTCCCTTTTTTTTTAATTAATTTATAAATATTTTATTTTCACCATTCATTCATATTTTGTCATATTCATGCATTTTCTTTAACATCATCTTATAAATGTCATTCATGAAATCTAATTTTTAAGTCAAATTAAACTTAAGAGCCAAATTTAGATTATTTAAAACCAAAAACCTAGTCCTTGAACTCAACCTGGTTCGAGATTAGTGATTTTTATCCTTAGGTAAATTAATTGCAAAATTAATAAATTGGAGTCAACTGGGTTTTTCCTTAATTTTTCCCATTTAAAATAAATTAGGGTGGCGATTCCCAAAAATCATTTTCAAAATCAACTAAATCCGAACCCGAGGGTTCCATCGTGAGTCTAAACCCGAATGAGCATCCTAGTTCCCTTTAGCGGACCGGGCCGGTGCTCGAGCGAGGCCTCACAGATTTTACCTCTTTCTCCTACTTTAATGAATAACATATGCTCATAAGGGCAACATTGAAAGCCTTCCTTAGCAAAATATGACTCTATCCGATTGTACCAGGCACGTGGTGCTTGTTTTAGCCTATATAAATCCTTCTTTTACCTGTAAACTTTTTGTTCAACACCCTTTTTCTCATATCTAGGGGGTTGCTCAATGAAAACCTCTTCATTGAGTTTTCCATGGAGAAAAGTCAACTTTACATCGAGTTGAAATATCTCCCACCTTTTCTGAGTTGCAAGAGAAATTACCAATCAAATCGTCTCCAAATGTGCTATAAGTGCAAATACTTGAGTATAGTCTACCCTATGTTTTTAGGTGTAACCTTTCACAACTAAACGGGCTTTGTGCTTATCCACTTTGCCATTTTCATTAAGTTTTGTCTTGTAAACCACTTCACTCCTACCTTCTTAGCACCATTAGGGAGATTTATTAATTTCCAAGTGTCATTTTTCTCTATAGCTTCAATCTCCACATCCATTGTTGCTCTCCATTTGGCATCTTTTACTGCATCTTTGAATAGAATTGGATCATTGGCTACAAATATGACTAAATTTTCCATGTCATCTTCTTCCGATAAACCTTCTCAACTTTTATAATCCCTCATCCAACTTGGTTTCTTCTTGAGCTCTGCGCATAGGATTCAAATAGGGAGTCTTTACCTGAGTTGAATGAATTCCCATCTTCCTCGGTACCATTATGTTCACCTGTGTCAGCTTCATCTTCATTTCCAAAAGCTGTACTTGGTTCTTTGTCATTATTGCCCCAATTCAAGTCAACCAAAACAACTTCTTTATGACTTTTTTCCCAACCCCAGCTATTGTTTTCTTCAAATACAACATCTCTACTTGTTATAATCTTCTAAGAAATAAGATCATATAGCCTATATGCTTTTGACTCCTCACTAACTCCAAGAAAAACATATTTTATACTCTTATCATCTAGCTTTGTCTACTTACAATCTGAAACATGAACATGAGATAAACACCTAAACAGTCTAAAATGATTCATTGATAGTTTGAATCCACTCCAAGCTTCTTTAGGATTTTTGTTCTTTATTGCAAGTGTTGGACTCCTATTGAGGATATAGACTGTCCAATTAATAACTTCTGGCCAAAAAGTTTTTGGAACCTTCTTTCCTAAAAGCATGCTTCGAACCATATTCATAATAGTTTGATTTTTCTTCTCTACAACTCTATTTTGTTGGGGGCTCTAAGCTATTGTCAGTTGTCTTTGAATAGAATTCTCACTACAAAAATTAGTGAATTCAAGTGATGTGAACTCACCTCCATGGTCAGTGTAAAGACATTTTATACTAAAACCAGTTTCTTTCTCAACCTAATTTTTAAATTTCTTAAAAGTAATGAATGCTTCTGATTTCTCAGTCAAGAAATAAACCCAAACTTTATGACTAAAGTCATCAATAAAGCTAATCAAGTACCTTTTGTTGATGTTAGATAAAGGACTAATTGGACCACATATGTTAGCATGGACCAATTCAAAAATTTAAGAAGCTCTCCATGTGCTTTTCCTTGGAAATGGATCTCTCTATTGTTTCCTAACCAAGCAATCTTCACACACCTTAGATGAGAATTCAAGGCATGGAAATCCTTTCACCATCTCCTTTTGTTGAAGAGTTTTTAGGCCACTAAAGCTTAAATGACCATATTTGCAATGCCAAAGTTGAGTTGGATCTTCTACAACAGAGTTGAAATAAGCTTCTTCCTTCGGTTATGGTAAAGCAAATAGCTTGAACATTCTATTGGAAGACATTGTAGCCTCTATAATTAACCTTCTCTCAGAATGATAAACTTTAAATGCTTTTGTTTATGCAAATCTCCAGTCCTTTCTCAGCTAGCTGACCATTGCTTATCAAGCTATTCTTCAATCTCGGAACATAAAAAAATCAGTAATAATTTGAACAAAGACATTCACCAGCATCCACACATTACCTTTCCCCATCAGATTCATGCTTGGATCATCTCCTAGTTTCACCATCTCCTAAAAATTTTCTTGAAAAAGTGAGAAGAGCTCTCTCTTTCCACACATGTGGTTGCTGCACCTAGAGTTAAGGAACCATAGTTCTTCTTTGTCGGTTTCTTTGTCATTCACATATGCCATCAACAACATCTCTTCATTGCCTTCCATGCAATTAGCTTTTCTGTCAAAATCCTTCTTTGGACATTCATATTGAAAATGTCCAAGCTGATGACAATTATAACATTCAGTAGTGGATTTATCAAAATTACGCCTCCACTCTTCTCTTCCTCAGGCCCAAATTCCACTATAGCCTCTTTGTCTCCTTGCTAAAGACTCTCCAAAAGTAACCTTTAACGATTGCACTTCCACAACATGAGCTTCCATATGTTGCTCATGTATTAAAAGGCTGCTCTGTAATTCATTAATGATAAGAGCATCCAAATCATTCGATTCCTCAATAGAGCACACCACATAATCAAATTTGGATGTCATTGTGTGAACCCTTAATTTTGCATCCTTATCATCCAGTCGCACCTTAGCACCTACTAAGTTTAATGCGTTACGCTGAACTGTTACGACGGTTTCTCTAGCTGGTTAGCCCCCGAAAGAAATTTTTTTTTAGTTTTCAATTACATTGCTAGCAGACATCAAAATTCCTAAACTCCAAACTACCAACCAATCTCTAAAAAAAAAAAAAAAAAAAAAAGGTCATGTTAGTTGCAACCGGTGGCGCCACCCATTGTGGCGGTGCACCACCCAAAGGCCCGGTGATGCGGTCCCCACTACCTTTTTGAAGTTCCCAAAATGCCCCTAATATGATTTTTCAGTATTTTTTAGCCCTACCCTTTTAGTCTCTTCACTTTTCCACTTTCCAAACTACCCTTATTCACTTTTCCTATAAATACCTCCATTCACTTCCCATTTTTACACACCCTTTGAATTTGAATAGATTGTTATTCTCAAAGTCCTCTCTTCTTCTCTCTCCAATCACTCTCTAATTGGTTAATTAATCTTTTTAATTAATTAATTACCTCACCTTAACCAAGTTAATTAATCTTTTTAATTAACTAAAACTCTTTTTTTAATTAATCACTCAATTAATTAATTAATTAATCTTTTTAATTAATTAATTAATTACTCTTTTTTCAAAAATCATTCTCTTTTTTAAAAAAATCAAATTAATCATTTTTCTTAATCCACCCTTCATCCAAATTAGTTAATTAATCATTTTAATTAATTAATTAATCTCCTAATCAATCCAATCATCTAGTTCTGATAAAACGAAATTTCAGTTCGGTAAAACCCTCCGCTCGTCAAAAACAAAGGTATTAGCCTTTTCCCTCACTTTCAAAACATTCAAACCAAAATCAATTTGATTAACTCTTAAACTCTTTCACTTAATCGTGGAATGAACTATATGGATTTTGATTCCCATTTAATAGAGTATATAGGTATGTTTGGAATCAAAATCCAAACATCAAATCCAAATCTCTATCAATCTCTTTTTCCCTTTTTAATTTGTGGATATTTTATTTTAATTTTCTTCTTGCACTCATATTATATTCATGCATCTTATTTACAATTATCATCTTATAATATTTGTCATTCATTAAATCAATTTTTCAAAGTCAAATTAAACTTAAGAGCCCAATTTTGATAATTTAAAATAAAAAAACCTAGTCCCCAAATTTAACCTGGTTCGAGACTAATGATTTTATTCATAGGCAATTTAAAGTAAAAAATTAATAAATTGGAGTCAAATTGGATTTTTCCTTTTCCCCTTTAAAAATAAATTAGGATAACAACTCTTAAAATCATTTTTAAAATCAACCAATTCGAACTCGAGGGTTCCATCGTGAGTCTAAATCGGAATGAGCATCTCGATTCCCTCTAGCAGACTGGATCGGTGCTCGGGCAAGACTTCACACATGGATCTCAATATGTTTTTTATGACTACTACATCGTCCATCTTCCTCTTTTTAGCTCTCAGCTTGTTGACAATAGCAGGCGTATGAGCAAAATACTTGTTCAGAGATTCTCCTTCCTTCATATTCAACATTTCAAACTCCTTTTGAAGAGCTTTTCGTTGTGCCCACTACACCCTTACTGTCCCCTGATATTTTTGCTTCAAGGAATCCAAAATGCTCTTGGTTGTGTCCTTATTCAAAATGGTTTCCAGAATTGATCGGTCAATGGCATGGAAGAGATAATTCTTCGCCTTCAAATCTTTTAATTCTGCATCATCAATTGCTTTCTTTTGTGCTTCAGTGAGTTGAACTCCATCTATTACAGTAGGAATACCATCTTCTATTATACTCTGAAATTCTTTGGATCGCATAAAATTTTCCATGAGCATACACCAATGATCATAATGCCCATCGAATTTTGGAATTGCAGGTTGCACAATACACTCTCACTTGACATACTCTCATCACTAGAAGACTACTGCTTCTCAATTCCAATGAGGCCGTTGTTATAGGGCTCTAATACCAAATGTTAAAACTCTCAATATCTATAAACTCAACTGTAGGAAAATTTTCTAATATTCAATAAAATAATGAAGTTGCTATATATAGCCTTACAAGAGCAACAAAAAACAACTTACAGTCCACGTTTTACATGGCAATTAGATATGAAGACAAAACAACTTATTCCTATGAAATAGAGAATAATTAAATAACAAGCTCAAACCAAAAACTAAAGATCAATTCAACTCAAATAGCTGACTATTTCAACAAAAATTACTTAAATCTTGTGCAATACACACATAGGCGGAACTTTTTAATGCCCCTCAAAAGTTTTCAAATTTTTTTAATATATATATATATATATATATATATATATATATATAGTACTGAATTATAATTGTTGGCCCCATCAAAATTTAATAATAAATATAAAAAGAAAATTTGTATTGTCATATAATTTTTATTAAATTTTAATCTAGTTTTAATTTGCAATAAGTTACATTTACTTAATTACATTGTCTTTACTTTTTAACTAAAATAAAAGTTTTTAATTTTTAAATCTCACAGTACAAGTTTATGTAAAAATGAAAGAAAAAAGAAAAAAAAAAGACTGTCTTTCATTCACACATGTAATCACAGTACAAAAAAAAATAAGAATATTTTTTTTTTGGATAAAGTACAATTAGTTTATGAAATCTACCTAAAATAATGACTTTTTTTTCTGCAATTTAAAAAACTCACTATAATTCTTCCCTACAGGTTTTGTTTCGTTATAACAAACAGTTCTTGCATCCAATTTTTTTTTACATTTTATCTTCAAAAAATTAAAAAAAAATAATAAAAAAAGAAAATAACTTCATAATACTCAAATTACCATCTTCCTATCTCATCCCACTGCCAGTCTCTCCCACCGATCATTCTCACCTGCTCACCTAAATCAAAATCCTTTTGAAATTTCAAACTCAAAGGAACAAAAATTCAACCATCATCTAGTTTAAATAATTTTTAAATGCAAAAATAATTTTCCACTCACCTTTCTTTGCCCCTTCTCTTTCTACACCTTTGTCTACTAAATCGCGAATAGTTAAAAAGAGTGAAGCAGTGGTGAGACTAACAGTGATGGTGATTGTAGCAGCAAGGTCAAGTGAAGTGGGGTTCAAAGCCGAGATGCCTATGTATTGCACGCCGACTTATTGGAGAACGAACTAAGGTTTGATTATTTTGGTGTACATTCAGGCTAGTGCTTGGTTGTAGTTGTGGTTGTGGTGCTATGGCTGTTGTAGTGGCAAGTGATATTTTGATGATTAGTCTTCGCCAGAACTAAAAAATAAAACTCTTTTTTCTCTGCTTCCTCTTTGTTTCTCAAGTGAAATAACATTAATTTACTATTGGTTAATATTTAAATGCTAACAAACAAAACTATGAAATTCTAAAAACAATTTAATTTATCTTTGCAAGTCCCTCAGCCAACATGACACATATGTGCACTGGAGTTGATTATTTAATCGAGGGATTTTACATTCTTCAAATTTTCACCAACATCGAAAGGAATAACCGTAAATATTTTAATTGAATCACATTCCAACACATACGAATCTTTTTTTTTTTTTTTTGTAAGTTTTTCTTGTTTTCCTTTCTATTAGAGAGAGAGTGTTTGGTGATGAATGATATGAGAAAAATGGTTGCAATAAAATCGAGGGATTTTATGTTCTTGAAATTTTCACAAGCAGAATGTGGATTACTATGGAAAGGAATAACCATAAATATTTTAATTGAATCCCATTCCTATACATACAAAATTGATTTTTTTTTGTAAGTTTTTCTTGTTTTCTTTTCTATTAGAGAGAGGGTGTTTGATGATGAATGATTGGAGAAAAATGATTGCAATAAAAATTTTAATTACAAATAAAAGGCATTTTAGATTTTTTATAAGATTTTAACCAAAAAAGAAATAACAGAAGGAGTATTCGATGTAATAGAATAAAACCACAGAAATTAAATAATAATTTTTTCAAACTGTAAGGATGAAGTTATTATTTTAGGTAAATCTCATGAGTTAAATAGTACTTTACCATTCTTCTTCTTTTTCTTTTTTTTTTTTTTATCACTTCATATTCTGCGTCACTTTCTCTAACATTTTTAAAAGAGGATATTCTAGTCAACTTCAAAAAGGTAAATATTTTATATTTTATTTCTTTATTTTGTTTCATTTTATCATTTAAAAGTTAAATTAATTTTTTTATTTACTTAATTATTGGAATTTAAAAAGTAATTACATAGTTTTTTTTGTTTAGGTTGTATCTTACATGAATTATGATTAAATTATAAAAATTTTACTCTCTTCTTAGTTTAGAAAACAAATTATGTAATTAGTAATTTATTAAATATTTATTAATATAAATTTTGTCTATTTGATAAATGATTCTATATCAATTCTTAAATTATTTAGTGAAGTGCTTGATAACTCAAGTCCTTAAAAAACATCAAAGCAATACTTTAAAGTAGATGGGTTTATATAACTTATAAGTTCTTTCATTTCTCTTGACTAATATATTTTTTAGTTACATTTGATGTCTTATAGGAATTCATTTAAAACTTATATTAGATTGAAAATTTTATTTAAGCATGTTATTACACTCATATATACTTTTTTAGTTTGGCTGCTCAAAAATAGTGCCTAATCAGTCATAGATTTTTAGATGCTTTGATGGGCTGGATTCCTTGTATGGACCTTACACAAGCTCAATCAGTCTAATAGCCTGCAATAGAGAGGAATAACGTGAGAAGGCCAAGCCAACTTCGAAGATCAATTTAGCAATAGAGCTTTATGAGGTTGTAAGGAAGACTAGTTCTTCTCTTGTAACTAGTATTTTTAGTAATAGAAGGGGTTGAGAGTATGTAGAATAAATTACCTATAATGGAGATGGTACCTTGCCTTTTATATTACTCTTGTACAGTGATTTATGGAGAAAGAGATGCATAGATCCCTAAGATGATGATGTATACTTGGTGTAAGTTATGAGGTGAGCCTCCCTTGTTAGGGAAAGTTGGTACTAGATACATGTACTAGTATGGCTCTTAGTGTAAAATTTTTGTAGAGAAGACTCTACTCTGACAAGTGTGTACTCTCCAAAGCAGCTTGCATTTAATGCTTAAATGACCTCGTTGTAGTGTCTTCATATGAGACTCCCAGCTCCAGGGTAAGGAGACTGAGACAAGGTTCTGCTTCGCCTGAAGGGCCACTTGATAAGCTGGGAGGCTAAGGTTGGTTAATTTTGGACATTTAGGCCCAAGAGGAGTCTCTCTTTGGTTTGGGCTTTTACCAACTTTGGGCTCAATGGACATATGAATTAGTTTATTCTTTTTCAAATGCCCCCTGTTTCAGTGAAGTGAGCACCTAGCGAGCTTTAGTGAAACACTCTTATATTTTAGCGATTTGAATGCCTTGTATAAGGCCTTTGTTCTTACCGAGCCGAGGTGTCACCTCAACCTCACTAGTTCTCATTATATTATTGTATTTAGGTCGTTTCCTCAGGAAGGCACAAATTTTTTCATCTAATAATTGAGATTCGAGCATTAAGTGAAGGACATCTTTGGATGTCCTTTTGAACATGTAAACAAATAATCGTCAAAGAAACCCAAAAATCGCCTGTAACATGTCCACATCGGTCGCTTTTGCAGATTTAAATTTTAAGAATAATGATGAGGGATCTATTTCCCAAATGTCTTTAGTATAAATTTCCTTCTTCTTTTTTGTTCAAGACTTCTACTGCTATGTTTTTCTCTCAAGCCATTGCTTCCCTATTCTTTTGCAATTCCTTTATGCTTTCTTCTTTTAACTTTTCAAAAAATTCTTCTGTTACTCTTCCAAGGCTCCCAAACTAGATTTCACCTCGTTCTTAGACTTTATGATACCACACTAGCATTTTGTTGTTCCAAACACCCAAGTTCAGGATTTCCAAAATTTTAAAAAGAATTTGGTAGGATGCTCAATTTGAATTGCACATTCCCTTAACAAATGAGAGGATCTTTAAGGCTCCTTAGGATACTAATTTGATCAAAATTCCAAAAGATGATAGAAATTATGTGTTTTTCTATCAACAAATGGAACTAAGACTAAGATGGACTCCATCACCATTCTTTGAAAAGGTCTTTAATCATTTTTAGGTGAACCCAGTGTCCCTTCATCCAAGTGTTACCAAGTAAATTTTCAATTTTAAAGTAATCTGTAGTGCTCTGAAGGTCACACCCATTGTTATGGCCTTTTGGGTCTTTTTCAAAATCATGAAGTCTTCTGAGCCATATTCTTAGTATACCTTAGCAAGACTAGGTTGTCTCTTCTTCATAAGGAAAGAAAATAAAGTTTTCAACTAGAAAAACAAGTTTGCTATCATTGTGAGGAAATAAGAGCGCTTAGGCTTTAGATTTCCAAGAAAATTCATGAGTCCTGCATTTGGCCTACTTGATAAGCTAATAAACTTGAATGAGGAAGATAAGGTCACCATAAAGACTACCACCTAAGGCAAATCACTCTATAAAATAAAAAATTTGGCTTATGCCTACTCCATCCGCTTAAGACATAGTACCACCTATTTATTTTAGGATAAAAGGTTGTAAGGGTGAGTGGCATCTACCTAGCTCATATTCTATTATCATTGTTTTGTAAAAATTGAGTATATTACTGAGAACTACTGGAAGGCCATAGATGACCCCATTAAGGATGTGGTAGCAAAGACTTACAACCTGGACACTCCACTTCCTATGCGTGACAATGTGACTAGCCTTTTGAAGCCTCAAAATAGTAGTGAGTGGGATTTTCTCACTAAAAAGGTCCTTGCTAAAAGAACAAAGAAGCTTCATGTTCGAGGAAAAAGTGCCCAAGTGTTAAAATTAAGAAGCCTGTAAAGACTGAGGTTGGGTCATCTTGTCTAGCAACTTCAAGGAAGGGAAAGGTACCTTGTTTGAATGAGATGAAGATAAATTTATTTTACCCCTTCTATATTAGAGGAAGATTTCCCCTTATTATTATTTGATGATGATTTTGATGATGGTGAGGTCTCTCTCCCTCTTACTTATCACCATAAGATTCCTTCTAAGGCTTTGACTTTGCTTTGGTGATTTCTTTAGAAGATGTTTTGGGAGCTCCTCCACTGAAGCCTAGTGAAAGTGAGGTAGAGGTGACGAAGGTGGAAGAGGTGGCTTCAAAGCCTCAAGGTAGGGATGCTGAAGTTGAAGTCTCATATGTTCCTTTCATCGAGACTTGCATTTGTACTGGGGTTCCAACCTTGACCAAGGATCCCTACTTTGCTTTCTCATATTACAACTGAAGTTATCACTTTGCCTACTTCAAGTTTGTTTTTATAACCTTTATCTACGAGCTTTTCCTTTTCTTCTGCAACTTTGAATTTAATAAAATTATACTATGGTTTTTGCAAGTATTGTTACTTCTGGGGTCACTTCAAATAGAAGCACCCTTGTCATTCTAACTTTCATTCCTCTTATTGTTGCAGTGGTATTTACTTCTACTGTTTCAACAGTTTCCATGAGCCTCTATTCCAATTTCTTTAGCAGCTTCTACACTAGTTGTTCTTGTGGTTGTTACTTCATCAATTCCAACCTTGGATACATCCTCAACATTTGCTCTAACTACATTGATTCCTTTGGCTCCTATTGTTTCACCAACTTCTACTCCTTTTCCAGCAACTATGTCAGCTCTTATTACTGGAGAGATGGAAGAAATTGACTTTAACAACTTTACTTCCTCTTTTAGAAATTATTTTTTACTCCATCTTCAATAGTTGCTATTGAAGATGCTCCTCCTATTATAACTTTTGTTGGGGTTACCTCATCTGAGGTACCTGCCATTGAGGATGCCCTTAATCTCCAATCAGGCCTCACAATAAGGTTGAGACCAAGGCCATTACTGTAGTTCTTTTAGCCAAAAGACAACAAGTTGAGGCTTTAATTGTTGAGGCAAGTATTTTAGTTACTAGGGCAAGTGTTGAAGCCATCGAGGGGTAAATAAAGTATGAAGACACCTATTCACCCTCCTCATTTCTTATAGCTTTGGGAGAAGGAACGAGGTAGGTCCTAGGCTAAGCTTTTGCATAGGAAGCCCATTCCTTCCTTGAGATGGTTGGAATCGATTGGCCCCAGTTATCTAAGAAAGTTAGCTACTCTCCTTGTTGATTCTCCTTGGCCACCTACTGGTCATCGCGAGCTTTTTAATATGAGATCGATGGCTATATTTGAGGTATTAAAGAGTTTAGGAAGGCTAATGTTTAGCTCGAATATGCAAACGATCTTGTTGTGACTCTCTATCCTCTTCCCAAAACTTTAGGCCAACACCAAACTTTGACTTAGGAATTGGTGGAAAAAGAAATACAAAAAAGCCATGATGTAAGTCTATTTCAACTTATCTGCTTAACTCTTATAGTATTTGTTGATGATGTTGTATTTCATTATTTTCTACCTTTTTACAAACTATAAGGATGTTGACTATTTTCAAGGAGAGGCTCCTTTCAACTAATGAGTTCTACACCGAATCTCGAGATATAGCCTGACAAAGTGCAGAAATCATCAAGTCTTTGGATGCTGAGCTGGGGGGTGTGAACCCTTATTTTAATACCTCTAAAATTAATTTTGAACCCACTGATACTGACCGAGATATTTTTGGCGTAATCATACGCCTTTCTTATCCTAATCGGACCTCCTATTTCAGACAGTATTTTTCTATAACTGACCGTATTTTCTCTCTTAATTAACTGTTAAAATGTTTTAAAATTAATTTTGAACCTATCAATACTGACCGATAATTTTTTTGAGCTCTGTAACTCTTGAAAATTGATCTGAAAGTTTCAAAATATGGCCGAGTGATAAAGTGAAATCCAACCAGTACATCCACTGAGGTGCAGGCGGTGCTGGCGACCCTACTGGTGGGGCCGCCTAGAGGCTAGCGGGGTGGCATTGCCAGTGCTTCTGGTAGCGCGGGCTCCACCGCCTCGCTTTCAATTTCCAAAATACCCCCTAACTTGTTTTTTAGCCCTTTCTAGTCCTACCTCTCATGGTCTTTTCACATTTTCACTACCTAAACTACCCTCACCTCCTTTTGCCTATAAATAGGTCCTCCATCTTTCATTTCAAAACACATCAAAGTTGGTATTGATAGCTATCTATCAACTTTCTTTCTTCTTCTCCCTTCATCCACTCTATAATTAATTAATTAATTATTTTAATTAATTAATTTTTCACTCAAACCAAGTTAATTAATTTTTTTAATTAACTAAAAATCTTTATTTAATCACTCACAAGTTAATTAATTAATTAATCTTTTTAATTAATTAATTACCTTTTTTAAATTAAATCAAAAATCTTTTTTTTAACTCATTCACTATTTTAATTAATTAATTAATCATTTTAATTAATTAATTCACTCATCAATTATTTTCTTTAATTATTAATCAATCCACTTGCCCGGTTCAATAAAATGGAATTTTGATTCGGCAAAACACTTTTTCCATCTTGTCCATTAAAATCCAAGGTATTTTCATCAAATTCATTCTCCAAACCAAAAATCATTTTAATCATTCTGTAAACTCCGCCACTTAATCATGGAACGAATTACATGGTTTTATCTTTATTCAAACGGAGTATGTAGGCATGTTTAGAATTTAAATCCAAACTTCAAGTCCAATTTTTTAATTAAACTTATTTTCCATTTTTTTAAATGTAATTAATTATCTTTTTTTTTTTTTATGATATTTGTAAGGGAATATGTGATCTTCCTAGAATCTTATAAAAGCTAGAGAAGGAATCCCATTTTTTTTTTATCAATGTAATTGGAATTAAGGAATGATTATGTGGTTCTCCTAAATCTTTAAAGATTAGAGGGAACACTCTCCTTGATTGTGAATGTTTATTGTCTCATCAATTTTTATGCATTCATGTTATGCTATATTCATGCATTTTATTTATCATCTTATAAATGTCATTTATGAAATCCAATTTTCAAGTCAAACTAAACTTAAGAGCTAAATTTAGATTATTTAAAACAAAAAACCTAGTCCCCGAACTTAACCTGATTCGAAGACTAGTGATTTTTATTATTGGGCAAATTAATTAAAAATTAATGAATTGGAGTCAATTTGGGTTTTTTCCTTAATATTTTTCTAACCAAATAAAATGAAGGTGACGACTTCAAAAATCATTTTCAAAATTAACCAAATCTAAACCCGAAGGTTCCATCGTGAGCTTAAACTCGAATGAGCATCCCGATTACTTTTAGCGAACCAGCCCAGAACTCGGGCAAGGCCTCACAGGAGGCAGCTTATAAGGAGCAAGATAGGCTAAGATAAAGCTCAACTCACTTAGAGGATCTAAAAGCCCTATGAGATGAAAATGCTAGGCTAAGGGTTAATATCCTGGCTTGCTATAAAGAGTTCTCTAGATTCACGAAGCTTTGAGTTAAAGAATCCAAAGAAGCTGAGGCAACCTTGGCTTCTACTTGCTAGGTTCTTAAGGCTTAGACCAAAGAATATGATAAAGAGAGAGCCTCCAAGAAGAAAGCTAATGAGAAGGCTGAAGAGCTGCAGAGAAAGGTAGATGCTTGTGAGGATGACCATGATGACATCGACTTTCTTCAAGAGGAGATTGGTAAATTGCAAAACTAGCTGTTTGATAAGAACAATGAGCTAACCTCTATCTTAGTTACAAACTCAAGCTGTTGAATATCGCCAAAAGCAGGTAGAGGCAAAATGCAAAAATGGCCATCACTATTTCTCTCAATTCTGAAAGTTATAAATAGAGGATGCTTACTAAGAGTTTTGAGAAGGCCTGCTAGTTCTATAACATAGCTCTTGATTTTATAGTTGTGCCTTTCCTAGGTGTCCTCGCTACTATCAAGAAGATTAAGTCCAAAAGCCTACCTCCTCCCCTAACAATTTTTAGTTTCTTATAGGTGAGGTTCGAGAGGGGAGCCAAACTGCCGCTATATCAGCCCCTCTTATAATTCAAGCTAAAATAGGAGTTTCAAGCTCATATGTTCTTCTTCCAAGTGCACCAATTACCATAGATCCTCCTTAAGTTCCTCTAACTTTTACCTTAGCTTCAATCCATATCTTAGGCCCAGATCTAGCATCGTCATCTACCCCTTTTATTTGCCCCACTCCTACTTCTGATGAGCTTGGCCAGACTTGACCATTCTTCTCTCTCTCTCTCTCTCTTTTTTTTTTTTTTTTTAATAATCCATCATAGGATTCTATGTAACATTATATTAAGAACTAAAAGTAAAAATTCTTTTTGTACATTTTTCTACTTTGTTTATTGAGTATTTTATTGTATGTTCACTTTTTATTTGAGTACCTTCATTTATACCAACTCTTTCTTGAAATTTCTTCAAGTACTTTATCTTTTTATACATTTCCTTAGCTATTTTTTAGGGCCTTATTCCCCCTTCAGAGAGGGAACTTCTCCTTTTGTTGGAAGACTTGTGTTTTAATGGAACCAATTTGCCTAAAGTACATTAGGTCTTAGGTGCCTCATTTTAGCAAGTTCTTTCACCTATTAGGATAGATCTTAATGCCTATCAAACTAGGTCTTAGTGCCTCGCATTTAACAAGGTCTTTTGCCTATTGAGATAGGTCTTAATGTCTATTTAAGGAATGTTGAACTTGTGGATAATATTTCACCCTAAAAAATCAATGACTTTCTCATGTGTGATGGTAGCAAGGGCTTTAGCTTCAACCCATTTAGTGAAATATTCAATTACAAATAGGAGAAACTTTCTTTGCTTGAAGCCATAGGAAAAGGCCTCACACTATCCATTTCCCATTTTGCAAAAGGCCATGGGCTATGGATTGTCATTTCAACCGCATGAATGTGCTTGCCACTTCTAACTTTTTGATAGGCTAAACATCTTCTAACCATCTTCACAACATCCTCTGTTATCCTGAGCCATTAATATCCTTCCTTAATTGCCTTGGTAGCTAAGAATTTTCCTCTAACATGCATTCCATAGGACCTTTCATGAATCTCTTTCAACACATATTCCACCTCACTCGGCTTCAAACATTTCAACCAAAGTAATGAGTATGCTCACTTGTACAAGATCCCATTATATAGGGAGAAATGAGCACTTCGACTTTTGACTTTCTTCGCTTCTTTTTCATTAGACAGCAACTCATTCTTTTCTAAATAGGCTTTGATATGGTACATCTAGCATAATTCTTCATCAACTTCCATTATTTGCTTTTCATATTGTATCTTGAAAATTTTAGTGAAACCATGAAAATTTTTTAAGGTAACTCAACAGGGTGCATCGCTACTAGCTTACTAAGAGAGGGCAATTTTGCAAAAGTGAATATTGACACCTTTGTCTTTCATTCTTTAGACGACAGACTTCAGTTTGCCTAAGTACTTGGTCACGTTATCTTGACTCACCTTGAATTCTTCATTTACTTGCACCAGCTGAGAATCACTTTGAACCTTGAGTGTTTTCGGCTGAAGGCAATTAGCGAGGAGCAATACTTATAACAAAGCAAGAAAGGATCGCCTCTTCGCTGATTCCTATCAGACAGAGTCATCATTATTCCTGCTAGATAGGATCACCTCGATACAAGATTGTCATCATTCCTGCCATACAGGATTATCTCTTCGCCGATTTTTATCAGATAGATAGGGTCGTCATCATTCCTACTAGATAGGAACATCATTTTTTAGCTCCTACCAAAAAGGATAACCTTAGGATCCATATCTTAAATCTGAATTAAGTATTCCTTTTAATCAAACCCATCCCAAGATAGCCTTAGGATCCATATCTTAAATCTGAATTAGGTATCTCTTTTTATTAGACCCATCTCAAGATAACCTTAAGATTTAAACCTTAAATATGAATTAGATATTTCTTTCTATCAGACCCATCCCAGGATAACCTTAAAATCCATACATTAAATCTGAATTAGATATCTCTTTTGCTCAAACCCATCTCAAGATAACCTTAGGATCCATACCTTAAATTTGAATTAGGTATTCAGACCCATCTTAGGTCAACCTTAGGATCCTCACCTTAAATTTGAATTAGGTATCTCTTTTAATCAGACTATCTTAGGATAGCTTTAGGATTATTTCACCCATAAATATTTAGTAACGATCACCTAGGCATCCCTAAGGTTCATTTTTTCGGCCACTTTTATTCAAAATCTACCATTTTTCCTAAAACATGTATAGACTTTGACTTAGGCATTCATTTGGTTCATTCTACCATCCTTCATCCTCAGATTCACTATCATCAGAATCGCCTTTTGTCCAAAGTTATTTTTGATGAGGAGGCAGCTGTGAACTTTCAAGATTTAACCCTTAGGATCCGATCACAGCTTGACACCTGTTAAGATTAGTGTGCTATGCAGAGCTAGTACAGTTGTCCCGCTAACCGGGTCAAGGGGGCAACACTCCGTTGAAAAATAAATTTTATGAATCTTTTACTTTCAGACGACCAGCATTTGATTACAAACCTATAAAATCAAACTGAACTTTAATTGGATAAAAAATGGACTAAAATTGGCCAAAATAGTACGAAATTGGGTCAAACTAGCCCCAGCAGCGTGCCACCAGGTCAGGGGTCATGGGCGGCATGGGCAACACGCCGGCCAATCGGCGTGCAATCGGTGCAGCTACTGGCACCCAACGGCGCCTTTTTCACCTGCTATATAAATAGAGCTTTCATTTTAGCTCTCTGACATGAATTTTGAGGCAAAAATTCATCTATATTGCTCTTCTTTTTATGCTAAATTTATGTTTAAAAATTGATACTAAAATCTGTCATTTCAACTTCTTTTTTATAATTATTATTACCTTTCTTCTTTTATTTCTAAAATTCTAAATTCAGATATAGAATTATCTCTATTCTATCTTTTTTTAGGTCTAAAACAGAAAAGATTTAAAATTTATTAATTTAAAAAACAGAATTAAATTAATAAACCAAACCAATATTTTTCCAAAACCCCTCATTCGCAAGAAGGAAGAATTGCGTGGTATTTGATTCCTATTTAATGGGATATGCAGGCATGCCATTATGTAAAGCATCAATTCTAAAATATTTTTCAATAACATTTTCCCCTTTACTTTGTTATTTATTTGTATATGGATTTTATTTCCTATTCTGTATGTTCATTTCTTTACTTTAGTTGGGGAATGTGTGCTTTTCCTAGTACCTTTGAGTGCTAGAGGAAAGATCTTCTTTATTTTCACTTTGGCTTTGTAACAATTAAATAAGATTTATCTTTGCTTATTTATTCACAATTGTCATTTCATTTTATCATCTATAACTATTTCATTCATTATTTTTACTCATATTCATGCATACACTAAAATTACCCTTTTTAAGAGTTATTTCGCAACTTTTAGCCAAACCTTTGTTTAAATATCAAATTCTGATCTCTGAGCTCTCTTTGGTCACTTGCGGATTAGTGCTTTTCTATTAGGATAAATCAAATATTTTGGAGTCAATCAATTTAGGTTTTCCTTTAATTTTTCCAATTAAAATAAGTACATTAAAGGGGCGACTCCCTTTTACAAATAACAAATTGCAAAACTCAATTTTCTGAACTCATAATAAGTTTAAATCGCGGAGTTTCTCCCAAAGAGTATTTCAATTCCTCTCGACAGATCAAACTGGTGCTCGGGTGAGACCTCACAGGCCACAGCACCCATTACTTGTAAAGAGGCAACAAGATCAAAGTTTGGAGGAACCATAAGGGTGTTTTGCACACTGGTAACTTTGTCATTTGGGTTAGTCATTTTGGCGTGAGAAATGATGGTTATCATAGGCTAGGGTTGTATTTTCAGGTAACTTAAAGGTCTAATGAGTACTGGAAGTACTGCTCTTATAAGAGAGAAATGAATACCAACGTGGTAAACCTCAAAAGAAAGAAGAAAAAATGAAGGAATTAGCCAACATTTTTCATAGATAGTGCCATTTAATCAATTATAGATCTTTGGATGCTTCGATATGGTAGATTCCTTGTATAAACCTTGCACAAGCTTAATCAGTCTAGTAGCCTACAAGAGAGATGAATAACGTGATAAGGCCAAGCCTTTTGAGGTTGTAGGAAATACTAGTTCTTTCCCTATAACTGGTATTTTTAGTAAGAGAAAGGAATAAAGGTATACAGAAGAAGCTACCTCTAATGGTAATGGCTTGTGTAGTGACTTATGGAGGAAGAGATGCACAAATCACTAAGATGATGATATATATTTGGTGCAAGTTATAGGGTGAGCCTCCATTATTAAGAAAAGTTTGTGTTGGATGTGTATACTAGTATGGCTCTTGGCGTAAAACTTTGGTAGAGAGGACTCTATGTGTTTAGTGCTTGAATGACCATGCTACATTGTCTTCACATAGGATTCCTAGCTCTAGGGCGAGGATGCTTGGACGAGGTGTACTTGATATGAGGGACTACTTGATGAGCTGAAAGGCTGGATTTGGTCAAATTTAGACATTAGGCCTAAGAGGAGTTTCTCTTGATTTAGACTTTTATCAACTTTGGGCCCAATGGACATATGAGCTACTGTATTCCTTATTAGTACCCAATCTCCGCCACTCAATACACATACTAATTTTATCATGTTTTGGTTTGAGTAATCTTTTCTTCATGAGCATAAATATACAACAAACAATCACTTCAGCTGGTTAGTTCGTGGAGTTTATTATTTCTTTCTCTTTTTATTATTTTGAATTGAAAAAAAATTAATTTTTAGCTTAAAGTAAATATAATATTTTTATTTTTTATAACAAGTAGAAATTAAATTTTTAAATTTTATTTTATCATGCGAAGTAGCATGTATTATTTATTAAACTATTTTTATCATTTTAATTTTCTTTTTGTATTATATGAAAATTTAAAGGTTTAAATTTCTCATCTTTGGATTTTGTGTTGTTCAGCATTGTGATTGAATAACCAAAAATCGTGTGAACTGTTATTTTTTTTTTTAAATAACAAACAAAAAATTCATCAAATAGAATCTTATTTGTCTTTTTTTTTTTTTGGGTTTAAAAAAAATTTCAGCCTAAATTATGGGCTCTATATGGTATTCCATATTAAATAATAACTACTATAAGATAAATATAATAATTAATTACCTGAATCATCAATGACACCAGTGTCTCTTGGATCACTGGTTATTTTTATTTTTCTAATCTATTTTAGGGAATTGAAGCACATAACAGGATATATTTGGCCAAAAAAAAAAGGAACATTTTAAAGTATAATAATTTAATACTGTCAAAAAAAAACTATAATAATTTAATTTGTTTAATTTTCCTATTTATTTTATAAAATTTAAATTTTTGAGATTGAAAACAATGCTTTATTTTGTAGTAATTCAATTACTCTAATCAATATAGTTGATACAATTCATCATTGAAAAGAAAAAAAAAATCTAAATATAAAAAAAAATGATGGAATTTGATATCTTCTCATCAAAATTTTGAAGATATAACTCTAAAAGTATGCCTTCTATGCAAATGTATATGTTTTTTATTTTTTATTTTTTTAAATCATAATCAGTCGCATGATTCAAGAATTTTGTAATACATTTTCATATATAGAATCGGATATATTTCAATTGACGAGTATTAAATACTTTTTCTTTTTTATCTTCTCTTATTGTCTTCTTCTTTCTCACAATGACACATAAACTGTATTAAAATTTATAAATATATATTATTTATAAATTTAACTTGTATATCATTACGAGAAGGGAGAAAAAATAAGAAAATATAAAAAAGAGAAAATATTTAGTACTTCTCTATTTCAGTTTGCATCTTCACAAATACCAAATAAAATATAGATTCATTTTCATTAATTTGATGACTTGAAGCAAAGCTCATCTTACAATAATAAATTTAGATGATTTTACACAAAAAGTCTAATTATTTTTGGCCAAGAGATTAGAGAATGTCAAGATAATACTGCAAAGTTGGCTAAACTTTGTATTAGCATCAGTCAATGGAGATTTACTTCCTGGTTTTTCCTTGAAACCATCCTCACATGATCCTGAATCAGTCTGAGCAGCAGTAACCCATGCATTGACATCATTGTAACTTTTAGCATCAACAGCACCCACTGATTTCTTAAGTTGATCAATAGCACCTTGGTAAAGTTCAGAGCAATCTGTGAGATATTGTTTCACACTTTCATCTGAACCTTTTTTAATCAATTCCAACGTGACCTTTTGTATTTCATCTCCATTCGATAATGCAGTATTTAGTGCAAATTTTGTTAGGCTCTGTAAATCTTGCACTGAAGCTGATCCTAAAGTTGATGTACAAAGGTCCTTATATAAGGTTTTTTGACATGATTGAGTTATTAACTCTGAGGCTTGGTGACTGGAAGAAATCATGGCAAGGAATAGGACAGAGAAAAAGATTTTAGAAGACATGATGTTTTACTTGATTTTTTTTTTATCTTGGATTTTATTTCACTTGTATATATGTGTATACAAATAGAGATTTTCCTCTTGGCTGTTTTATTCTTTTGTTTTCATCTTATATTTATACTAACACAAGTAAAACTAGATTTTGGTATTTTTAAGGTGTTCTTAACTGCTTTCTATTTTTTATTAGACAGTTAGAGAAATGAAAGGAAGTGAGGAGGGGAAAAAATAAGAAAAGAACAAATCAACATGCGAATTAAAATACTCATATTACGGAGTTTTTTATGGTTACTTTATTTTTTAATAAAATAAGGTAACACATTCAACCGATAACCTAAAAAATGGTTAAACAAAGTTTTTCAACCTTGTCCAATTCTTAAACATTTAAATTCTTAATTTTTTATGTCAAATGGATTTTTTATTTCAATAAATATTCTTTAAAAATTTTTACTTTAACAACAAATTTGAAATAAATAAAATTAAAAACTAAATCTATATTTGGTAAAATATAAAAATGTGACGTTAAACAAAAGTTAAGTTTTTTTTATTTTTTTACAATAGTAAATAACTAAAATTTGATCAAATTCTTTTATATAAAATATTGTAATTTATTCACTATAAAATCTTGTAATTCATTAAAATTGAAACATTATCAAATCAATCCTATTAATTTTATCTCCTTTAAATTTAATATGAATAAATAAATAAAAATTATTAAATTAAAAAACAAGGACATATAAATGTTCAAAATAAAAATATTATTATTTTAAAATAATATACATATATAAAAATTTTAAAATTTAACTAAAAAATGACGTTTTTGTTGAATCATGAGATGATGGAAGCATAAGAATTAAATATATATATATATATATATATATATATATATATATATATATATATATTGAATAGAAGAATGGTTAAATAATAAATATAAAATGTGAAAAATTAAAAATTAAAAATGTGACAGCAAATATGACTTTGATTTTGATTTGTCATTCAAAAACTTAAAAGTTAGGAAATTCAAAATAGAATATAAAAAATATTAATGCCACAATACAAATTGTAATTGTTACAATTAGTACTTGAACTAAAATAAGCGTGACAATATCGGATTATGTCAAATTTACAGCCTTTCAAACTAACTTGTAAGCTACTTAAACTCGGCGCGCTTGCAAAGTATTAAGTATAAATTTAACTTTAATGAAGGCAAGTTGAAACTCGACTAGGTCAATTGATAGATCAAGAAAACTTCAAAGATATTATATTTTATTATAATTGTTAACTGGTTCAATCGAGTTTAATAAAAAAATTTAATTAATTATTTTTCATAATAATTTTCATAAACTATTGAAATTTAAGTAAATTTATTAGAAGTTATTCACGTTCTAATTCAAAAATAAATTTCTTTACTTTAATATAGTGTCACTTGATTTAACATGAACTTGAGTGCAAAGATTATTCTAATAAAAATAATGCCAATTTTATAAATATAAATACAATATACAAATTTAATATCTATTATTAATTTTTCATATATAAAATAAAAACAATTTAAACTTATACCTTACATTAACAAAATTGGTAAAATTTCATTAAGAAAAGAATTAATCTTCATATTTATGAATAAATTGTAATTTTATAAAAAAAAAATTATTCTGCATTGTAATATCTCAATCCGATATAGGACGTATGTACAAAAATATGGGTGAAGATATCCTATTAGTATCGTAATACGTGTCCAAATTGAAAATGAATATTTTCAAATATTCAAATAATTTGAATATAAATGTTTTAAAGTAATAATTTTATATGAAAATATTTTCCTTATTATTCTAATTATATTGACTTTCAAAGTTATAGATACTTATAAATTTTCATTTGAATATTGATATTGATATTGATATTTATTTATATTATTATATTGATATTAATAAGCTAAATTCATATTGATATTTGATATTATATATTTGATTTATTAATATTGCTATATGAGTATTTGAAATAGTAGAAAATTATTTCAAATTTAATATTGATATTTGAAATAATTTATTGAATATTGATATTTGAAATAATTTATTGATTATATTTTATATTGATACTTGAAAGGATATTGATTTATTATATTATCATGTTAATATTTTTAAGAGAATATTTTATTAAATGAATTATTGATTTATTATTTATCAAATTGATAAAATGTTAAATTAAAGAAATCGGAATTTTATTATGAAATATAGAAATTTGTTTAATTAATATTTGAAATTATATATTATGATTTTTATATTATAATTATTGAATAATATGGTGAAATTAATATTTTGGTTAAACTTATTGTTTTAGAATTTATATGACAATTATTATTATTATTATTATTATTATTATTATTATTATTATTATTATTATTATTATTATTATTATTATTATTATTATTATTATTATTATTATTATTGTTATTAAAGTTTATATATATATATATATATATATATATATATATATATATATGGAAAAAAAAAAAAGATAAAAACTAGACAGCCCAAATTGGGCAGCAGAAGAAGAATAGAAGCGGAGAGAGAGTCGGTAGAAAATGGAGATAGAGAGAGAGAGAGAGAGAGAGAGAGCATCGGCTGGCCCTAGACCACCGCCATCCGCTTGCCTCCAACTGATACACGCCACACCAGAGGAAGCGGCGCTCGCCCACCGAAGCTCGTCGCCAACCACCGCCCGACGGCGACGCATGCTCCCTCCAAAGAATCGCTGGCCGTAACTTCTAGGCCATTTTCCAACCACTTTCTGATATCTTTTTTTGACAAAATTGGTATGGTTGAATTCCTTGTGATTCCAGTTTTGATTTGGTATATCGTTTACTAATTTTAGATAACCTTTTTGTTGATCGAAATCCGACGATATCAATGGCTGTCGACTCCATTTTTGCCTATTTTTTAGTGAATTACGGGAAGTGAAGAGTATATTTGGACTCCTCACATCATAAGCTAACTGCTGGTATCATTGGATCGTGATTTGGTTGTCATTAGAATTTTCCGGCGACCTTTGAAACCGACGAATTCGGACAGTAGCTCTGGCTCATTAAACTGGGCTCTATGGTATAAATCTCGATTTCCAATTGTGTATAGATAGTGAATTATGAATTTATTCATAATAATTTAGGTAATTATAATTTATTGGAATTAAGTAGTTAAATGGGATAATTGAATTGAATTAATTGTTATTTATATAATTATTGAATATTATTAATGATTAGTTGAAAGATTGAAGTGAGATGTGGATATTGGTATTGATTGAATTGAATTAGTGATTATTATTTTGATAATGAAGAATGAAATTAGCGGATGAGATTAGTGTATTGAAGGTTTGGGTTGGACCATTTGATTGCGATGTTGTGGATAAATTGAATTTATGAAATTGTTGGTCGAAATGAAATTAGTTTTCTTGAATATTAGAAATTGCTAAATTGGTTCTAATTGACCAATATGAAAATTGAATGGAAGAAAGGGTATTATTCTCCTTAAGTGAGCTATTGGAAAACAACTAGAAAAATATTAAGTTTAGTAATAAGTTGTGAATAAAATAGAAGTATTAGTAAGTTAAGCTAAATTAAGTAATGTGGTAATGAGGAAGTGATTGATATGTGATTGAAATACCATGTATAGAGTCTAATAACAAGGGCAAGGATATTGGATAAAAGTGCAAGGAGCACTATTCGTATCAGAGTCAAACGTACATAGGAGCAAAGGAGTTCAATGTGAGTATATAATAATATAATATGCTTGTGTTATTTGCTTAAACTCTTATTGCTCAACCGTAATTTCTAAAAGCATTCCAATTCCTTAATAATTTGAATTGCTCATTGATATTGAATATTCTTGATTCATTGATAACTTGAGTTGCTTATTGAATGTTAAACCATTAACATGATGCTTCTTCATAATCATTGGATACCGAAATCATATTGCGACCATTGAATTCCTTGGCTTAAACCTTACATGAATTCCTATTGACTACCTATTAATAAGCAAAAATCTCCTTTCTAGTGGAAAAATATATCAAATCTTGTGCACTTAGTTATGCCTACAGGTAGGGCAAGAATACCCAACCTCTGTTAGGAGGGAACGCCTAACCATAAGACCCGATCAGTTTTACATAATGTGATATGGATGAGTGAGCAAGGCTTAGGTCGCCACTCTCAAATTGATATGTGTGAGAAGCATCCTTCTTCCAAAAAAGTGATATTTCTGCTAAAGATACTGTTTCCATTTGAAATGAGCCATTGAACTATATTGACAACATTGATTGAAAATGTTTCATTGCTACAAGAACCATCTTGAAAATAATCATTGTGCTTATCTTATGTATTGTATTATTTTGTACTCACTGAGCTCTGTCTCGTATTGTAGTGGTTTAATCTTTTTAGGTACAGTCAATGAGTTAGCAAGGTAAACTCTAAGCCCTATTCTCCACTTGAAAGTTGCTTTGGTTAAGTTTGAGTATTATTATTACCGAATATGAAGACTACTGTTAAAGCTCCATGAGTATTGAAGGGTTAATACTAATAAATCATAGGGTGTATATGTAATATGAATCACATTGCAATTATTATTGTAAGAATGTATAATATAGTGAACATTTAATTAATAATATGATATTCAATTTCAAAAAGATTATCCATATTGTGTTTGCAATTGAGATTATGGGTAACAAGGAAATTTGATTAGGTTACATTCTTGAGATATGGTTTAATGTAATGAATGATAAAATATTATATGTTAAATGGGGTCTACGGGTTTTCAGTGCTCTTATGGCCACCCATGCCCTAGAACCATCACGGCTTAAAAAGATGGGTTATGACATGCATAAATAAACAACTTTATATAAACATGTTGTGAAAAAATATTATGATTTTATGAAAATTTTGACTTGTTTTATGTAAATCAATAAGTTGCAAATTAAATGGCTAAATTAACAAAATAAATAATAATATTTTTTTTTCATAATTACAAAAAAAACGTTATGTTTTGAAAAATTAGAATCTCCTTACACTTTATTGTGTATTATAAGAATTTTTTTTCAATTCTTATCAGTTGCAAAAAAATTATGTTTTGATGAAATTTTGGCTACTGTTATGTAAATTAACAAGTTATGAATAAATATCTAAATTGATGAAAAATAACAAAATTTTTCATAATTAAAAAAAATTATTATCTTGCAATAAATATCAATCTTTTTATACTTTTTTTTTATATATTAAAAGAATTTTTTGTAATTCTTACTAGGTGTGAAAAAATTATGTTTTTATGAAATTTTGGCTTTTTTTTGTGTAAAATAATAACTTTCATAAAAAATTCTTAAATTAACAAAAAATCAAAATAATTTTATAGTTATGAAAAAATGGTTCTTTTACGAAAAATTACAATTTTTTTATATTTTTTTGTAAATAAAATTTTTTTCCTAATTCTTCTTAATTGCAAAAAAAAAAAATTAGTTTTATAAAAATATGACTTATTTTGCTTAAAATAATAACTTCACAAAAAAGTTCACAAATTAAAGAAAAATAATAATTTTGTAATTACGGAAAAATACTAACTTATGAAAAATCAAAATCTTTGTAAATATTTTTTTTGTAAATAAATTTTTTTTTTTTTGTAATTCTTTTTAGTTGTGAAAAAATTTTAATTTTATAAAAATATAACTTATTTTATACAAAATAATAACTTTACAAAAAAAATTCTAAATTAACAAAAAAGAAAAATAATTTCGTAATTACGAAAAAAAAAGACTCTCTTACAAAAAAATCACAATCTTTTTATTTTTTATTTTTATAAATTTTACTACTTTTTCATAAATTCTATAGGTGTATAAGTTTATTATACTACCTTGGTCATTTTAGCTTTTTTCATTTTTAGTTGGTAAACTATAATACAACAGATTTACTTAATTATAATAATTTAAATACTTTAATTATATTGATTATTTGACATTATCTTATTGGTCATTTAAGACAAAATATTTTACTTTGTTTAAAAAAAAATAACCTAAGAAACTCCTCTTATATTTTAAGGTTATTTTGTATTGTTATCTAATTACCTTAAAAGTGTAAACTATTAAATTAAGCAAAATAATTAATAAAATAAGTCAAAACAAAAAATAAATAAAAAAAAATTAGACACTTTATAAGTAATGAACATACACTTTACAAGCAATAAATATATATTTTATATTTAAAGATGAAATTCTATTCTTAAAAATAAATTATTTTATAATTTGAGTTTTTAAATATTTTATGATAATTATTTTAATTATAATAATTTAAATATATCTAATTAAAATTACAATAATTATTAGAAAAGAGAAACAAAAATAATTTATATATTTAATTAATTGATTCAATTATAAATATTTAAACAAATAAAAAATAAAAAAAATAATTAGCACTTAATTTAAAAAACAAATAAAAAACTCAACTATTAATATAATTTTTTCTTAGTAAAGTAAAATAAAATAAATATAATTTTAATTACAAAATATTACAAACAAATAGAAAAAGCCAAAAAAAAAATATAATAACTAAAAAAGAAAAAAAAAAGAAAGAAAAAATAAGCCTAAAAATCAAACCTGCACTAATTAATTCACAAGGTAATCCATTAACTAGCTGCACCATTAATCGTTTATATGTTTTTGTTAATTATTTAATATTTAATTTATATTCCATAATCATAATACAATATGGATCATGATCTAAAATATAATTTGCCAAAATAGTCTAATAATATATATATATATATATATATATATATATATATATATATATATATATATATATATATATATATATATATATATATATATATAGATTATAAGCTCAAATTCAATTCCACCCTTCCATACTCAAACAAAATAAAATAAATTTACAAGTTATAATATGACTTTCACATAATATATATATATAATCATAATTTATATTTAATAAAAATGAATTAAAAACTAAAAAGACATTATCAAAATAATCAATTTGAAAGTTTTTATATTTGATTTTTTTATCATAATTTAATTATCCTCAACCAATATTACCCAAAATTAAAAGACTAATAATAACTAATAAGTAGGCATTAATCTCCAAGTGCAAAAAAGTGAAATGTGAAAAAATAAAAAAAAAAAAGCAAAAAAGGGTGAAGTGTGAACACATCTTTCTCTATCAATCTTTACATTAAAAAAAGAAAAAAAACCAAAAAAAAAATTTTTAAAAAAAAAAGACAACTACCACCAACAAACGTTATATTTAATAAAATTTAAAATTATTATTATAAAAAAATTGTCTTTTTTAGAGGGATTTTTTTTTTTGAGAAAATTAAAAAAAAAAAAAATTTGTCTTTAGGAGGGTGAATGTTGACTAGCGTGGAGATTTGTTGGGCTCAAGTTGAATAAATATTCCTTCTACATACAATCTGAAATAGAAAAAAGCTTTATAGCAATTCTTCACTCTCAATCCCCAAAATCCTCCAAATCTATCGCTTAGTTCTCACTGCATCTCAGCTCAGATTCTTAAGAAGCTTTTTGGGTACTGTTATGGTCTCATAAAGATCAGATTTTTAGCTTCAAACCTTCTTCTGGGTGATGGAGTTGAAGGGGGGAAAGCTTGTAAGGTAAAGTCTTTTTCTTTTTTTAATTATTGCTACTTCTTGATTTTATTTGATCTTGGTTTTTTTTTTCTTTTTTTTTTGTTCTATTAATTTTTATGGAAAAAAAAAAGTGGAAATTGTGTCTTTTTTTTTTCCCGGAAATTTGTTACTGTTCGAATTTATAATGCTTTCTCTGGTAACTTGCAAACTAAATTTTTGCTGTATTGAAGGCTATTATACAGGACGGTTTAGTTTTTTTAGTTTGTCTGAAGAAAGAAACGGGGTCAATTGGATGTTGATTATACATGGGTTTCTTTTTTTTTATTTTTTCAATTTCAAATTTAAAATTTTTTTAGGTAAATGACAAGACCAGATTATCTGTTATTAGTTAATTGTTAAGAAATTCAAGAAAATTTTGGATTTTCTGCATGAAATATGAATTGGGTAAGCCTTTTTTCCCCTTTAAATTATAGTTATTCTTATTAGTCATTTTTAGAATCTGGTGTTTGTTTCCTGGGAAAAATTTTAAACTTATTTTCAGTCTTTTTCATTCAATAGTTTTGGTGGCTAGATAGAAGACGGACGTTTCATATCTCAAATGGCTAATTAATCATTCATAGTAGTCAACAATTTATGATCTTTTGTATGGATATTCTAAGTTCGTTCATCTTTGCTCCTAGGAGAAGAAAAATCATTTGTGTGTATACAAGACTTCAGAATTCTATATCTAATTAGTTGGCTTGATAATTTGTAGGTTTTACTCTGATGGGAAAGAATATAGAGAAACATCATGGGGAAAAACTGACCCAGTACATCCAGAGATGTCGTCCTCTATGGACAAAGTTTCAACTTCATTGCTAAAAGCAGACAATATGATGATGGGTGGTAGAAATAGACTAAAAGAGACTAGCAAAGTTGGGAGGTCCAAGGTTTTTCAGGTTGACCATGAACCATGGCATCATAGGATACTCGACCCAGGAAGTGATATTGTGCTGAGATGGAACAGAATTTTCCTTGTCTCATGCTTGCTGGCACTTTTTGTTGATCCATTGTATTTTTACTTACCTACTGTTGGAGGGGATGAAACAACTTCATGTGTGAATAGTGACTTAAAATTGCGCATAGCTGTAACAATTTTTCGGACAGTTGCAGATCTTTTTTATTTGTTGCACATGATTATAAAGTTTAGGACTGCTTATGTTGCCCCAAACACTCGTGTCTTTGGGAGGGGTGACCTTGTCATGGATCCTAAGAAGATTGCACGGAGATATATTAGATCTGATTTCCTTATTGATCTCATTGCCACTCTGCCACTCCCTCAGGTATTATGTTTATCATAATCATGTTCACAATTCTTCAGTTTATGCACGTTTCGTAATGTAATGTTTTGTTAATTCAATTTGCTTGGTGAACAGAGTGAATTAGATGATGAATTTGGTGTTATAAGCTGTCTCCAACAATGATAGCTCATCATGAGGCCTTGGCCGAAAATTGTTTATGTGTCTGTTGTTTGCTGGGTGCTTCACCATGACTAGTGGCTTTAATAAAAGGCCTATGAGTGGAACTAGAACTTGGAAGGGAAAGGGGGTGTTGAGTGCAATAAAGATGGGGATCCATGGAAATAACGGTGGCTAGGAGGCACTGCACCTCCATCCTCCTCACCTCCCCTCTCTTTTCCATTACAAAAATATTTGACTAAAGCTCTTTGGCTGCAATATTTGCCAGAATAGTCATTAAGGAAAAAATATATAGGTGTACAGTAAGCCAGTAGAAATACAGTTTTTGATTGATATGGCCTTTGTCCTTGTGAAGACAAAGAGAAACCATTATGATCTGCATATTACAGTTTTGGTGCTCAAAGTGCAAGCCTTCTTACACCCAAACTCTCTCTGACTCACCCTTTCATTCTGAAATTTAGCTAAAGAAAACAGCCCTCTTTGTAGAGTTCAGAGGTAAAGTAAATCTGGATCCTAAAACTTGAAAATACAAATAAACAGCTTAAGGAAACTCAGATCATATGCATAAAATCCATCAACTTTCACATGCTCTTTTAATAGGTTAAGGTGTTTCTTTTTGGCTCACTTTAATCTCTATGTTGATCCATTAAGTTATATTTCTTAGGGTCAGTTTACACAATGCAAAGAAGGTTGAATAACATGGTGGATAATTATTTGAGCTGCCTAGCCTCTAAATGCAAGTTTCATGTCAATGTTAGGGTGATGGCAAATAAAGACTAGATTTCATTGTTTCCTTTGCTTGGATCTGGGAACTGTGGAGATAATAAAATGCTGGAAACAGTCCATGTTTTTCTAGAGTGGAATCCACTTCTTTCTTGAGTTCTTTTTGGGAAAATGAAACAGAGCTTGCACTAAGAGAGTATTTAGGACATACACATAAACTAGTGAAAAGCAGAAAAGAATATTTTCTCACCATTGGAATAAATTTGATTGGAAAGTAAACTGGTGCATATTAGGCCATCTCTTCTCCTGCTGTGGAGAAATTTGAGCACAGAGTTTGTGGATTTGTGTGGGCTAGTACCTGTTGTCATCTGGAATATATGGAAAAAAGTAACAAAAGGAAACTGAAGGTCTACTTCAATTCTCTAAATTTGAAAAAATCAGGCTTGTGTACTCCCCTTAATGAGTGGGTACGTTCATGGGGTTTGGACTTTAGAGAGCTGCTTAAGAAAAATGGAATGACCTTTCATTGGTTTTATGCTATGACAACCATTAATAACTTCTGCATGAGGAAAAAAAGAAAAAATTCAGGTAGTGAACTTTATCCTGTATCATTTACGATCCACAAGTGCTGAAAACTCTTGTTTTTTAATATATTGCTGGGTTTGATAACTTGAAGAAGGCAAATCATTTTACTATAATATGTCTAATCAGTTAGTTTTGTTTGGAATAGTTTTTTTTTGTCTAATCAGTTAGTTTTGTTTGGAATAGTTATATTTTTTGTGGACTTTGTTTTATAATTTTTCCACGCAAAAAATGATATTTCAATTAAGGAGAACTTTTGTGCAGATAGTCGTCTGGTTTGTCATACCAGCAGCAAGAAGTCGTCAAACTGATCATAAAAACAATGCTATTGCTTTAATTGTGCTGCTACAATATATTCCCAGATTATATCTGATTTTTCCTTTGAGTTCTGAAATCATTAAAGCAACTGGAGTAGTCACAAGAACAGCTTGGGCAGGGGCTGTTTATAATTTGATGCTGTACATGTTGGCAAGCCATGTAAGTTTGCATTTATTTTCTCTTGATTGAATTTCTGTTGCTTAGCCACTTGGTTTTCCCATTATCATGATTTTTTTTTTTTTGGCTTCCTAATTCTAGGTTTTAGGAGCTGCATGGTATTTGCTGTCAGTTGATAGGTATAAATCATGCTGGAAATCAAACTGTAGAAATGAAAGTGTCCCTATCAAATGTTTCCCCAGATATCTAGATTGTGATACCTTCAACCATGTCGATCGCAAGGCTTGGGCGAATAAAACAAATGTTTTCAATAACTGCAATCCAAGTAATGATAATAGCACTTTCAAATATGGTATATTTGAAAATGCTGTGAAAAAAAATGTTGTCTCATCTAACTTTATTGAGAAGTATTTCTACTGCTTGTGGTGGGGCTTACAGCAACTAAGGTATCTTCATTTTTTCCATGCATGAGAATTCTGAATGATATTTGCAATTCAATTTTCGTGATTGATTTCTCTACATTTTAATCTAGGCAAGAAACATTAAAGTCTCCTTGAACTGTTTATTTTTTGTTATCGAGTTCTTGAATTGAAGATTTATTTTATTGAGCCTTCAACTTCTTGATGAGCTCCTTTTGACTACCATCTTTGTGGACATCAAACATGTTCACTAATCAAGCTGTTAAATGTGAGTGGTTATTGGATGAGTATGCTGGTTCAAATTAAAAACAAAATGTGTAAAATGTAAGAAGTTTTAACTTTTTTCCTCATCTTTTATTTTCCTTTTCCTCACATTAGCTGACAATAAATACGTGTGCACTTTGTTTCTTCTATAATTTCCTTACTAACTTGGACTTCAGCTAGGTATTTTTCTAGTATTTTGTTTTTTAGAGTTAAATTGATGCTCAAAAACTATAGGACATTAAGGAGTTGAAGGACTTGATAGAACATATCTTGAGTTCAAGGGCTCAATAGCAAAATATGCATACTTCAGAGGCTCTTTAATGGTTTTAGACTTTTAAAATACATGTTTAGAAGGAAGATTAGGTAAGATTTTATGCTATAACTATATGATCTCAATTATGATAATCCACTAATAACATTGATCTAATATTATTTAGTGTCAGAATAATAGATAAGAAATAAATAATCCAAATCTTACTTTGTGCTAACTGAACGGTAATGTGCACACTAATGTATCTGATTAATGTGGAATGCATTTTAAAGAAAATTAATTGTCTATTTTAGATGTGTTGTCAATTTGATTCAAATATGTATAAAAAATTGAGGGGAAGAATCTGCACTAGTATTGAGAAGCAATCATATAGGAAATGTGAAAGTCTTGTGACCTCTTAATAAATTTCTCTTGGGCCAAATAGGTTGGAGTTTTGAAGAGACATGACAAACAGTTTGGTATTTGACTTCCATTTTTGAATAATGCCATCTGTTTGTGTTCCCATTGGGAAAGAGTCAAAGTTAAGTTTAGTTATAGGCTACTAACAAGAACATGCAATGCAATGAATCATGAATGATTGATTGAGTCAAATATGAACTGATGCAGTTTGAAAACTTACATATACTGTATTTTTCTTTTTTGCCATATTGTATATGAGGTGTTATTTTGGTGATTAAGAGATGTACCAAAACCATAGACATACATTGATCTTTCAATTTGGGTTCACATGTGTTCAGGGACGAGTGGTGGTAGAAGAGGGGAGGGGTCGCCAGGCCCAAAGGCATTTTTTTTTAAATAGGTGAAATATATATATATATATATATATATATTAAAAATTTTAACAGGTGTAAAATTTAGTAAGATGCAACAAACCCCGCCTTCCTCCCCCCCCCCCCCCCCAAAAAGAACAAAAAAAAAATGTTGCATTTTGTACTTATTTCTTTTATTTTCATTGAATTATTAAAAAAATTTACATATAAGTATTTTTGTCACCTTTTAATTTCCAATTTAAAAAAAAATAATAGCACCTAATAATGATTATGTTATTGATACTTGGAATATAGTTTTAATCGCCCCCCAAGAATATGACTCTAGATTCGTTCCTGCTTGTGTTACTAAAGCAACTGTTATATTAGCTTCTAGATAGGTATATATTTGAAATGATTAAATATTTGGATTTGTGTTTCAAGTCTAAATCATTAAAAAATCAACTTGTCTCAAATTCGTTCACTCAATCATTTCAACTGACTAATTGACCCTTAAGAGTATTATCAAGGGTTTAGGTACTGAAAACTGCTAGTGGAAGTTCTAGAATAAATTGAACCATAACACATTGTTCAGTTATATTTCCTTTGTTGGGAACCAAATCAATCAGCTGTTTAGCTAACTACTTTTGATACAAGATAACTATCAACAAAAAGTATTACCCAAATCTGTATCTGCACTGCAACTACCGTGCCGAATGATTTTTGTAGAAGGCATAAGGGAAACATACTTAAACCTGAATTATTTCTGTGTCAAAGTGCCAACTGCCAAGTAAATACTTTATAGTTATTTGAATGGGAAGAGATTTTCGGTGTGCCATGAAATTGTGAAGGCCCCAGCTGCGAATATCTAAGCCTAGTTTTGCATATGCTTAAGCTTTTTATTTTAATCTAATTTGTCAGTAATTTAGGCAGCTCTTAAAATTTAGAGAGATTAGATGGCAAAGTACAAAATCAATTTAACCAAAATGCTTTTGGTTGAAGTCAGCAAATATTCTTATTGTATTTGTTAGTAACAGAATAATGTAACTAAGAACCAGAATTAGGAAGAAAAGAATGACAGGAAAGAACAGAAGATATTCTGTTATTTAGACAAATAAAAAGGCATTTGGAGCCTAAGTTCAACTATATTAAAAATAAAAAATAAAAATAAAAACTTGCTTTCTTTGGCAGAGAAACAACATGAGAAATAAAGTTGAAACTATATATGGGGACTGCTTTATTTGTTGGATGAATGTCTATTCTGCTGGCTTTTCAACGTCCTCTTCTGAATCTGGAAGTATTATTATATTTGTAAGATCAGCTATGCCTTGATAATGCCTTCTTTCCTTTCTCTCTCTCTCTCTCTCTCTCTCTCTCTCTTAAGGTTCCATATGGATAATCTCTCAACTCTAGGTCTTTATGATGTGATGATTGCTATCCATATTTTCTCTCTAAATTCTCCGAGTGAAAGGAATTTAAAGTGTGATTATAAAAATTTCATGTCTTTCATTTCTTGTTTTCAGTTCATATGGGCAGAATTTGGAAACTAGCACATATATCGGGGAAACATCATTTGCCATACTCATTTCAATCTTGGGTCTTGTTCTATTTGCGCACTTGATTGGCAACATGCAGGTATATTAGAAAATTCTTTATCCTCAAGTTGCATCATTGTATTGTTTATAATTGTCTCTCTCAAATAAATTAAGACATCTTTTTTTTGGTGTGTGCATACTGATGATTTATCAATTTCCTTGTTCTTCTTCCCAAATGTTTGCCATCATGTTAGACATTAAGAAATATGCTTTAGATATTTTTCAACTATAGTTGAGTAGATTGAAAAAATATGCTTGTAGTATTTTACTGGTTGCTGGGACTTCTATCTGCTTTGTTGCAGCCTACAGCTGATCATGGTTTTCGTGGTGACTGAGCAGTCTGACACTATGTGTTGCTTTCTTTGCCCCCCTCATCTGCGTTATTTGTTTTTTTCATTTGTAAAATAGAAACTTAGAAACTAGAAATTCATTCTTGAGGTTGAATGTGGCTGATAACTTTCATGGCTAATCCTCTTTCTGTTCCTTTTCCTCATACTCACTAATATAAGTTTGGATCTTCTGGTAGTGGGTTCTTCAGTAAACATTTGAACAAAGAACATCAAACTAAGCCATTTAGTTTTATGATGCTGATCTTTGTGCTTATTATTTTACCTTCATTGTTACTGGTTTAATATTTGTTTTATGAGGTAGACATATCTTCAATCTCTCACTGTGAGACTTGAGGAGTGGAGACTTAAGCGAAGAGATACTGAGGAGTGGATGAGGCATCGCCAACTCCCTGAAGATCTGAAGCGACGGGTTCGTCGCTTTGTTCAATATAAGTGGCTCGCTACTCGAGGAGTAAATGAAGAATCTATCCTGCTTGGTTTGCCTACTGATCTCCGGCGTGATATCCAGCGCCACTTATGCTTGGACCTTGTTCTACGTGTATGTTTTACCCTTATATTTCATATTTCAGAAGCAAAAGAACTGCGTCTGTTTATTTTTCTGGTCATGTTTGTTGAATATATATGACATTCAACAACAAAGATATTCTCGCAATGCATTTCTTGACTATACCAAGCTCTAGTATGACTATGTAAACATGCTTCTCCTCTGGTTTGAGCATGGGTTTCTTCTGTTGTACCAGACCATTGTGAGCCTGACATAATATAATAAAGTGATTCCTGCCTTGTAGTCCCGGAACTCCAGTATCTGCTCCAATTTTCAGGAATTGTGTTTATCAACCAAATGCATCTTTTGTAGGCAATTATGCTGCTGTCATAAGTGTAGTCATGTAGGGTCTCAAACTTCATTGAGTTGGTGATTTGAAGCTGATTTTGATTTTAATATTTATTTTGTCAATAACAACCCTTGATGAATTGAAGGAAATCCCATCTTATGGTTAAGAAGATGAATGAAAATAAAATGGGGAAAAAAGGGTCATCCAAGCTGGCACCTCATATATAATCCTGAAGGATGATTTAAAACATTTAATATGTCTTACTGAGATATGGTGATAATTTTTCAGCAAGTTTTGCATCTCTGTTAGAATAACAGCTCATTTTGCTTTTCTCATTTGCAGGTCCCTTTCTTCTCACAGATGGATGATCAACTGTTGCTTGATGCAATATGTGAGCGCCTTGTTTCTTCTCTGAGCACCGCTGGCACCTATATTGTTCGTGAGGGTGACCCTGTGACAGAAATGCTATTTATTATCAGAGGCAGACTGGAGAGTTCTACTACCAATGGTGGCCGTACTGGTTTCTTTAACTCGATTACACTGAAGCCTGGAGATTTTTGTGGAGAGGAGCTACTGGCATGGGCTTTGCATCCCAAATCCTCTCTCAACTTGCCTTGCTCAACTAGGACAGTCAAAGCTCTAAATGAAGTTGAAGCTTTTGCATTGAGGGCTGAAGATCTAAAATTTGTCGCCAACCAATTCAGGCGTCTTCATAGCAAAAAGCTGCAGCACACATTCAGGTATCACTCCCATCATTGGAGGACTTGGGCAGCCTGTTTCATACAGGCTGCTTGGCGTCGGCACAAGAAAAGGATGTTAGAGAATAATCTCTCCACTTCGGAATCCTTTGCTTTGGATGGGAAAGAGGCAAATGAATCCGGACAAGAGGAAGGAGACCATTTTTCAGAAGGTTTAAGTCCTCGGGTAAAAATGAACCTTGGGGTCACAATACTGGCTTCAAGATTTGCTGCAAACACAAGGAGAGGAGTTCAAAAGATCAAGGATGCTGACATGCCAAAACTTCATAAGCCTGACGAGCCGGACTTTTCTGCTGATGATGACTAGTGTTTGAATTGAGCATCATGAGCTTTCTCTGCTCAAGGCTAAACCCATTTCAGATCCTTATTGGAAGATTTTCCACACTGATCTGGAAGACTGGAATCCGGTATCATACACAATCACTTGGCTAACAATTTGGACATCATTTGTTCTTTTTCTCGGAAGGGAAGACGAAGGGTGTGGTTTTGTATACTATCATTTAGTACCTTGTATATCTTTTTCTGTAATATTGTAGTCATGTTCTAAGGTTAGTGATTAAATGAATGATCTCAACACCTTTTTCTATTCTTGATACATTGGAAATTCTCAAAAGGGAAGGATTATCATGATTTGAGCTCTTGATCTTTTTACTCTACGAAAGCGGACAATCACTGAGCTTTCTATTTGAGCTTGAGATTTTAGATGAGCTTTGGAACTAAAATATTAAACAGATAGCCTTCTGTTGAATATGATCTAATTATGATTAGATTAATGATAATTCTAAAAATTTACTAAATCAGAACAACTATTGATGTTGGACATTATTGATCAATTTGAGCATTATTGACATATAGCCTGCACATGTTGAATTTGAAGTTACTTTGTATTGAAACAAGATCTTAACAAACACAAATTTGAATGTTATCAAATCAAATTTCCTCTTGAAATTGTAGAAAATGCGTAATATAAATAAAAGATTGGATTATTTAGAGAGAATTGATTTGTGATTGTAGATGTGTTGGAAAAGGATTCGTTATTCTTCAACCAACCTTACGGTATCATCAGAGCTATTATAAAACTTTTATTAAAGGCAACATGTTTTATCAGTCTCCAGAAGAAAGAGAATGGAACGAAAAGGCAAAAAATGTAAGCGGGTGAAAGCATTGTGCTGCAAGTGTAACACATTACAATGGAATGTAATGCTGTACAACCCTCCCATTGTCTCAATAACAGAGAAGGATATGATGAATTTTTCGTTTATCTTGTCAGAAACTTAAAATTAGTAAAACTGCGACTGCATTGCAGCAGTATGTACAAGCTATAGCTAAAGTCAATCTGCAAGGCAAAAGAAGACCTAAACATAACAGGGCAAAGTAGATACCACCGTGCCATCTGGATAAGAAATTTTCATGCTCTGCAGGCAATACTGTACATTTTGAAAGAATTTAGCTTCTCAGGATTCATTGTCTGTCTTTCAGGGACTGTATTTGTCAATGTCATAAAACTCTATATTCTTATACTTCTGGGATATTATTTCTGCTTGAACTTTTCTTGCAGTGTCCGTTGCACACCCAACAAGAATGAGGATTGATGTGCCGGCGAATCCTTGAAAGGCAGTCAAGTGTGTAATTTGTTCAACAACTGCAGGACCAGCAGCCAGTATAGCCAAAAAACCAGAACCCAGAACGGATATCCTGCTGAGAACCTAAATTACGAAGACAGGAAGTATATTATTGCATACAAGATATGAAGCCAAAAAGGGTTAAAGTAAATGCCAGAACATGAATCTTCAAGTAGCTTGTGCAAAGAATTAGATGATTATGAAAAGTTAAGCTATCAATCAGAGGAAAGAAGCACAGATGCATGATCAAATATTCACATGGCACTCTGTGAAGGGACTTACTTAGAACAGAGAGAGAGACCTAAGTTTTAGTCCCAAAATCCAAATGAAACACAAGATGGAGAGTTTTCAGATATTTAAACAAATGAAAGCTACCATTATGTTTCACATAGCTATTGAACAGACATTTGAAGTAATATGATGTTACCAAAAGAAAGGATCACAATGTCTTTCTTTAAAATGCTAAATCTATTTATTCAAGAATCATTCAAACATACCCGCTGATGTAAATGGCAAAGCGGGGAAAACCCATAATGTGCTATTGAGCCTTCTCATCTTTTTTCTTTTTTTCCAATTCAGTTTTCCCTTGAAATTTCATTTTTAGTTCAATTAAGCCCAAATCTCCTAAATTTCTTAAATTGATAAAAGTTGATATTAGAAACAATGTGGATATATCATCCTTGTCATCATTTTGTGGACATGGCAGGAGATTGGGATTCTCTTCCCCCTCTCCTTTCTCTCCATTTTAAGGTTTTTCACTAGTCCTTTAGTAAAATCTTCCAATTGCTTTAAATGTCCACAAGAAACATTTTTGTAACCTCTGGAAGCCAAAAACAGAGTTTTATGAAACAACTGCAAAAGAAAATTTTTATCTTTAGGGATCTGAGCATTTGACTCCAGTTAAACATTTTCTCCTTAATCTTCTGCATCAGAATGTTGACCAGTCCCAGTTCAATATGCATATACAAACTCCCCTGAATATCCCCAAACATGAAGCCTCAATCCATGACAAAACTGACAAAGTTAGGTCATCCAAAGCCATCCTTCATCATAATGATTATTCATTTGATGCACCATTAGAACTCATGTATCATTTAGAGTAATCTAGACTCTCTGTTACAAAAAGAGGCTAGGTTACTGATTTAACATCCTGGACTGATGGAATTTACCGTTTTCAGAAATGCAGCAGTACTTTTACCCGGTCGAACCAGTGGAATTGATGCTCCTTGGCGCTTTAACTGTTCGCTCACATCATCAGGGTCCAATTGTAGGAAAGTGTAGTAATAGTTGAAAAAGGCTATTAATAGGATGTTGGTGGGGATGTAGAATGAACCTACACAGAATTTTATCTGGTTAAATTAGGACAATATTGATGAAGACTTGAAAATTTGAATCATTAGTTTCCAATCTATTTCAAAGTAGACATTTATTTTCAAGAATAAATCAGAATTATATCATTATAACTCCAAGAATAAAATCAGAGGTTGGAACACTACCATCCAACTCCACCCCATAGCAACCCAAAAGTGAGCATCTAAATCACCATATAAGATGGGAATAGAGGAGAAAATGAGTTGAAACAAGCTGAATATGCTACCGTTGAAGATCAGGACGGCTTGAATAAATTGTGGCATTGAGTATGGTTCAAGCTCAAGCAATTTTTGAGTTATTCTGATCAAACTCGGCTCATGGCACACATATAATGTTTGAGCTTAACATGGCCCCATCAGTTCAACATCCAATTTTGAATCCCAAATATAGTATAAGAAATATAATTTAAACAGGAAGACTTTCCATTAAAGAATACCTTTTCAGAGCACCAATTTAAAAAAAAAAAAAAAGAAAACAAGCGGAAGCCTTTCCATTCAAAAGTCACATGCACTAAATTTACAAAGGTATAAAACTAGAAATATATAGAGAATAATTTGAAGCACTGGTATGGATAATGGCCTATTTTATTACACTTTAACTAAAGGGTAATCTACAAGAAACCAATTGAAAGGCAATCAACATGCCCAGTTTGTTTTCTCAACGTGCGTAAAAACTCGATCAAGTTCAAATTGACAAAATCGTGAACAATCTCAAGTGAGCTGAAAAATGAGTTAAGCTGGAGTCACATTCAAGGTGCTCTACTCCCTCTACAGCCCTAAAATATAAGGACAGGTTTACCCCAGTGACCTACCACTAACATTGAATCTGCAGGGAGCCAAGTTGATACCAAGTAGTCACCAAAATTTGATCAATTTATGAATCATGGCAAAACTCTATAGATGAGAATAAAAAGAGATTTAATTTAAATCTTGCTAAGATATTAAGAAAGAAAAATAGACCAGCTCCAATTGTTTGACCATATTATATAGTCAAACAATTTTATTACAGACAAGAAACAGTTGACTTTGACTAAGACACTTCCATTTTTCAACAAATACTACAAGCTAAAAGCTTACCTCCTGGATTCAAAGCTAATGCAGCTTTCTTCAGCGCAGATATCCCTGTGAATCGTGCAAGAGTGCCAGGAAGAGCCAAAGATGATGTAGAAAATATGATTGGCATCACTCCGGAACTATTTACCTGCTTAATTAAAACATCATTAGGATACAAACAATAATGCTTTACATCAAACACAGAGCATAAACAGTAAGAAAAATTGTCATTACAAGTGAAAGGTAGTTGCATATACAAGATACTACATGGCATGATTAATAGTACGTGAATTTCTCTATAAACATCTTTACTATCTCTTTGCCTCCTGCAGTGGTTGGATTCATACAACAGGATAATTTGGGAACAGGTACGTGCAGACCAAAATTATAAAAAATAATCAACTTTTCAATTGCCGAATATTACGGTCATTCTTGTTGTGGTTACTAAGTAATATACTTCTATCAATGTGTCATGGTAATACCTCTATGAGGTAGAAAACAATTTGTTAATACTTGATGTTATCAAATGCTGAGAGTCCAAAAATAACATGTCTGCAATTGAATAAACTAAGTGGTTTAAATAACAGCATGATCTTCTTTTCTCTCGTCACTTTTATACTCTCAAACTTACAATAACAAAAGAATGCATTAAGTTGAGCACTTGAGGTAACTATGTTATAATGACCAGTGGACGAATTCATTAATAACTATGGAAAACAAAAGGTAATGCATGAACGAGAGGCTAAAAATAATCCCATTCTATAAGAAAAGTTAAGGAGCAAAGTATGAGATGTAAAAGAGGTGTCTCTTAAAAAGAATCAGAAAAAATAAGTGCGCAATTTTGGATGTGACAAAGAGCATGCTTCAAATACAATATATTTATTGTAAGGCAGTATCCAAGACCTAGAGAAGCTCTTCTACAGACGAAAAATTTTCCCTTTTTTACAATGTCCATTTCTATATTGCCCTTCTAGGTGCCAGATTAAGCACTCCATTTTCTTGGTCAGTTCTTGCTTCATTAATGGTGTAAAATAACCTTCAAAGGCCATTAACTTTCTTACTTCTCTTTTTATTCAAGCTATCTTTTTTGCTTTATATATCAATTTTAAAATTAAATGATGAAAGACATCAATATCAAGCAATGGAAATAGATCAAATCAACATGGGTCAATACCTAAATGCTAAAATTGTGAGCACCCATAAATTGGCATGTGTTCAAACTTCTAAATTAGCAAAATGAATTAAGTGAACCTGTTCTTAATTAATTTTATAATGATCACCTGAGTAGATAATGAATACTTGTAGGCGAACTAAAACTAAATGTCAGTGAATTCATCAACAAGAATCATGAATTAATATGTAAAAACATCTTTCAAAAACTGAAGGACAACAAACAATACAAGAACCTGGAATACAAACCTTAAATGGTAGGTAAGCAGATTTTTGAAGCCCACCGGTTCGGCTGGTGTATCTTGAGGCATAGTTAAGTGGAATCTTCCTCTCTGCTTCCTGAAACCCTTTGTTCTCACAGTTATTATGTTTCTTTTCTTACACTAACATAAATTTTATCACAAAAATAATCATCGATTACCTGAACATACACAATACCAAGGACTAAGAGGAAGAATGAGATGATGATTGTGACAAGCCCAGCATAGTTACCATCTTGAAATGCCTGTGCAACTGTCCTACCAAAAGATGCAGGCAAATAGGAAATAATGCTTGTGAATATCAAAAGAGATGTGCCATTTCCAAGTTTTAGATCAGAGATTCGTTCGCCAAGGTAGGTAGTAAATACAGAGCCAAGTGTCAATAAAGTAACAGATGACAGAACCCACTGTGTACTGAAGTCATTGACATAGGGACGGAGGTAAAGAACCTGGCCAATCGCCTGTCATGAAAAAGAAAATGCCAAAGAGGATATTAAACAAAAGCTCAGGACATTTCATCAAGTACTGTGCGGTGAAATATTAATTTGGCTTTCAGGAACTTTCAGACTGATAAATACTGCTCATAACATCCTCCACAAGTTGACAAGTGATACTAACCATACAACAAATAACTGTGAAAACCTAACTATTTTGCAAGCTTAAAATGAATTCATACGAAATTTTTTCCTTCAGATACACAATTTTAGCTTTTTGGGTAATTAGAAGAATTCTTTCTAGCAATATGTGGATATACTGAAAAGTTTCTGCATATGATGGGTGTTATAATGGCTTTTCCATTTCATATCAGACAGTCACTCATTTTTCTCAAACAATTTGGTTCAACTGTGGTCTTAGGAAAAGATCTAATCACTAGCTTGGCTTCCATTAAAATATTCATTTACTCTAAACATGCAAGCATTAACACTGAAATCCTAGCACAAACAACCAAAAACTTGATTGAATTCAATAGATTGTTCAAGGCCTCTTTGTTCAAGCTACCCAACCTGTTATTCATTAATGAATAGCATACCTGTACTATAGCAAACCCAACTGAAGCATAACGAGTATACTGGAGAACTTTCTTCCTTCCAGCTTCACCTTCTCTTTTCTGGAGATCTTGCAACTTGGGATAAACTTGTGCAAGAAGTTGAAACACAATCTGTGCGTTGATGAAAGGAACAATACCAAGGGAGCATATCCCGAGTCTACCAATGCCTCCCCCAGAAAATGAATCCAAAGTGCTCAATAAGCTATTCTGGTCTAAATTTCCAGCAAAAGCATCCCTATTTACACCACCAAGGGGTATATATATTCCAAGACGAGATAAAGCCAAGAATCCTAAAAGCTTGAGAAATTTTCCTGGCAATGGACCTTTGAAGAAGTCCCCAAAATCAATGGAACTGTCCTCAATTGCAGCTGCAAGAGTAAAAACAATTATGCTTAATTTCTAAGAGCTAACAATATAATTTGTAGCTTCAATATTCTTGAGACATAAAACTGAATAACAGACCCACAACTCCTCGAGCTGAAGGCTTATCCTTTTTTGTACTTGAGGCACTCTCAAATGCTGGTGATAACAAGGCTAGTATACTTTCCCAAGCAGAATGTAGACCAGAATATACATCTGTATTAATACCCAAGGGATCAAAAACTGAGCCCTCACATCTGAAATGAGCAACAGAGATAATTATTACAACACCAACAAAATAACCAGATTTCTGATAAATGTTGAGAAATGGAAGGAGAAAAATGAATTGGGTTCACTTTAGTATTCATAATACCAGTTAACACCGCACTGAACAATTCAAATATCATTAATCCTAATAAACTGAAGAGTTAAATGCCTTTAAATAATGATAATTGAAATCAAATATACTTTTTAAGGAATTTTTGTCTCATTTGAAAAAAAGTAGCTAAAAAGTTCCATCAACTTAGCTTCTAGTTCATACCTGCAAAGAACAGTTCTTAATATCTCAAATATTGAATGCACTTTCAGAACCCACATAAACACACAACATAATCACAACTGGGAAGATAGAAATTGCGGAAGCAAACACAAAATAAAAAAGAACATATATTTGATGCAATAAGAAATTGCAAGTGCCCGGCAATTCTTGACAAGTATTTGGGAATTATAGAATTTTAAGCAACAAGAAAACCCCGATAGAGAGCGAGTTGAAACAAAAACAGAAAAGGGTATCCAAGAAAACAATAAAGAGAGAGAGAGAGAGAGAGACTACCTATTGGAGTTAAGGCCAGCATTCCAGGGCTTGGTGGTCGCAGGTTTGCTTTCAACAGAGAAGGTGGCTCTGCAGAAAGAGGTTTTGAGTCTGTAAAAGGGTTTTGTGGATAGGTTGAAAGTAGAAGGAAGAGAAGAGAGAGTGAAACAAATGGGGGAGAATGAGAAAGGACATGCTTCTCTCACCGTTATCAACATTATCTTCTCCTCTCAACACTTTTGCTTGTTAGTTTCAGCTTTCCTATCTTTACCAGCGTACTGATTTTAGTGGTATTCTGTTTAGAGATGGAATACTTGTATAAGCTTATGAAAATAAAAAACAAATTAAACACAAGATAACTATATATTTTAGATTAATATATATATATATAGAGAGAGAGAGAGAGAGAGAGAGTGAGACTACCCACATTAATATGACACCTTCTACTTTCTCTACATTTTAAAGAAGATAGAAAAACTAATAAATCCACACCTAATTAATATGATATAATTATATATTTTAAAAAAATGTAATAATTCAAATTTTTAATAATTTTTAAGAATTCTTATTTCATAAGAGAATGCATTAGTTAATTATATTTTATTATAATTATATTTTAAAAAATATATATAATACCTGAAATGATTATGAAAACTTTTCATAATTAGATTTTTATTTTAATTTTAATTTTATCAATGTATGCATATATATCTAAAAATAATGGAAAAATTTTGCATATAGATCATTTATGAAATAAAAATATTTAAAGAAATTAATGATTTATGTTTTGATTATTTATTAGTTATTTATTAAAGAATTATATTACAAATTTTAAGAAAATATTGATTTTTATTTATGTAAATAAAGTTTAACTTCTTCTTATTATTATTATTATAAAAAAATGTATTTATGGATGAATAGGTACCTTACTTCTAATTGGTCTAAAAGGACCAATAAGAAGCAAGGAAAAAATTGGGGTGTGAGTATTAGATGGGGGGGGGTGGGTTGGTGGGGGAGGGATTGGAACTAGGCTCCAATCTGCTCGTTTTCAACGAGCGTGGGTTGGCATCGCTACCTCCACCCTCAAGCTCAGTGACTTGCGACCAAGGTAGTACCAGTAGCGGTAAGAACAAGCAACCAGCAGCGACACACACAGAGGAAAGAGAAAATCCAACACCAAGACCTTCTGATTGTGATTCCGGTGGATTTTGGCTTCCGTTGCAATAGGTCTTGGTCTTGTTTGAAAGCTCTCCTCATGGGCTTTCAATTGACACTAAGGTTGATCTATATGGGTGACCGACGGAGATGGAATGAGGTGGGAAAGAAATCGGTCACCAAAGCTTTCGAGATTCAATCCCCGAATGGTGAGGTATGACGGAAAGTGACATGCATTTTTGAAACCTTGGTGTCAGGATGAGTCAAATGGCATGATCCCAGACCTCAAGTACTGCCATCCATGGCTGCGTGTGGCCAGATTGCGCCGATGTCGGCGAAGCTCCGACGACCTCAGTTCAATTGTTCCATTTTGACGTTACAACGATGGTTTTGAGAGTAGTTTGATCGGATTCCATGTGGGGGTAAGTACGAATTTTGATTGTATTTCTTAATTTTCAAGGCGTTTTATATTGGATTTTATGTTTCAGAATGTTTATTAATGAATTTGTAAATTTTATGATGAATTTAATTATATGAGTTATATGTATATATGTTCTATTTCAGTAATTAGTAATTGAATTAAATAAGTTAATTAAGCAATTAATTTAAATTATGTTCTTAGTCATGAATTTCGTACTGAAGTTATTTTATAAATTTCTAGTTCGAATTCAATTTATAGAACTACTTTATAGAATTAGATTATGAAATTGTATAAATTTAATTTATGAAATTTTATGATTTATGGAAAATTTAGTTAATTGATAAATTTGATTTCATAATTTTATGAGAGGTTAAATTCAGTAAATTTTATGTAACTAAAAGTTCAATATTATTATCTATTAGTTGAGAGAATATTTCAGAAAGAATTTATATTAATGTTTTTGTGTATTTTACAGAGAATAATCAATGATATATATAGCCATTATAATAAAATTAATGACATGATTTGTGGCATATTTACATGTATTTATTAGCTGTTATTTAGACTAATTTATAAACAGATACAAGATTGTCAAGTGGTAGGTGAGGATTATTTTTTACTTCCATTAACCTTTGATTTTCATCAACACCCCCCCTCAAACTCAAGATAGTATAGTGGATGCTAGTTTGAGTTTGTTCAGAAGATCTTGAAACCGAGTTGAAAGATGAGTTTTGGTAAAGATATCTATCATTTGATGAGTAGATGAGACAGATTGTAAAACAATGGTGTCTTGAATAACATGATGGCGGATAAAGTGACAATCAATCTCAATATGTTTTGTTCGTTCATTAAATACATCATTGTGAGAAATCTAGGTTGCACTTCTATTGTCACAATGAAGTATAGTGGCAGAAGAATGATTGATTTCCATATCAATTAATAACCAGCGCAACCAAAGTAATTCTAAGGTAGTGTCAACAAGAGCTCAATATTCAGATTCAGTACTGAAGCGGGCAATGACAGTTTGTTTCTTGCTTTTCCAAAAATCAGAGAATCACCCAAAAAAAAAAAACAGTAACCAGTAGTATAACGATGACCAGTTGGATCACCAGTCCAATCAGCATCAGAATAGGCAGATAATACCAAATTGGTTTTGGTAGAAAAATGTAATCCATGGAAGAAAGTTCCCTTGAGATATCGTAAGATCCAAATGACTGCAGCAAAATGAGATGAGCGAGGGGCAGACATGAACTGACTGACCAGATGAACATCATATGAGATATCTGGTTGAGTAACAATGAGATACACGAGACTTCCAACTAGCTAGTGATATAAGGTAGGATTTTATAGTCCGGAGTTTTGCCATACAATTTTTTAAAAGGAGATAAATTTTAGAGTACTAAGGTAGGTACCCGATTAATATTATATACAAAAGTGAGTGCTGCTTTTCGCCAAAATTTTTCTGGACAGGAACCTGAGAGGAGAAGAGCACAAACAAAGTCTAGAATATGACAATGTTTTGGGTTGTGTTTGTGATTTTTTGTTGGACTAATTTTGAAGGTTATTATGATTATTAAGGAAGTAGAGGGTGGTGTTGGTAGCGATAGAAACAGATCGTTGAGGAAGATGAAGAAATACAAGTTCAAATAATCGCCCCACCCTGCGACCCTCTCCAAGAATCTGCCCCGTCTGCGGATCTTATACCTGACAACCAGAATGAGAAAAATTTACATTTAGTCTTTTTCACATAATTGACCAACTGAGATAAGATTTAGTGATAGGTTTAGGATACAGTAAGTGTCTGAGAGGCTAAGATTAGAAGTAGAGGCATGACCAGTATGAGTAATGTGCATTTTAGTTCCATTTACTGTTTGTATTGGGGGGTAAGAAAGAAACAGGTGTAGTAGAGGACAAGATATTAATATCAGTGGTCATATGATTATAGCAGACAGAGTCAAAAAAGCCAATTTGAATTACCTAAAATGACAGACATAGCAGCAGAGGAGTTAGAAGAGATAACTTGTTTGAGTAAGGCCTCAAGATCACTCATTGTGATGACAGTAGAGGCTTTTGTGGTAGCAATACTGACTGAGGTCGAGCCAGTTTTTGACACATTCTTGGTTTTAGAATATCCACCCTTTAGTCGTGGAGGGCGGGCTGGATAATGCTCAAGAAATGTGACCGTGATCATGGCAGTATCTGCATTCTACCGTAGGGTAATTAGCAAAATTATGATCAAGTTTATTACAATTCTTACATAGTTGACTGCCAGATCTTAGATTTGAAGATCGTGTGGTTGTAAGAGCTAATTTAGAATTTGATTGTCTACCAAGACCAAGTCGTGTTTCCTCAAAGATAAGTTTTTGGATAGCTATGTTCAAAGTTGGGAGAGGATGTCAATGTAGTAAAGAGGCACGTACAACTTTGTATTCTAGTTGAAAAGCCATAAGAACTCGGATTAAGTGAAGATGATCTTCACTAATCTTTGTCTGAGATAACTGATTTCATATTGGCTAGACTTGTGCCAGAAAATCATTCACAGATTGGTCAGATTTTTGCTTGAGATTGTGCAACATAGTCCACAGCTGAAAATAGCATGCAAGACCAGTAGTTTGATACCGGTTTGCCAAGAAATCCCATATCGTTTTTGTCGTATCAAACTCAACAAATTGAATATGAATGGATTGAACCGATGTGTTACAGAACCAAGTGATGATTTGATGGTTTTTGCTATCTCAATCTTTGAGGTGATCTTCAAATTTGGTATCTGGTTCGTTTTGCTCTTTTGTGGGTTGGGTGATATCTCCAGTAACTATAAGCCAAAGTTTGTGCCCGATTAAGAAACTTTTCATTCATTTAACCCAAACGTTATAGTTGGAGCCAGTCAAAATTATTGTAATTGGTTTTGCAACATCTGATTTATCCATTTTAAGGAATACAAAGCAAAAAAAAAGTGGAGGATAGAGCTAGAATTTGACAAAACAGAGGCCAAGTTGGGATTTAAAAGGTCCAAAAACTTCAGAAACAAGTTTGATTTTAGGGCTGAGCACGGTTTGGTCCAATCCGAATATTTGAAAATCTCTGGAATTAGATTAAACTTCGGGTATTTTAATTTCTAAGAATCCAAAACTAGAACCGAAATAAAAAATCTTCGTATTGTATTGTTCCTAAAATTTTGGGACAATACAATTTGTAGATCGGATATTTCAGTTCTAGTCTAATCCAATTCAATCCAAAATGGAGATTCGGAGAAAATACATTTAATAATTAATTTCTTATAACTAATCGTACAATATTAAGTTTTATTTTTTATAAAATTTGGGTTTAATAAATTAATATATTATCTTAATAATTATAATATATGATTAAATGATTATATTAATAAATTAATACATTATGTTAATATATATAATTATATATCAAAACTATATATTAATAATTTTTGCGATATAATTATATATATTACTTAAAGTTAACAGATAATTTCTTATAATTAATTTCTAATTTTTTATACAAACTATTAATTATATATTACAAGTACTTTCTTATTGATAACTTATCAAACAAATATTAATTAATAAAAAAAATATCAATATTATAATATTAGATACCAATAAAAGTTAATTAATTAAAAACTTTATTAGTATCACATAAATTTTATTAGTACAATATATTTTCTTATTATCACTCATTGATTAATCATAACATATATTAAAAGTTTTTATTCTAAAACATATAAGTAGTGAATTTTAAATTTTAAATTATAATATGCAATCATATCTTAGTATTATTAAAAACTAATACACATATTACTAATTTTTCATTGATTTAATTTTAATAAATCTAATATTTCAGTAAATTATATAAATATTAATAGTTATATTCCATTGAGTTAAGGTATATATATCTTTAATTATAGATTTATAATTCATTTAAATTTTATTTTCATATAATTTTAATATAATTTGATAACTGTTATAATGATATATATAATTTTATAATTTGTGTATTATCTATATATTATTCAATTAACATTATTTATATATTATAAATTAAAAAATTAAAAAATTTTGGTTATTTCGGTCTAATCTAATTCGGTACAGTTTGGTTCAATTCGGTCTAATTCTTGGTCCGGATATACGTTAATCTCCAGAATTATACCAAAATATTTTATTCGGTCCAATTAGATTCGGAAAAAGTCAAAAAGTCAATGGTTCGGTCCAGTTCTGAATATTTTTAGTCCGGTTATTCGGTTCAATTCGAAATTTTTAATTTCCGTACTCAGCCCTATCTGATTTTGTCAAGAACGGGTTGAAAAATGGTTGAACCGGATGGTCAAATTTTTTTAGACCGGTTCGATCAACAGGTGGTTCTGAACAGTATAAAACACCGATTGGGTCGGGCAAAGAGCTGATCTGGGTTGGGTAGAGTGCGGATCCGGGCACAGGTTGGTGCTGACTTAGCTTGACATGTGTCATACACGTGGAATGGCTGAACTGACGTGGTGATGACATGTCGATGATGTGGCCGTCTTCAACCTCAAGATGGCGCGTACAACACGTGTGACACGTGAACAACAGTGCAAAATATTTGGGAGGCGTGTGAGGGCGCGTGGCAGATCTTTGGAGTTCCGGTTGGTCTTGAAATTTTTCTGGTGACTAATTCTTTGTAATGGTATGATCAAAACAAAGTATTTGACGTGTGCACAGAATGATTCAGTAGTGTAATAGTTTGGAACAAAAGAAAAACAGAGTAAATGCAAAAAAAAAAATGATCAGATATAGCAGAGTGGCTCTAATACCATGTTAGTTGAGAGAATATTTCAGAGAAAATTTGTATTAATATTTTTTGTATATTTTACACAGAATAATCAATAGTATATATAGTCATTGTAGCACAATTAATGGCATGATTTGTGACATATTTACATATATTTATTAGCTGATATTTTAACTCATTTACAGACAGATACAAAATTATCAAGTGATAGGTAAGAATTATCTTTGACTTCGATTAACCTTTGACTTTCATTAACATTATCAAAAGGAATTAAATTTATACAAGACGAAATTAATTTATTTTATACAAGATGAAATTAATTTATTTTACATTCTTATATAATAATTTTATAAAATTATTTACCTAATTGTACAATCGAATTCAAGCATGAGATATTTAGAATGTATTTGCATGATTTTCAAATTATTTTAATTGAGCTATAATTAATTTAATTGGTTTTAATGATTCTATTATTCGAGAAGTTTCTTTTGGTAGTTAACAAGTCCAGACTATGCATAATATTTTATTATTAGTTTTTTTTTTATATTTATATATGAATTTGCAATTATTATATGTAATGTTGCTTATATATTTATAATTTATTATAAAGTTTAAGAAATAACTTTAAGAAAATACTCTTAAGAAAAATAATTTGAAAGTATATAATTTTATATAAAATTCTTGACCCATCTTTACTTATTGCCTTCTCTGATAAAATTGTTTTTCAATAAATTACTTGTATATGATATGTTAATTATATCAATAATCATCTTTAATTTTATATATATATATATATGAGTTTAGGAGTGTTTGCGGATCAATTTGATGCGGTTTTAATATGATATTTAATTCAATCCATACATTGCGAATTAAAAATTTTTCAATCCAACCCAATCCACGAAAATAAAATAAAATAAAAAAAAAAAACAACCCAATCTAATCCACAAATACGGAATAGATTGGATTAGATTGTGCAAATTTATTTATATATTATTTACTTTTTGATTAATAAATATTTCTTTTAATATTAAAAAAACACAATAATAAATTCAACTTACTTTTAAATTCTAATAAAGTAATTTATATAGCAAACAAATTAAATAAAGAAATCAATCCATAAAAACCATTACAAGCCCCAACACAAAATAAAAAATAAAAATTCAAAATTCAAAACTACTATTAAGGAATTCTAGCAAAGAAGAGTAGTGTGTTTCCTGCAACACAAAAAAATATAAAAAAATTGTAGATTACAAAACATGAATTATTAATTACCATAATAATCAATTAATCGTTGCATATTTGAAAAAAGAAATTTTGTCCTTATTATTGTATTTTCTAGCTAAAATAGGTAGACTAAACTTAAGATGACAAGAATCACTATAAAAATCCACTAATTTATCGACGAAAAAATCGGTTAGTAATAATTGAAAATTTGTCTGTAAATGATTTACCGACGGAAAAAATCCGTCATTAAAATGATTGTCAGTAAATTATTAGCGACGGAAAAAATATTCTATCAGTAAATTTACCGATGGAATTCGATTAGTATTTTATGAAAAATTATCGGTAATTTCATTCGAAAAAAGATCGCAAATATTAATATTTTATCAGTAATCCGTCGCTAAAAATCAAAATTTATCAATAATTGATCAGTAATCCATCATTAAAATATAATTAAATAATATTTTTGGTCAGTAATCTGTCAGTAATTTTCAATTAAAAATAATATTTTAACTTTACGGTCAGTAATCCGTTAGTAAAAGAACTAAAAAAATAATATTTTATGACAAAACGTTTGATAATCCATCAATAATTTTTAGGCAAAAACAATATTTTAATATGATGATCAGTAATCCGTCAGTAAAATAACTATAAAAATAATATTTTATAACGAAATGATTGGTAATTTATCAGTAATTTTTAGTAAAAAATAATATTTTAATTTTACGATCAGTAATCCGTTAGTAAAATAAGCATAAAAATATTATTTTATATAAAACGGTCGGTAATCCATTAGTAATATATAAAAAAAATAATTTAATAATCTTTTCGGTTAGTAATCCGTCAGTAAATTGAAAAATAATTTTTAATAAATTTTTTATTATTTAATAAATTAATTTTATATAACATGTATTAGTTAGTAAATTATAAACTAATATATAATGTGAATATAAAAAATTTTCATTCCATAAAACGTAATATTATTTATAAAAAAATGTAATATACTGCACACCATATAAATGTTACAAATAGCTAAACTAAAAAAATAACTAATCATACTCTTGAGCATCATCCTCCTCGTGGCCCTCGGCATGATGCTGGCCATGCTCTGGATCTACTATATATCAGCAGCAGCAATATAAGCATCTGCAGCTAAAATGTGCTTATCAGAAGTAATAGAAGTCGGTGATGGAACAAGTGGAGGAGCAGCACCACCAACAAAATACCTAGAGAATAACTACTGCATCTGCAGGTTGACTTGCTGGCAGACCTGCTCCTGGACTGTCCGCTGCATCTCCTTCTGCATCTGAGCTACTTGTCTATCGATCTCATGCTGCATATGCTCAGTTATAGGCGGCAGTAGCAGTGGTGGAGCTGAGGAAGAACCAGCTTTGGGATGTCCTATCGCGACCCATCTTTGAGCCGTGACTATCCTAGGGCATAGGGAGACACAAGGTCACCTAAACTCGTAGAACAATTTATAACTCATAAGCTATTACCATTACGTTATTCTTAACCCAAGATCATAGTCATAATTCCTTATTCCTTATTACCGATTACCGTGTCAAATACCCATGTAAAAGTCATTCAACGTCTAAATTCATTTTCATACTTATCGCTTTTAAACTCCATTTTTCAGTATTCTAATTGCAACTCAAGTGAGTATTAACCATGTATCTGAACTGTACTAAGATAATACCTAACCACACATACTAATTATACTCTAAGTTATACCATTATTACAGAATTTAACAAAACATGGAGCTCTAGAGTGAAACTTCCAAAATACAACATAATATGTACATGATAATACCAAAGCTAGCAACGCAATTTCCAAGCGAAGATGTAGAACTTGGAATTTACCTTGCCGAACCGTCAACTAATCCTGAAAATAAATAACAATTATGGGGTGAGACGAATCTCAGTGAGTACAAAATAATACTATATAAAACAAGCAAATGGTATGTAGTTTAATGAGAGTTTCTTGTAGCAATAAAAATAAAACGGATCAAGAATTATTCTTATGGAATACTTTTCATATACAATAAATATTGTAATTTCTTAGCAGAACATTTCCTTTCTTAGAACAGGGTGCTTTTCCCCATAATCAATTGAGTGGACGCCTACGCCTTGCTCACTCTCCCATTCCTAGTCACACGTACAACTGATCAGGCCGTACGTACTGGGGACCTTAAACCCTTCCCAGCTAAGGTTCGGATACTCTTTACCTTATCCGTGGGTCCATTACCGTTGTACACAAGGTTGATGTATTGTCCCACATCAGAGGGGTATTCTGCTTATCATGATATCATTATAACATTTTATTTCTCTATCCATGAAATGATTCAATGGATGATATATCAATAAATAATCAAAATCCTTATCATTGATCATATTATGAGATTAAGCAATAAGGCTCATTTGGCCAAGTGCCATGAAGGATATTTAATTCAATGATCGGTAAAGCATATCATGCATGCCAAAGAATTGCAATGCATTTTAATTAGGGAAAGGGATTCAACATTCATGCTTATATTTAAAGCACAAGTAATATAATATTATTAAGTACTCACCTTTTGCTCCTTAGCTCCTATACCGATAGTTCTAATGCAGATTATAACGAGGCTCCTCAGTATCCCGAGCAATGCCTTTGCCTTTCGATTCTACAAATACATCCCAAATAATCGTATATTAATTCCTACTCCTTTAACTTGCTAATCTCATTCTAACTCAACTTAACATCAACTTCACTAATCACCAAAACACATTAATTATTTAATCACTTTATTCCAAAATCCCATGTTGTCCAAATCCTTTCATCAAAATAATTAGGTTCCTTTTCCTTCCTAATTCCTTAATTAAATCCTATGTTTATCAATGGAAACCAATGCAATCAATTTTCTAGCATTTAAGAGAATTAACAAAACTCAAAAATCAAAATCTCTAATTTGGTATATTCCAATTAGAGTTGAAAAATCATTTTCATCAACCACATTTCAAATTGACTTCATAAACATCAAATTAAATTAATCACAAGCTTATTTAGCCAATAAATCTTAAAATTCAAGTTTAAATCTTGAAACTTCCAATGTGACTCAAAACTCTAAGATTTACGAAAAATTATCAAATTCATTTTCAAACTTCAAAGTAAACATGGATTTATCAAATTAATACTCAAACAATCAACATTCATTCACCAATTGAAATTACTCTCTTTCAATTCCCATAAACCCTAACTTTACCAAATTGGGATGATTTGGGGAAAACCCAAAATTTCTCAATCAAATCTCAAATTGATCTTTCAAAGGTGAAATTAATGTCATGCAAAGCCTACCACAACAATCAAACATCAAACTACACTTCACATTACACACTTCCCTTATATCATGCATTATGCCTTCAAGAATTTCAATTTTTGAATAAAATCTCTAAATTCAATTTTTACATTTTTAAACAACTTTTCAACATTCCAAATAACCTTAGATATTGTTAAAAAAGTTTTTGGACACTTCCCCTAAAATTCCTTGTTTCGCTCAACCCTACCCAAACTCCCTCTTCATTGATTTTTCATGCTTCCCTTATTATTATTCATC